>CM035118.1:117365240-117837740 GCA_020205555.1 Panax stipuleanatus | reverse complement strand
AGAGAGATTGGGGAAGGAGTGGACTTTGCGGAGGCTATCGAGAGTGAATGAGAAGAGTTCGGAGACAGAAGAATGCCGATAGTCAGAGGTGAGAGGGAAGAAACCTACTGCAACACCATTTACTTCATTTGTTGTTGTTGGGGATTCAGACTCCATTGTTATATCTAATGCTGAACTTTGAAACTCAATTCAATGTTTTAAGTATTCAGATATATCTAAAAAATTTCATAGATTTTAGAGAGAGAAAATACGCATCTAGAAGAAGGGGGAGAAGACAATGAGAGGAAGGAAGATAGAGAATAAATCAAATTTGTTTATTTTTCTTTTTCACGTCCACGCAGGATAAAAATTAAAACGATTTAACACTCGTGAGACAAAGATAACAGAATGAACCAATTTTAAAATATTAATTAGTTTAATGGGATAATTTAAAAAATTAAAAGTTCAATGATATAATCAGTAAAATATGTCAACTACAGTGGGTATTTCATTAGTTTTGTCGATAAAAAATTAACGTTTGTTTATTTTTTTAATGGAATGATTCAATTTCAAAATAATAATTAGTTTAGTGGGGTAATTTGAAAAATTAAAAGTTCAATGATGTAATCAGTAAAAACGTATCAACTACAGTAGATATTTTATTAATTTTGCCCAAAACTTATCTACAATTACCTTAAATAGAAAGTGATTTTGATTATTTAATAATTTAATTGTATGATATATTTATTTTAAAATAAAATATATATATTTTAAAGTGAGACTTTCTTTTTAAAATGATAAACGGAGTAAATATATACAAGAAGTTTGCACCTAATAAGCTTCTGTAAAGTAAGGAGGAATATGCCATACTATGAAGAACCAAAACAGAAGGATCCCCATATAAGCAACCAAAATTCCAAATTTCCAAATTTCCAAATTTGACTTTTCTCTTAATACACATTCTGTCAAGTTGATGATGATGATAATTAACAATTAATTAATTATAAACAGCAAAAGCTAACAGTGATTAAGGCCTAGGAGAAGGGTTTCCTTAGTCATGACAACAGCCAAACAACACTATCCCCACTACTTTTTCATTTTATATTAATCCCATTGTCAGCAACATAAATAATATATTGATTATTATATTAAATGATAATGACACTCACTAACATGAGAAATTAATCCCTTGAGATTTGTCCCATAGTTGGACCAGAAAAGTCCTTTTTTCCCGACTAATAAATGCCTTGACTAAGGATGAATATTGACAAGTGGTGTTTATTCTGTTTCCAAGAAGAAGATGGTATGTACTCGATCCCATTTTTCTTACTTGTCAAATAAAGGAGGGTGTAACACTATTTTCATATCTATTTTTAATATTTTTATATAATTTTTTTTCACTTAAACGTGAGATTCACTGTATTCTTTATGTGAGAAAATAATTTTGTGAAAGTATCAAAAATACATATAAAAATATCAATTCCCTAAAAGATATTGATATGAAAAAGACTATTATAAATTTTAAAATTAACATAGGAATAAACACGAATATAAAGCACCACAATAAAATATCATAAAATAGAGGTGAAGAATTTCGGATAATATTTAGCATTTATCGTGACAGAGGGAGGAAGAACAGCTAAGCATCAATTTAATTCATATTTAGGGCTCGATGAAAATTTTAAACAATTGTTGTATTTTATTTTTATTAAGGTTAGCGCCATAGTTATTATTACTTTTGGATCCCTTTTATGTTTTAGGCTTACTTCTTATTTTATTGGGTATTTTTTTTAGGTTATGTTTGTTTGCAAGATAGAATTATTAATCTCAAGTGACTTGTTTGTTTTTAAATTTGAACTTGGAAATATTAATCCTGTGATTATAAAATAGCTTAGGATGTGGGATTATTTAATACCATCTTCTACCTGGTATTATAATATCTACCATTTGAGATTAAAAATTGCTAGACAAAATTACCCCTAGACCTTTTCTCAATATCCTATTCTATCTTTTTTCTTAATATCCTATTCTATACTTTCCGTATATCAGTCGATCTATTTTTTTAAAATAATATTAATTGATTGTAAGACCCCAAATTTTATGAATAAGATTTAATTTTCTTTATATATTATTTTGAAATAGTAATGTGTTGATTTGATAAATGTGATAAGTTATGGGTGAAATGTGCAAAATTTACAAAGTAAGCAAGTGGTTATAAAATATTCGTTGTGTCGGAGAATATTCGTTTGGTCGAGGAATATTCTTTTTGTCGGAAAATATTCGTACGACGGCGCAGTCATTGGTGGACCCCACAATAGAATGAATGTCGGATATAGAAAGCGACATAATAACCTTTTTATAAAAATAATGGCAAAACTGTTACCGTTAGTACTATTAAAATACCCGGTGGTTAAAATACAGTAATACGCGGTGTTGCACGGTAACACACGGTATTGCACAGTATTTTGAATTATTGATTCTTACGTAGGAAGGCACTTACTCAATTATTGTTACAGTAATTACTATTCAATATTTTATATTATTGATTCAATAATTGCATAATATTTTATTGGTTCAATAGTTGCTACGTTGATATTTTATATCAACAAGTGGTACTTTGCTATTTTATATTATTGATTCAATAATTGTGTTTGCACATTATTTCAAATTATCAAATTAATATTTCATATTATTTGAATAATATTATTAGATAGCATTATTGGCAATGTCTAAGGAAGTTCTGTCTAGGAAAGGGGTTGATTAATTGCGCGCCAGTAAGGAAAAATTCTTATCGGAAGGCCCCCTCTTTCTTGGGAACGACCTGGTTGTCAATATTGTAGTTCTGTAATATTATTTGTGAATAATTAATTTTTAATACATATGATAAGAAATATTTATTCAATGTGAATTTAAACGGAAGAATTTTTAACACGTGACATTTGTTAAAAATTGGTATTTTATCTTGTCCGATAAAATAATTCATTCAAATATATTATTATAATATTACATTATAGTAGTATGATGTGATTATATAATAGTATGATTTTTATAATTTGAATGGTAACATTATTATAGTAAATTCATGGTATAAAAGTTAAACAAAGTGGAAGAGTGCAAATTGAATTTGAACTCTTATGATGCAAGCAATGATGTCATCGGAGCGATAAGGTAAGTAATGATGTCATCGGAGCGATGAGGTAAGCAATGATGTCATAGATCGATGATGTAAGCGATGATGTCATAAATTATGGCGAAAAGACTATTTTACCCTTATTCTGCCGAGCCTATAAATAGAAGCTCATTTCTTCATTATTTCTCACCAATTCACTAAAGCTATAGAGAGAGAAAGTATAGAGAGAATAAGAGAGAAAGAATAAGAGTATTCTGCTATTACGCTAGTGCAGTCTCCAAATTTTAAGGTAAGGGGTATTATTTCTTTCGTATTCATGAAGAGAGTTATTTTCTTTCAATACTCGTAAGGATTGTTATTTCATTCCTTATTATTCTGTTGGAATAATCTGTCTGAGCAGACTATCGCCAGACGGGTGAATCTTCGTGTTCAGTTGTTATTAAATTGTGAAAATAATCTGTTTGAGCGGACTACCGCCAGACGGGTGAATAACCCTTCGTATTCAGTTGTTATTAAATTATGGAAATAATCTGTTTGAGTGGACTATCGCCAGACGGGTGAAAATTCAATTGCAGTTTCGTATATTGTTTCATTTCAGATTCCTAACTCTAAACTTACTACGGTAAGTATTGCTTCTATAATTCCTGAAATGATCAGATATTACTTGAGTTTTGCGCTTCATCTAATATTATTTCACTGGAATATTGGTCTGAATTTTCTTGTGAAATTTTTATCTTTTCATGTCGAGTTACTATTCACGAGTTACTATTCACGGGGTACTATTCACGGTAAAAAAATATTTTTTTTCCTTATTCCAAATCATCTTTCATTGGATCCAAATTTTGATCTTCATTCTTGAACTCTGGATAAATTCTCTAATATTTGTCCTTTATCTCACTGGATCAGTTATTTGTATTATTTTTCATCATCCTCAGTTCTAAATGGTGATATAACTGAATATCTTTGGCCTGTAGTGCAAAGACGAATAATTACGTGAATGAATATCTTTGGCCTGTAGCGCAAAGATGAATGATTACTTGATGAATATCTTTGACCCGTAGTGCAAAGATGGACAGGTGTTGAGATGAACATGACCAACTGATGATACAAATGAATATCTTTGGCCTGTAGTGCAAAGATGGATATTTGATTCGAGTTGTATATTGATTGATGTTACAGGGATAAAATATTGATGATGGACTTTTAAATCAAAGAAGATAATAGACATCATTCTCTACTTAACTCTTCTAATGAATTGTTATTTCCGCTACGAATATTGATCTAAAACTTGTTGTCCATAATATTTTATCTGATTTATTGAAGGCTAACGATAATTTGTTTTTCATTATCTTAGTCATAATATTCTTTACTGGGCTAGTTGAGCTCACCCTTTTCTTCCATTGTTCTCTTCAGGAAATGAGAATATCGCGGGTACTGGTCGGGGAATGGAGTGATGGTCCGAGTTAGAGCTTTAGAAGTCCTCACTATTTATTTTATTTAAAATAGTATGATAATAAATGTAATGAGGACTTAGTTTGAATATTAATATTTTCTACATGTCTGTATTGACACTCACAGTTGTGTGGTCGTATTTTGCACGACCGTGTGATATGAAAGATTGTATTTGAATTTTGTTGAGTGTATTTGGCGACTCAAAATGGGTTGAGTATTGAACCTATTTTAGGGGCGTCACAGTTGGTATCAGAGCTTTGGGATATGATCTCTGGCGGAGATCTGGAAATAAAACTAGGAGGGGAGAGACGAGTAAAACCTTCGCTAGTGTGTCCTACCTAAACTTAATTATTATTTAATTGGTCGTTTGAAACATAGGGTTAATATGTGATATGTTAATTTGTTTGATTAACCCTTGTTTTGTGGCAGTATTTGAGAATGACAGCTGAAAATTTAAACAATGGAGTGAATGAAACCATTGAGACACCTTTAATCAACAACGAGGAGAACGTGCAACAGGAAGGCTATATTCCTCCTGCAAACAACCCTACCGAAGAAATGATAAATGACGGGATGTTTAGAAGCTTTTTACAGTTTATGCAAAACCAGACGAGGGAGACTCGTGTTCATAATACAGTGGAAATAACAACTCACGGCTTGTCACTGCCAAGCAGTTTAAAGAGTTGGGACCACCAGAGTTTCAGGGAAAGCCAGATCCAATCAAGGCAGAAAATTGGATTAAGCAAATTACTAAGATATTTGATGTCTTAGGATGCACGGAAGAACAGAAGGTTCCATTTGTCACCTTTATATTCCGTGGAGAGGCAGATTACTGGTGAAAATCTGTGAAGCGTACCCAGCCTGCCGCACTCAAGATGACTTGGGGGGCGTTCCAGAAACTGTTCAATGACAAGTACTTTCCAAAAAGTATTCGTCACATGAAAGAGGTAGAGTTCATCAGACTGGAACAGAACAACATGAATGTGTCTCAGTACGAGGCTAAATTCGCGGAGTTATCCCGGTTTGCACCTCATTTGGTGGAGAATGAGGAACGTATGACGCGGATGTTTCTGAGAGGTTTGAAACCCGAGATTCGTCAATACCTCATTTCTCATAATTTTTTCTATATTCGGATGTAGTGAACAGGGCCCAGTTATTAGAACGAGATAATGATTATGTTCAACCAAGGGACAACAACCAAGGTCGTACCGGTGGCAGCAGTCATCGGAACAATGATAACCAGCGGGGAGGAAAGTATCATGACAGAAGCGGTAACCACTCCGGTGGTAATCGTGGCCATGATAATAGAAGAAGTGAGTCGGGGGGAGATTTCAAGAAGAGAAGGTACAACAATGAGAACGTGAAAGCATCGACAGCAGCACCAACATCAACTGTTTCTAGGGGAGAAGAACGACCGCCGGTCGTATGCTATAAATGCGGGCAAGAGGGACACATCAGCCCCAACTGTCCACAACAATTCAAGGTATGTTATAACTGTGGAAAGGAAGGACATATAGCTAGAGAGTGTCCGGATGCGAAACCAAGTCCAGCGAGGGTGGTGATTCCAAAGGCTGTCCTGGACAAGTCAAAGTCGGTGGTTCCTGGAAGAGCGCTCGTCGTGACTGCCCAAAACGCAAGGAACCCGAACGAATTTATCACGGGTTAGTTAATCGTACACGTTTGCGAAGTCTATACCTTATTAGATATCGGTGCTACCCATTCTTTTATTTCACCTGTTTGTGCTCAACGTTTGAACTTGACTTATGAGAAATTAGACTTTGACTTATCTGTTGAAACTCCGTTAGGAGAAACTTTCGTTACATCTACAGTTTACAAATCTTGCTTGATTCAGATTGGTACCCTTACCTTACCTGTTAATCTTATATATTTGAAAATACTTGCATTTGACGTGATTTTAGGAATTGAATGGTTAACCACTTACCATGCCAAAATTGATTATTTTCGTAAGGTTGTTAGTTTTTATATTCCTAACCAACATGTTATGCGAATTCAAACCACCAAACCACTAAAATTAATCAATGTTATTTCAAGTCATAAAGTTATTCGTTTATTGAAAAACGGATGTCAAACTTTCTTAGCCCATGTCACTGATCTAAATCAGAATACATCAGATTTGAATGATATTTTTGTTGTTAATGATTTTCCTGATGTATTTCCCGAATAACTTCCCAGTCTACCCAGAATGTGAAGTTGAATTCTTTATTGACCTTGAACCCGGTGCAAAACCTATTTCTAAAATTCCATACCGAATGGCTCCTATTGAACTTCAGGAGTTAAAGGTCCAACTACATGAGTTGTTAGACATCGATTTTATACATCCTAGTACGTCTCCTTGGGGTGCTCCTATTTTATTCGTACAGAAGAAAGACGGTAGTATGCGACTATGTATTGACTATCGGGAGTTGAATCATGTCACCATCAAGAATAGGTATTCGCTACCTCGCATTGATGACCTGTTCGACCAGTTGTAAAGTGCGCAATTCTTCTCAATGATCTATCTCCGTTCTGGATATCATCAGTTAGAGATTAGAACTGATGGCATTCCAAAGACTACCTTTAGAACTCGATACGCGCATTACGAATTTCTAGTTATATCTTTTGGATTGACCAATGTCCATGCTGCATTCATGAACATGATGAACCGAATATTTAAGAAATATTTGGATCATTTCGTGGTTGTCATTATTGATGACATCCTAAAGCCTCAAATATTTCTTCACCAAGAACGAACTCAATATGCGACAACGACGTTGGCTTCAACTGTTTAAAGATTACGACCATTCCATTCTATACCATTCTGGAAAAGCGAACGTGGTAGTTGACGCGTTGAGTAGAAGATCGTATGCGGGAACGAGTGCTATGCTGTCAACACAAAGGCCTATTTTGTATGACGTACAAAGGATGGAGATAGAGTTCAAGACTCTGAGGACTCACGTGATGATGTCAAATATACGCGTAGAACCAGCTTTAATGGATAGAGTTAAAGCTGCTCAAGCTACAAACCCGGAGCTGATGAATATGAAGAAGAAGATGCAAGAAGGTGCTATTCCAGAAGCAAGAATCGATGCAGAGGGAATACTTCGAGTCAAATTCAGACTTTTTGTTCTTAACGACTCTGATTTGAAGTATAGAATCATGATGGATGCACATAACACACCGTTTGCAATCCACCTTGGAAGTACCAAAATGTATCGTGATCTTCAACATACATTTTGGTGGAGCAATATGAAGAGAGAAATCACGGAGTTCATCTCGAGGTGTTTAACGTGTCAACGTGTCAAGGCAAAGTATCAAGAGCCATATGCTGTGAAGAGCCCCGAGCCTCTCGCTGGTGACTTCTTGTGTGGGATGAACCGAAGCCAGACTCTTCGTAGGGGACGCCGTTTTTGTGCGATGGCAAACTAATAGATACCATTGTGAAGTACTATGGTTGAAACATCATGAGAGTCACAGTTGGAATCGAATAAATGACCTGGGAGTTAAAATCGAAAATGAAAGCGAGATATCCTCATCTCTTCGACATACCAGGTACGTACGTCAATTTCGAGGACGAAATTTCATAAGGAGGGGAGGTTGTAAGACCTCAAATTTTATGAATAAGATTTAATTTTTTTTATATATTATTTTGAAATAGTAAGGTGTTGATTTGATAAATGTGATAAGTTATGGATGAAATGTGCAAAGTTTACAAAGTAAGCAAGTGGTTATAAAATATTCGTTGTGTCGGAGAATATTCGTTTGGTCGAGGAATATTCTTTTTATTCGGAGAATATTCGTACGACGGCGCAGTCATTGGTGGACCCCACAATAGAATGAATGTCGGATATAGAAAGCGACATAATAACCTTTTTATAAAAATAATGGCAAAACTGTTACCGTTAGTACTGTTGAAATACCCGGTGATTAAAATACAGTAATACGCGGTGTTGCACGGTAGCACACGGTATTGCACAGTATTTTAAATTATTGATTCTTACGTAGGAAGATACTTACTCAATTATTGTTACAGTAATTACTGTTCAATATTTTATATTATTGATTCAATAATTGCATAATATTTTATTGGTTCAATAGTTGCTACGTTGATATTTTATATCAACAAGTGGTACTTTGCTATTTTATATTATTGATTCAATAATTGTGTTTGCACATTATTTCAAATTATCAAATTAATATTTCATATTATTTGAATAATATTATTAGATAGCATTATTGGCAATGTCTAAGGAAGTTCTGTCTAGGAAAGAGGTTGATTAATTGCGCGCCAGTAAGGAAAATTCTTATCGGAAGGCCCCCTCTTTCTTGGGAACGACCTGGTTGTCAATATTGTAGTTCTGTAATATTATTTGTGAATAATTAATTTTTAATACATATGATAAAGAAATATTTATTCAATGTGAATTTAAACGGAGGAATTTTTAACACGTGACATTTGTTAAAAATTGGTATTTTATCTTGTCCGATAAAATAATTCATTCAAATATATTATTATAATATTACATTATAGTAGTATGATGTGATTATATAATAGTATAATTTTTATAATTTGAATGATAACATTATTATAGTAAATTTATGGTATAAAAGTTAAACGAGGTGGAAAAATGCAAATTAAATTTGAACTCTTATGATGCAAGCAATGATGTCATCGGAGCGATAAGGTAAGTAATGATGTCATCGGAGCGATGAGGTAAGCAATGATGTCATAGATCGATGATGTAAGCGATGATGTCATAAATTATGGCGAAAAGACTATTTTACCCTTATTCTGCCGAGCCTATAAATAGAAGCTCATTTCTTTATTATTTCTCACCAATTCACTAAAGCTATAGAGAGAGAAAGTATAGAGAGAATAAGAGAGAAAGAAGAAGAGTATTCTGCTATTACGCTAGTGCAGTCTCCAAATTTTAAGGTAAGTGGTATTATTTCTTTCGTATTCATGAAGAGAGTTATTTTCTTTCAATACTCGTAAGGATTGTTATTCCATTCCTTATTATTCTGTTGGAATAATCTGTCTGAGCGGACTATCGCCAGACGGGTGAATCTTCGTATTCAGTTGTTATTAAATTGTGAAAATAATCTGTTTGAGCGGACTACCGCCAGACGGGTGAATAACCCTTCGTATTCAGTTGTTATTAAATTATGGAAATAATCTGTTTGAGCGGACTACCGCCAGACGGGTGAAAATTCAATTGCAGTTTCGTATATTGTTTCATTTCAGATTCCTAACTCTAAACTTGCTACGGTAAGTATTGCTTCTATAATTCCTAAAATGATCAGATATTACTTGAGTTTTGCGCTTCATCTAATATTATTTCACTGAAATATTGGTCTAAACTTTCTTGTAAAATTTTTATCTTTTCATGTCGAGTTAATATTCACGAGTTACTATTCACGAATTATTATTCACGGGGTACTATTCACGGTAAAAAAATATTTTTTTTTCTTATTCCAAATCATCTTTGATTGGATCTAGGTTTTGATCTTCATTCTTGAACTCTGGATAAATTCTCTAATATTTGTCCTTTATCTCACTGGATCCGTTATTTGTATTATTTTTCATCATCCTCAGTTCTAAATGGTAATATAACTAAATATCTTTGGCCTGTAGTGCAAAGATGAATATTTACGTGATGAATATCTTTGGCCTGTAGTGCAAAGATGAATGATTACCTGATGAATTTCTTTGGCCCGTAGTGCAAAGATGGACAGGTGTTGAGATGAACATGACCAACTGATGATACAAATGAATATCTTTAGCCCGTAGTGCAAAGATGGATATTTGATTCGAGTTGTATATTGATTGATGTTACAGGGATAAAATATTGATGATGAACTTTTAAATCAAAGAAGATAGTAGACATCATTCTCTACTTAACTCTTCTAATGAATTGTTATTTCCGCTGCGAATATTGATCTAAAACTTGTTGTCCATAATATTTTATCTGATTTATTGAAGGCTAACGATAATTTATTTGTCATTATCTTAGTCATAATATTCTTTACTGGGCTAGTTGAGCTCACCCTTTTCTTCTATTGTTCTCTTCAGGAAATGAGAATATCGCGGGTACTGGTCGGGGAATGGAATGATGATCCGAGTTAGAGCTGTAGAAGTCCTCACTATTTGTTTGATTTAAAATAATGTGATAATGAATGTAATGAGGACTTAATTTGAATATTAATATTTTCTACATGTCTGTATTGACACTCACAGTTGTGTGGTCGTATTTTGCACGACCGTGTGATATGAAAGATTGTATTTAAATTTTGTTGAGTGTATTTGACGACTCAAAATGAGTTGAGTATTGAACCTATTTTGGGGGCGTCACATTGATTATGTATACAATCCCACCCCGCACACCACCCCACCCCCCACCCCCCACCCCCACCTCTACCCCCCCACTCCCACCCCACCACCCACCCCCACTCAAAAAAAATTATTTTTTGATTATTTATACACCCCCACCCCACCCCCACCGCAAGCCCCACCTCACTCAAAAAAAAATATTTTTTGATTATGTATACACCCCACCCACCCCACGCACCCCACCCCCACTCAAAAAAAATATTTTTTAATTATATATACACCCCCACGCACCCACGCCCCATGCCATCCCACCCCCCCCCCCCCCCTCCCCCCACGCCCACGCCCACCCATTTGTGGAGAGTATCGTGGTGAAAAGACTAGTATTCTTCACCCTTACTAACATTAATTAATGCTTGTACATACATATATATTGGTCATTGTAAAATTATTAATTTTAATTATATAATTAAAAATAACATCTCTGAGTTAAGATAGAAATAGTTGTTAGTTGCTTAACGTGGTGGCCAACCCCGTGGTGGTACGGTGATCTGTTACAATTTTCAGTACCGTGGCGGCTAGGGTTCGTTCAGCTTTGTATCTTTTTTAAGTTGTGTTTGTTTAGAAAATAACTAGTTTTGTTGTATGTTTGTGTCATTTTGCTTTAAATTTTTTTTATTTATATTTATTTCAAATGAGTTTTACTGTTTAGATTCTGAGTTTGGTTAGTGTCAAAGATGGCTAGAATTGCAAGGCATGTGGCTCCACCCACGCCATCCCACCCACGCACCCACCCACGCACACGCCCACGCCCACGACACCCCACCACATCCACAAAAATTAAAAAAAAAATATTTGCTCATTATATATATACCCCACCGCCCCCCCCACTCCCCCACTCCCCCCACTCCCCCACACCCCTACCCCCTTAAAAAAATATTATTTACTGATTATGTATATCCGTACCCCACCCCCCCCCCCCCCCCCCCCCCCGCCCCGCCGCGCCGCGCCGCGCCCCTCCCTTCAAAATATAAAAAATAATATTTGCTAATTATGTATATACTCCCACCCCGCCCCGTCCCACCCTGCCCCCTCCCCTCCCCTCCTTCCCCCCTTCCCCCCTCCCCTTCTCCCTCGAAAAAATATTATTTACTGATTATGTATACACTCCCACCCTCACCCCCACCCCCACCCCCACCCCCACCCCACTCCTTCTCAAAAAAAAATAATATTTATTGAATAATATAACCACTTATTTAAAAGTTTTTGATTAATTTTTTATTATTTTTTGGTGTATAAATAAATTTAAATTATAGTTTAAAATATGTTATTATTGGTAAGGGTATAATAGTCCAAACGATATTTTTTTAATCCAATTCTTTAATTAATCCTGAAAAAAAAAACATAACATGGGATTATTTTAAGTTATCCCATGAATAATCCCATAAAAAATAAACATGTGACTAGGACTATTTAATCCTAAGATTAATAGTCTTGGATTATAATCTCATGGATTATAATCCTTACAAACAAACATATCCTAAGAGTTTTGGAAGTATAAATAGTCTACCATAATTATTATTTTGAACAACACTCATTATTATTTTAAAGTATACAATCATTTGATAGTTTTTATCAAAAAAATAAATAAATTGAAGGACCTTCAAGATTAATTACGTTGTTAATCTTTCTTTATTCTCAATTCACACTATGTCAACTAGCTATATGCAAATGGATTGGGCAATTATTTAATTATGCAGGATAAATTCATTAACCAATCCAAAATAAAAATATTAGAATTAATTTTTGTGAATTTTTTAAAAATTAGCTAACTTTTTAATTAGCAGCTATTGCAAATCATTTTTCGTCGTATAACCCAACTAGTTTTAAATAACAGGCCCATCCCATTAGTTTGAAATAATAGGCTTTCTTGGATTGAAATATTTTAATTTCATGGCTCAACCCACAATATAACCGTATTCCAATATTTAATCCACTTAAACCTTTCTTGGCCCGACCCTGATTGTAAGTGCTCTAAACCGACAAGCTTGACCTATGGGCAAACGCCGCATGGCCTTTAGAAATATAATTTATAGAGGGATTTGGTCTCTCACTTTTTTTTTTTTTGATAATGTGGAGTATCCGGTCCGTAATCCGACTAATCTCTCTATCTCGAGTAAGACTTTAAATACAGGCTTGCGCCTCGCGTTCCCGTGACCCCATGACTATTTTATTGGCTTAACAAATTAGAGTTAGTGGTATTCGAACCTAAGACGTCCGTATCTCACATTGATTTGTTTTATGATAAAGTTCAAATTACTATATTTTAATTAAATTATCGAATAATACTAGAGACACAACTTATTCGATAATTATTTTATAATTTGATGATGTGGCATACTCCACCTCAGCTTTTATGTGGGGCCGAAGACTACATTGAAGCAATTTGTTCATCAATATACTGATGTGGAGTATGCCACATCAACAAATTATAAAATAGTTGTAGAATAAATTATGTCTCTAATATTACTCTAAATTATCTTCACAACAGGTAACTCAAAACAAACTTACTCCACCTACAATTTATGACCAGTTTTTTTTCCTCCACTTTCTATCCCTATTTTCTCTTCTTTCTTTTCTCATCCATCTTTTTCAAGTTTTATTCAAAAGTAAAATACAGTGACACTCCTTTTAAATAATCATAATAACACTCACCTCCCCTCTAGTTTTTTAAGTAACAGTTAGTACCCTTACAAGTTTTTAGAATTGACTAAATAGATAAAATTACATATTTACCCTTGTATGTTATCAAAATTTAATTCCTGAATAATATATGTGACGCCCCCAAAATATGTTCAATACTCAACCCATTCTAAGTTGCCAAATACATGGTACAGAATTTTAATACAATCCTTTATATCATATGGTCGTGCAAAATACGACCACACAACTTTGAGTGTCAATACAAATATGTATAAAATATAAACACTCAAACTAAGTTCTCATTATAATTATTATCACACTATTTTATAAAAATAGTAATGACTACTACTGCTCTAACTCGGACCATCACTCTACCCCCCGACTAGTCCCTGCGACATTCTCATTTCCTGAAGAGGACAATAGAAGAAAAGGGTGAGCTCAACTAGCCCAGTAAAGAATATTATGACTAAGATAATGGAGAATAATTTATCGTTAATCTTTAACAAGTCAGATAAAATATTATGGACAACAAATTTTAGATCAACAACTGCAACGAAAATAACAATTCATTAGAAGAGTTAAGTAGAAAATGATGTCTACCAACTTCTATTATTTAAAAGTTCATCATCAATATTTTATCCGTGTAACATCAATCAATACATTCAAATCAAATATTCATCTTTGCACTACGGCCAAAGATATTCATTTGTATCACCAATGATCATGATCATACCAACACCTGTCCTTCTTTGCACTACGGGCTAAAGATATTCATCAGGTAATCATTCATCTTTATACTACAGGCCAAAGATGTAAGAACCCAACTTTTATGAATAAAGATTTAATTTTCTTTTTATATTATTTTGAAATAGTAAGTTGTTGATTTGATGAATGTGATAAGTTATAGGGTGATATATGTAAATTTTGTAAAGTAAGTAAGTGACCATAAAATATTCATTATGTCGGAGAATATTCGTTTGGTCGGGGAAATATTCGTTTTGTCGGGAAATATTCGTACGACGGCGCAATCATTAGTGGGCCCCATAACAAAAAAACTGTCCGAATGAAGAAAACGACAAGAATAAGTTTTCTAAAAATAACGGCAGAACTGTTACCGTTAACTATTGAAATACATGGTGATAAAAGTACAATAATACGCGTGGTTGCACAGTAGCACACGGTATTGCACAGTATTTCAAATTATTGGTTCTTACGTAAGAAGTCACTTACTCAATAATTGTTACAGTAATTACTGTTTAATATTTTATATTGTTGATTCAATAATTGCTACGTTGATATTTTATATTATTGATTCAATAATTGTCACAGTAACCACTGCACAGTAGTTTACAGTATTAAATCAATAATTGTCACACATATTATTTAAATGATATTATTAGATAACATTATTGACAATGTCTAGAAAATTCTGTCTAGGAAAGGGGTTAGGTTATATAATTGCGCGTCAATGAGGAGAAATCCTTATCGGAAAGCCCCCTCTTTTCTGGGAATGATCTGGTTAGTTAATATTGTGAGCTTATAATATTATTTATGAATAATTATTATGTGATGGATATTGGTTCAATTTTGATATATATAAAGGAATTTGTTGAAAGTTTGGCAATTATCTTCTCCGATAAAATATTCATTCAAATATATTATTATAATATTATAATTTTTTTTATAATTTAAATGGTAATATTATTATAATAATATATAATTTTTAGCATGTGAATAAAAGTGGAGTGAAGGGTATTATTTTTATATTGAATTCCTTCCGTGAACGTTTTGAATTCTGCACATTATTTTCTAAAGTGAATGCATGCTTGAAATATTCTTCTGCAATGCAAATTTTTCTCCAAATAGTGGGTTGGTGAGAAAATTGCCTGCAAAGTGTGATGTTGCCAAATTTGTGGGCCCCAGCTATGAAAAATGAATGAAAGTTAGGCTTTGAATGAAAAAGATTAGGCGGAGAAAATTTGGCTAAAGTTAGGCACATATATTTAACTTTTCTCTATCCGTTGCACTATAAATAGGGGGTAACCCCTCCTTCCCTAAACACACCTTCAATATCAGAAATTCTTATTCTATAGTATTGTGAGTATTTCTCTTGAGTATAAGGATACTTTGAGTGTAGATTTTTGTGCAAAATTTTCTCAGAATAATATCCGATATTCCAATCAAATCCAATTTTTTTACTAAGGTAAGAGATATTATTTTTCTCGTAAATGATATTATTTCCTTTCAATATTCATAAAGAATATTATTTTCTTTCATATTCTAAATTATGGAAGAGATAATATTTCATTTCATATTTTTAAACTTAAACTTACTACGGTAAGTATTGCTTCTATAATTCCTGAAATGATCAAAAATTCCTTGAGTTTTGCGTTTCATCTAGTATCATTTCACAGGAATATTGGTATAAACTTTCTTATGATATTTTTACCTTTTCATGTCGGGATTACTATTCACGTGTACGGCACTATTCACGTATACGGCACTATTCACGAATACGACACTATTCACAGAAAAATTAAATTTTCTTTTATTTGTCCAAGTTGTCTGTTATGGTTACTATCTTTGATTGTATCCATGTTTGAACTTCATTCTTGAATTTTGCTCAACAATTGATTATTATGGAGTATTCTTGAACTTAGATAAACTAAATTACGAATCCCTAATCTTTGTCCTTTATCTCACTGGATTCGTTATTTATATTATTTTTCATCATTCTCAGTCCTAAATGGTGATATAACTGAATATCTTTGGCCTGTAGAGCAAAGATGAATGATTACCTAATGAATATCTTTGGCCCGTAGTGCAAAGATGGACAGGTGTTGAGATGAACATGACCATTGATGATACAAATGAATATCTTTGGCCCGTAGTGCAAAGATGAATATTTGATTTGAGATATATATTGATTGATGTTACAGGGATAAAATGTTGATGATTGACTTTTAAATCATAGAAGATAATAGACATTATTATCTACGTAACTCTTCTAATGAATTGTAAATTTTGCTGCAGTTGTTGATCTAAAACTTGTTGTCCATAATATTTATTCTGATTTGTTGAAAATTAACGATAAATTATTCTTTATTATCTTAGTCATAATATTCTTTACTGGGCTAGTTGAGCTCACCCTTTTCATCTATTGTCCTCTTCAGGAAATGAGAATATTGCGAGAACTAGTCGGGGATCA
The DNA here is from genome assembly GCA_020205555.1 of Panax stipuleanatus. Taxonomy (NCBI): domain Eukaryota; kingdom Viridiplantae; phylum Streptophyta; class Magnoliopsida; order Apiales; family Araliaceae; genus Panax; species Panax stipuleanatus. The sequence goes on along the minus strand of CM035118.1, from coordinate 117,820,943 downwards.
GTGTGATGGTCAGAGTAGAGCAGTAGTAGTCATCACTATTTTTGTAAAATAGTATGATAATAATTGTAATAAAAGAGGACTGAATTTGAGTGTTTATATTTCATATTATATACGATTTGTATTGAAATTCACAGTTTGTGCGGTCGTATTTAACACGACCGTATGTTATAAAAGATTGTATTTAAATTCTATACCATATATTTGGCGACTCAGAATGGGATTGAGTATTGAACCTATTTTGGGGGCATCACAGTTGGTATCAGAGCTTAGGGATATGATCTCTAGCGGAGATCTGGGAATAGAACTAGGAGGGGAGAGACGAGTAAATCTTTCGCTTGTGTGTCCTACCTAAGCTTAATTGGTATTTAATTGGTCAGTCGGAGCATAGAGTTAATATGTGATATGTTAATTTGTTTAATTAACCCTTGTTTTATGGCAGTATTTGAGAATGGCTGCTAAAAATCTAAACAATGGAGCATTGGAGACCATTGAGGCACCGTTAATCACCAACCAGGATAATGTGCAACAGGAAGGCCATATTCCTCATGTAAACAACACCACCGATCAAACGATGAACGATGGGATGTTTAGAAGCTTTTTGCAGTTCATGCAAATCAGACGAGGGAGACTCGTGTTCATAATACAGGTTGAAATAATAACAACCTGCGGCTTGTCACTGCCAAGCAGTTCAAAGAGTTGGGACCACCAGAATTTCAGGGAAAGCCAGATCCAATCAAGGCAGAAACGTGGGTTAAGCAAATTTCCAAGCTATTTGATGTCTTGGGATGCACGGAGGAACAGAAGATCCCATTCGCCACCTTTATGTTCCGTGGAGAGGCAGATTACTGGTGGAAATCTGTGAAGCGTACCCAGCCTGCCGCATTCAAGATGTCTTGGGAGGCATTCCAGAAACTGTTTAATGACAAATACTTTCCAGAAAGTATTCGTCACATGAAAGAGGTAGAGTTTATTAGACTGGAACAGAACAACATGACGGTGTCCCAATACGAGGCTAAGTTCGCGGAGTTTTCCCGGTTTGCACCTCATTTGGTGGAGAATTAGGAACGTATGACGCGGATGTTTATGAGAGGTTTGAAACCAGAAATTCGTCAATACCTCATTTCTCACAAATTTTCTCTACATTCAGATGTAGTGAACAGGGCCCAATTGTTAAAACGTGATATTGATTATGTTCAATCAAGGGACAACAACCAAGGTCGTACCGGTGGCAGCAGTCATCGGAACAATGACAACCAACAAGAAGGAAGTATCATGACAGAAGCGGTAACCACTCCGGTGGTAATCGTGGCCATGATAATAGAAAAAGTGAGTCGGGAGGAGATTTCAAGAAGAGAAGGTACAACAATGAGAACGTGAAAACGTAGACTGCAGCACCAGCATCAACTGTTTCTAGGGGAGGAGAACGACCGCCGGTCGTATGCTATAAATGCGGGCAAGAGGGACATATCAGTCCCAACTGCACACAGCAATCCAAGGTGTGTTATAACTGTGGAAAGGAAGGGCACATAGCTCGAGTGTGTCCTGTAGCGAAACCAAGTCCAGCAGGGATGGTAACTCCAAAGGCTGTCCCTGACAAGTCAAAGTCAGTGGTTCCTGGAAGAAATTTTGTCGTAACTGCCCAACAAGCAAGGAACCCGAATGAGGTTATTACGGGTAAGCTAATCTTAAACTCTTGCGAAGTCTATACCTTATTAGATACCGGTGCTACCCATTCTTTTATTTCACCTGCTTGTGCTTAACGTTTGAACTTGACTCCTGAGAAATTAGACTTTGACTTATCTGTTGAAACTCCGTTGGGAGAAACCTTCGTTACATCCACAGTTTACAAATCTTGCTTGATTCAAATTGGTACCCTCACCTTACCTAATGATCTTATATCTTTGAAAATATTTGCATTTGACGTGATCTTAGGAATTGACTGGTTAACCACTTATCATGTCAAAATTGATTGTTTTCGTAGGGTTGTTAGTTTTTATATTCCTAATCAACCTGTTGTGCGAATCCAAACAACCAAACCACTAAAATCAATCAATGTCATTTCAAGTCATAAAGCTATTCGTTTATTGAAAAACGTATGTCAAGATTTCTTAGCCCATGTCACTGATTGGAACCAGAATACGTCAGATTTGAATAATATCTCTATGGTCAATGAGTTTCCTGATGTATTTCCCGAAGAACTTCCCGGTCTACCCCTAGAACGTGAAGTTGAATTCTTTATTGACCTTGAGCCCGGTACAAAACCCATTTCTAAAACCCCATATCGAATGGCTCCTATTGAACTTCAAGAGTTAAAGGTCCAACTACAGAATTGTTAGACATCGATTTTATTCATCCTAGTACATCTTCTTGGGATGCTCCTATTTTATTCGTAAAGAATAAAGACGGGAGTATGCGACTTTGTAGTGACTATCGGGAGTTGAACCATGTCACCATCAAGAATAGGTATCCGTTACCTCGCATTGATGACCTATTCGACCAGTTGCAAGGTGCACAATTCTTTTCAAAGATCGATCTTCATTCTGATTATCATCAGCTGAAGATTAAAACTGAAGATATTCCGAAAAACTGCCTTCAGAACTCGGTACGGGCATTATGAATTCTTAGTTATGTCTTTTAGATTGACTAATGCTTCTGCTACCTTCATGGATATGATGAACTGTGTATTCAAGGAATATTTGGATCAGTTCGTGGTTGTCTTTATTGATGGCATCCTCATCTATTCTAAAAGCCGTGAAGATCATGAGCACCACTTGAAGCTGGTACTTCAAAGGCTTCGTGATAACAAACTTTATGCCAAGTTAAAGAAATACGATTTCTGGCTTGAGGAAGTAGCATTCCTTGGGCACGTGGTATCAAAATAAGGAGTATCTGTTGACCCGATGAATATTGAAGCAATACAAAGTTGGGAGCAACCTAAGTCGGTGACCGAAGTACGTAGCTTTCTAGGCTTAGCTGGTTATTATCGGAGATTCGTGGAAGAATTTTCTCGAATCGCTACTCCATTAACTCAGCTGACTCGGAAAGATACAAAATTCGTATGGAACGAGGAATGCGAGAAGAGCTTCCAAGAGCTAAAGAGGAGACTCATTTCGGCACCTGTTCTGACAATACCATCTGGTTCGGATGGATTTGTCATCTACAGCGATACTTTGGGCAAATGGTTAGGATGTGTTCTCATGCAACATGGGAAAGTCATAGCCTATGTCTCACAAAAACTCAAAGAATATGAGAGGAATTATCCTACTCATGATCTAGAGTTGACAGCTGTCGTTTTTGCGTTGAAGATCTGGAGACACTACCTGTATGGAGAGAAAGTGGAGATTTATATGGATCATAGAGCCTTAAATATTTCTTCACTCAAAAGGAACTCAACATGCGACAACGACGTTGGCTTGAGCTGTTGAAAGATTATGACCATACCATCCAATACCATCCTGGAAAAAGCGAACGTGGTAGCTGACGCGTTGAGTAGAAGATCATATACGGGAACGAGTGCAATGATGTCAAGTATACGTGTAGAACCAGATTTAATTGATAAAGTTAAATCTGCTCAAGCAACAAACCCGGAGCTGATGAAGATGAAGAAGAAAGTGCAAGAAGGTGCTATTCCAAAAGCAAGAATCGATGAAGAAGTAATACTTCGAGTCAACTCCAGACTCTGTGTTCCTAACGATTCTGATTTAAAGAATAGAATCATGATGGAGGCACACACCGTTTGCAATCCATCCTGGGAGTACCAAAATGTATCATGATCTTCGACATACATTTTGGTGGAGCAATATGAAGAGAGAGATAGCGGAGTTTATCTCGAGGTGTTTAACGTGTCAACGTGTCAAGGCGGAGCATCAAGTGCCAAAGGGTCCATTGCAACCACTTGAGATTCCAAAATGGAAGTGGGAACACATTACCATGGATTTCGTTATGGGTCTTCCCAAGGTTTCTCAAGGCATAGATGCGATTTGGGTTATTATAGATAGATTAACCAAGTCTGCTCATTTCTTGCCTATATGAGAGACTTATTCACTTGAGCGCCTTGCTTGTATGTACGTAAATAATATTATGAGATTGCATGGCATGCCAGTATCCATAGTTTCTGATCGTGATCCAAGATTCATTTCACGATTTTGGGTCAGTTTGCAGAAAGCTATGGGCACCGATTTACGATTCAGTTCTGCATATCATCTTCAAACGGACGGGCAATCGGAAAGGACTATCCAAACTCTTGAAGATCTATTGAGACTCTGTGTTCTAGACTTCAAAGGGAGTTAGGATAAGTATTTACCATTGGTGGAATTCTCCTACAATAACAGTTATCATGCAAGTATAGTCATGGCTCCATTCGAGGCATTGTATGGACGAACGTGTCATTCTCCAGTATGCTAGGACGAGTTGGGTGAAGCAACATTATTGGGGCCGGAGTTAGTACGTATGACTACGAAAAAGATCCAAATGATCCGACAACGTATACAAACGGCACAAGATCGATAAAAGAGTTTTGCGGATCTTCATCGAAGAGACGTGGAATTTAATGTTAGGGATCATGTATTGTTACGTGTTGCTCCATGGAAGGGAGTTATGAGATTCGAGAAGAGAGGAAAGCTCAAACCATGATTCATTGGTCCATTTGAAATCCTTGACCTGGTAGAAAATGTGGCCTATAGACTCGCTTTACCTCCAAGCATGTCTCGTGTTCATAACGTTTTTCACATATTCGTGTTACGTAAATACATGAAAGATCCAAACCACATTATTGAGTTAGAATCGGACGAGATAGCTGAAGATTTAACGTACGAGGAGGTACCTGTCAAGATCTTGGATAGGAAAAAGCATGTCTTAGGCTCAAAGGTTATACCACAAATCAAGATTTTGTGGAGAAACCATAATATCGAGGAAATGGCCTGGGAGTTAGAATCGAAAATGAAAGTGAGATATCCACACCTTTTCGAAATACCAGGTACGTACGTCAATTTCGAGGACGAAATTTCATAAGGAGGGGAGGTTGTAAGACCCCAACTTTTATGAATAAAAATTTAATTTTCTTTATATATTATTTTGAAATAGTAAGGTGTTGATTTGATGAATGTGATAATTTATGGGGTGATATATGCAAATTTTGCAAAGTAAGCAAGTGGCCATAAAATATTCATTATGTCGGGGAATATTCCTTTGGTCAGGGAATATTCATTTTGTCGGGGAATATTCGTACGACGGCGCAATCATTGGTGGGCCCCATAACGAAAAAATTGTCGGATGAAGAAAACAACAAGAATAAGTTTTCTAAAAATAACGGCAGAACTGTTATCGTTAACTGTTGAAATACCCGGTGATAAAAGTACAATAATACGCGTGGTTGCACAGTAGCACACGGTATTGCACAGTATTTCAAATTATTGGTTCTTACGTAAGAAGTCACTTACTCAATAATTATTGTTTAATATTTTATATTGTTGATTCAATAATTGCTACGTTGATATTTTATATTATTGATTCAATAATTATTACAATAACCACTGCACAGTAGTTTACAATATTAAATCAATAATTATCACACATATTATTTAAATAATATTATTAGATAACATTATTAACAATGTCTAAAAAATTCTGTCGAGGAAAGGGGTTAGGTTATATAATTGTGCGTCAATGAGGAGAAATCCTTATCGAAAAGCCCCCTCTTTTTGGAAATGATATGGTTGTTAATATTGTGAGCTTATAATATTATTTATGAATAATTATTATGTGATGGATATTAGTTCAATTTTGATATAAATAAAGGAATTTGTTGAAAGTTTGGCAATTATCTTCTCCGATAAAATATTCATTCAAATATATTATTATAATATTACAATTTTTTTTATAATTTAAATGTTAATACTATTATAATAATATATAATTTTTAGCATGTGAATAAAAGTGGAGTGAAGGTTATTATTTTTATATTGAATTCCTTCCGTGCACGTTTTGAATTCTGCACATTATTTTCTAAAGTGAATGCATGCTTGAAATATTCTTCTGCAATGCAAATTTTTCTCCAAATAGTGGGTTGGTGAGAAAATTGCCTGCAAAGTGTGATGTTGCCAAATTTGTGGGCCCCAGCTATGAAAAATGAATGAAAGTTAGGCTTTGAATGAAAAAGATTAGGCGGAGAAAATTTGGCTAAAGTTAGGCACATATATTTAACTTTTCTCCCTCTGTTGCACTATAAATAGGGGGTAACCCCTCCTTTCCTAAACACACCTTCAATATCAAAAATTCTTATTTTATAGTATTGTGAGTATTTCTCTTGAGTATAAGAATACTTTGAGTGTAGCTTTTTGTGCAAGATTTTCTCAGAATAATATCCGATATTCCAGTCAAATCCAGTTTTTTTACTAAGGTAAGAGATATTATTTTTCTCGTAAATAATGTTATTTCCTTTCAATATTCATAAAGAATATTATTTTCTTTCATATTCCATATTATGGAAGAGATAATATTTCATTTCATATTTTTAAACTTAAACTTACTACGGTAAGTATTGCTTCTATAATTTTTGAAATGATCAGAAATTCTTTGAGTTTTGCGTTTCATCTAGTATCATTTCACCGGAATATTGGTATAAACTTTCTTATAAAATTTTTACCTTTTTATGTCGGGGTTACTATTCACGTGTACAGCACTATTCACGTATACGGCACTATTCACGTATACGGCACTATTCACAAAAAATTAAATTTTTTTGTATTTGTCCAAGTTGTCTGTTATGGTTGCTTTCTTTGATTGTATCCATGTTTTGAACTTCATTCTTGAATTTTGCTCAACAATTGATTATTATGGAGTATTCTTGAACTTGGATAAACTAAATTACGAATCCCTAATCTTTGTCCTTTATCTCACTAGATTCGTTATTTATATTATTTTTCATCATCCTCAGCCCTAAATGATGATATAACTGAATATCTTTGGCCTGTAGAGCAAAGATGAATGATTACCTGATGAATATCTTTGGCCCGTAGTGCAAAAATGGACAGCTGTTGAGATAACATGACCACTGGTGATACAAATAAATATCTTTAGCCCGTAGTGTAAAGATAAATATTTGATTTGAGATATATATTGATTGATGTTACAGGGATAAAATGTTGATGATGGACTTTTAAATCATAGAAGATAGTAGACATTATTATCTACGTAACTCTTCTAATGAATAGTAAATTTTGCTGCAGTTGTTGATCTAAAACTTGTTGTCCATAATATTTTATCTGATTTGTTGAAGACTAACTATAAATTGTTCTTTATTATCTTAGTCATAATATTCTTTACTGGGCTAGTTGAGCTCATTCTTTTCATCTATTGTCCTCTTCAGAGAATGAGAATATTGCGGGAACTAGTCGGGGATCAGTGTGAGGGTCAGAGTAGAGCAGTAGTAGTCCTCACTATTTTTATAAAATAATGTGATAATAATTGTAATAAAAGAGGACTGAATTTGAGTGTTTATATTTCGTATTATATACGATTTGTATTAAAATTCACAGTTTATGTGGTCGTATTTTGCATGACCGTATGTTATAAAAGATTGTATCTGGATTCTGTATCATGTATTTGGCGACTCAGAATGGGTTGAGTATTGAACCTATTTTGGGGGCGTCACAAAATATATTTATCAAGTAATCATTCATCTTTGCACTACAGGCCAAATATATTCATCAAGTATCATCATTTAAGACTGAGGATGTTGAAAAATATTTTAAAGAACGAATTTAGTGAGATAAAGGACAAAGATTAGATATTCGTAATTTAGTTTATCCAAATTCAAGAATACTCCATAATAATCAATTGTGGAGCAAAATTCAAGAATGAAGATCAAAATATAGATACAATCAAAGATAAGAACCATAACAGACAACTTGGACAAAGAAAAGAAAATTTAATTTTTTTGTGAATAGTACCGTATTTGTGAAAAGTATCATATACATGAATAGTGCCGTATACGTGAATAGTGCTGTATACGTGAATAGTAATCCCGACATGAAAAAGTAAAAATTTCATAAGAAAGTTCATACCACCATTCCGGTGAAATGATATTAGATGAAACGCAAAATTCAAGGAATTTCTGATCATTTCAGGAATTATAGAAGGAATACTTACCGTAGTAAGTTTAAATTTGAGAATATGAAATGAAATATCATCATTTTCATAATATAGAATATGAAAGAAAATAATATCCTTTACGAATATTGAAAGAAAGTAATATTATTTACGAGAAAAATAATATCCTTTACCTCTGTATAATACTTCGGTCTGACTGGAATATCGTATATTATGATGAGAAAAACTTGCACTGTTATCAACACTCAAAATATCTAAACACTCACAAGAAATACGCTTGATAATATAGAGAGAAATTTTTTTGATTCTGGTGTGATTTTTATTTTCAACTAAGCACCCTATTTATAAGAAATGCTTAGCACACTAGGATTGACAAATACAATCCCGGTGGCTTTCTAGCACACCAACTATGAAATCAAGCAGCACTCCACATTTGAATAATCAGCATCTTTGAAATATCCCACCAACACATGTTTATAATATATATGTGTATATATATATATATATATATATTAAAATATTTATAATTATTAAAAGAATTCCAATTCTATTTTTTTCTCTTCCACCTCATTTTATTTTTATACCATAAAAATAATGTCATCATCAAAAATATAAAATTATACTATTATATTATCACATTATACTATTATAATGTAATATTATAATAATATACTTGAATAAATATTTTATCGGAGAAGATAAAATATCAACTTTCAACAAATGTCTCATACTAAAAATTCTTCCCTTTATATCATACTTGAATAAATATTTACTTATCAAATTTATCGACAATCAATTATAATTTACAATTAATATTATAGAATTACAATATTGACAACCAGGTCGTTCTCAGGAAAGAGGGGTTTTTCCGATAAAGATTTCTCCTTATTGGCGCGCAATTATATAACCTAACCTATTTCCTCGACAGAACTTCCTAGACATTATCAATAATGTTATCTAATAATATCATTTCAATAATATGTGTAACAATTATTTATTTAATAATGTGAAATACTGTGCAGTGGTTACTGTGATAATTATTGAATTAATAATATAAAATATCAATGTAGCAATTATTGAATCAATAATATAAATATTGAACAGTAATTATTGTAACAATTATTGAGTAAGTGACTTTTTACGTAAGAATCAATAATTAAAAATACTGTGCAATACTGTGTGCTACTGTGCAACAACTCGTATTACTGTTTTTTTATCACCGGATATTTCAACAGTTTTAAGGATAAAAGTTTTGCCATTATTTTTAAAAAACTTATTCTTGTCGTTTTCTTCATCCGACAGTTTTTCGTTATGAGGCCCACAAATGGCTGCACCATCGTACGAATATTTCCCAACAACAAGAATATTCTACGACCAAATGAATATTCCCCGACAACAATGAATATTTTATAACCACTTGCTTATTTTGTAAACTTTGCGCATATTACCCATAACTTACCATATTTATCAAATCAACCCCTTACTATTTCAAAATAATATATAGAGAAAATTCAATTTTATTCATAAAAAGTTGGGGTCTTACAACCTCCTCTCTTTATGAAATTTCTTCCTCGAAATTGACGTGCGGACCTAGTATTTCGAAAAAGTGAGGATACCTCGTTTTCATTTTCGATTCTAACTCCCAGGTCATTTCCTCAATAGCATGGTTTCTCCACAAATTTTGACTTGTGGTATAACCTTTGAGCGTAGGACATGTTCCTTCTTATTTAAGATCTTGACAAGTACCTCCTCGTACGTTAAATCTTCAGCTATCTCGTCTGGTTCTAACTCAATAATATGGTTTGGGTCTTTCACATATTTACGTAGCACAGATATGTGAAAAATGTTATGAACACGAGACATGCTTGGAGGTAAGGCGAGTCTATATGCCACAGTTTCTACTCGGTCAAGGATCTCAAATGGACCAATGAATAGTGGGTTGAGCTTTCCTCTCTTCCCGAATCTCGTAACTCCTTTCCATGGAGTAACACGTAACAATATATGATCCCCAACATTAAATTATACGTCCTTTCGATGAAGATCCGCATAACTCTTTTGTCGATCTTGTATCGTTTGTATACGTTGCCAGATCATTTGGATCTTTTCCGTGGTCATACACACTAACTCCAGTCCCAACAATGTTGTTTCACCAACCTCGTCCCAGCATACTGGAGAACGACACTTTTGTCCATATAATGCCTCGACTGGAGCCATGCCTATACTTGCCTGATAACTGTTATTGTAGGAGAATTCCACCAATGGTAAGTACTTATCCCAACTTTCTTTGAAGTCTAGAACACAAAGTCTCAATAGATCTTCAAGAGTTTGAATAGTCCTTTCCGATTGCCCGTCCGTTTGAGGATGATATGCCGAACAGAATCGTAAATCCGTGCCCATAGCTTTCTGCAAACTGACCCAAAATCGTGAAGTGAATCTTGGGTCATGATCCTAAACTATGGATACTGGCATGCCATGCAATCTCACAATCTCATTTACGTACATACGAGCAAAACGTTCCAGTGAATAAGTCTCTCGTATAGGTAAGAAATGAGCAGACTTGGTTAATCTATCGACAATAACCCAAATCGCATCTATGCCTTGAGAAACCTTGGAAAGACCCATAACGAAATCCATGGTAATGTGTTCCCACTTCTATTTTGGAATCTCAAGTGGTTGCAATGGACCCTTTGGTACTTGATGCTCCACCTTGACACGTTAAACACCTTGAGATAAACTTCGCGATCTCTCTCTTCATATTTCTCCACCAAATGGTGTGTTGTGTGCCTCCATCATGATTCTATACTTTAAATCAGAATCGTTAAGAACATAAAGTTTGGAGTTGACTCGAAATATTCCTTCTTCATCGATTCTTGCTTCTGGAATAGCACCTTCTTGCACTTTCTTCTTCATCTTCATCAACTCCGGGTCTGTAGCTTGTGCAGCTTTAACTTTATCAATTAAAGCTAGTTCTATGCATATATTTAACTTCATCACTTGGGTCCCTGGAGTTTTGAACTCTATCTCTATCCTTTGTAAGTCACACAAAATGGGCCTTTGTGTTGACAGCATCGCACTCATTCCCGTATATGATCTTCTACTAAACGCGTCAACTACCTCGTTCGCTTTTCCAGGATGGTATTGGATGGTATGGTCGTAATCTTTCAACAGCTCAAGCCAACATCGTTGCCGCATGTTGAGTTCCTTTTGAGTGAAGAAATATTTAAGGCTTTTATGATCCGTATAGATCTCCACTTTCGAACCATACAGGTAGTGTCTCCAGATCTTCAACGCAAAAATGACTGCTACCAACTCTAGATCATGAGAAGGATAATTTCTCTCATATTCTTTGAGTTGCCGTGAGGCATAGGCTATGACTTTCCCATGTTGCATGAGAACACATCCTAACCCTTTGCCCGAAGCATCACTGTAGATGACAAATCCATCCGAACCAGATGGTATTTTTAAAACAGGTGCTGAAATGAGTCTCCTCTTGAGCTCTTGGAAGCTCTTCTTGCATTCCTTGTTCATACGAATTTTGTATCTTTCCGAATCAGCTGAGTTAATGGAGTAGCGATTCGAGAAAATACTTCCACGAATCTCCAACAATAACCAGCTAAGCCCAGAAAGCTACGTACTTCGATCACCGACTTAGGTTGTTACCAACTTTATATTGTTTCAATCTTCGTCGGGTCCACATATACTCCATGTTTTGATACCACATGCCCAAGGAATGCTACCTCCTCAAGCCAGAACTCGCATTTCTTCAACTTGGCATATAGCTTGTTATCACGAAACCTTTGAAGTACCAACTTCAAGTGGTGCTCATGATCTTCACGGCTTTTGAAATAGATGAGGATGTCATCAATAAAGACAACCACAAACTTATCCAAATATTCTTTGAATACACGGTTCATCATATCCATGAAAGCAGTAGGAGCATTAGTCAATCCAAAAAACATGACTAAGAATTCATAATGCCCGTATCGAGTTCTGAAGGCAATCTTCGGAATATCCTCAGTTTTAATCTTTAACTGATGATATCCAGAACGAAGATCGATCTTTGAAAAGAATTTTGCACCTTGCAACTGGTCGAACAGGTCATCAATGCGAGGTAACGGATATCTATTCTTGATGATGACATGGTTTAACTCCCGATAGTCAATACAAAGTCGCATACTCCCGTCTTTCTTCTTTACGAATAAAACAGGAGCACCCCAAGGAGATGTACTAGGACGAATGAAACCAATGTCTAACAACTCCTGTAGTTGGACCTTTAACTCCTGAAGTTCAATAGAGCCATTCGATATGGGATTTTAGAAATAGATTTTGTACTGGGTTCAAGGTCAATAAAGAATTCAACTTCACGTTCTGAAGGTAGACCGGGGAGTTCTTCGGAAATACATCAGGAAACTCATTAACAACAGAAATATCATTCAAATCTGACGTATTCTAGTTTAAATCAATGACATGGGCTAAGAAAGCTTGACATCTGTTTTTCAATAAACGAATAGCTTTATGACTTGAAATGACAATGATTGATTTTAGTGGTTTGGTGGTTTGAATTCGCACAACAGATTGGTTAGAAATATGAAAACTAACAACCTTATGAAAATAATCAATTTTGGCATGATAAGTGGTTCACCAGTCAATTCCTAAAATCACATTAAATGCAAGTATTTTCAAAGATATAAGATCAACAGGTAGGGTGAGGGTACCAATTTGAATCAAGCAAGATTTGTAAATTGTGGATGTAACGAAGGTTTCTCCTAACGGAGTTTCAACAGATAAGTCAAAGTTTAATTTCTCAGAAGTCAAGTTCAAACGTTTAGCACAAGCAGGTGAAATAAAAGAATGGGTAGCACTGGTATCTAATAAGGTATAGACTTCGTAAGAGTTTACGATTAGCTTACCCGTGATCACCTAGTTCGGGTTCCTGGCATTTTGGGCAGTCAAGACAAACACTCGTCCAGGAACCACCGATTTTGACTTGTCCGGGACAGCCTTTGGAGTCACCATCCCCGCTAAACTTGGTTTTGCTACATGGCATACTCGAGCTATGTGACCTTCCTTTCCACAATTATAACCCACCTTGGATTGCTGTGTACAGTTGGGACTGATGTGTCCCTATTGCCCGCATTTATAGCATACGACCGGTGGTCGTTCTCCTCCCCTAGAAACAGTTGATGCTAGTGTTGCTGTCGACGTCTTCACTTTCTCATTGTTGTACCTTCTCTTCTTGAAATCTCCCCCCGACTCACTTCTTCTATTATCATGGCCACGATTACCACCGGAATGGTTACTGCTTCTGTCATAATACTTTCCTCCCCGCTGATTATCATTGTTCCGATGACTGCTGCCACCGATATGACCTTGGTTGTTCTCCCTTAGTTGAACAGACTCATTATCCCGTTCCAATAGTTGAGCCCCATTCACAACATCTGAATACAAACTAAGTTTGTGAGAAATGAGGTATTAACGAATTTCGGGTTTCAAACCTCTCAGAAACATCCGTGTCATACGTTCCTCATTATCCACCAAATGAGATGCGATCCTGGATAAATCCGCGAACTTAGCCTCGTACTGGGACACAGTCATGTTGATTCTGTTCCAGTTTGATAAAATCTACCTCCTTTATATGACATATACTTTCTGGTAAGTACTTGTCATTGAATAATTTCTAGAACTCTTCCCCAGATATCTTGAGTGCGGCAGGCTGGGTACGCTTCACAGATTCCCACCAGTAATCTGCCTCTCCACGGAACATAAAGGTGGCGAATAGAACCTTTTGCTCCTCCGTGCATCACAAGACATCAAATATCTTGGTAATTTGCTTAACCCACGTTTCTGCTTTGATTGGATCTGGCTTTCCCAAAAACTCTGGTGGTTCCAACTCTTTAAACTGCTTGACAGTGACAAGCCGCGAGTTGTTATTATTTCCACCTGTATTATGAACACGAGTCTCCCTCGTTTGGTTTTGCATGAACTGCAAAAATCTTCTAAACATCCCATCGTTCATCGTTTGATTGGTCGTGTTGTTTACGGGAGGAATATTGCCTTCTTGTTGCACATTATCCTGGTTGGTGATTAGCGGTGCCTCAATGGTCTCAAATGCTCCATTGTTTAGATTTTCAGCTGCCATTCTCAAATACTGCCATAAAACAAGGGTTAATTAAATAAATTGACATGTCACATATTATCTCTATGTTCCGACCGACCAATTTAAATACCAAATAAGCTTAGGTAGGACACACTAGCGAAGGATTTACTCGTCTCTCCCCTCCTAGTTCTATTCCCAGATCTCCGCCAGAGATCATATCCCTAAGCTCTGATACCAACTGTGACGCCCCCAAAATAGGTTCAATACTCAACCCATTCTGAGTCGCCAAATACATGGTATAGAATTTAAATACAATCTTTTATAACATACGGTCGTGTTAAATACGACCACACAAACTGTGAGTTTCAATACAAATCGTATATAATATGAAATATAAACACTCAAATTCAGTTCTCTTTTATTACAATTATTATCACACTATTTTACAAAAATAGTGAGAACTACTACTGCTCTAACTCGGACCATCACTCTGTCCCCGACTAGTCCCTGCGACATTCTCATTCCTTGAAGAGGACAATAGAAGAAAAGTGTGAGCTCAACTAGCCCAGTAAAAAAAATTATGACTAAGATAATAGAGAATAATTTATCGTTAGTCTTCAACAAGTCAGATAAAATATTATGGACAACAAGTTTTTGATCAACAACTGCAGCGAAAATAACAATTCATTAGAAGAGTTAAGTAAAAAATGATGGCTACCAGAGTCTATGATTTAAAAGTCCATCATCAATATTTTATCCGTGTAACATCAATCAATACATTCAAATCAAATATTCATCTTTGCACTACGGCCAAAGATATTTATTTGTATCACCAGTGGCCATGATCATATCAACACCTGTCCATCTTTGCACTACGGGCCAAAGATATTCATCAGATAATCATTCATCTTTGCACTACAGACTAAAGATATTTATTAACTAATCATTCATCTTTGCACTACAGGACAAAGATATTCATCAAGTATCACCATTTAAGACTGAAGATGATTAAAAATATTTTAAAGAACGAGTCTAGTGAGATAAAGGACAAAGATTAGTCATTTGTAATTTAGTTTATCCAAGTTCAAGAATACTCCATAATAATCAATTGTGGAGCAAAATTCAAGAATGAAGATCAAAACATGGATACAATCAAAGATAGGAACCATAACAGACAACTTGGACAAAAAAAATTTAATTTTTTTGTGAATAGTGTCGTATACGTGAATAGTAACCCCGACATGAAAAGGTAAAAATTTCATAAGAAATTCATATCAACACCGGTGAAATGATATTAGATGAAATGCAAAATTCAAGAAATTTCTGATCATTTCTGAAATTATAGAAACAATACTTACTGTAGTAAGTTTAAATTTGAGAATATGAAATGAAATATTATCACTTTCATAATATGGAATATGAAAGAAAATAATATCCTTTACGAATTTTGAAAGAAAGTAACATCATTTACAAGAAAAATAATATCATTTACCTCAGTATAATATTCGATCTGACTGGAATATCGAATATTATGATGAGAAAAACTTGCACTGTTATCAACACTCAAAATATCTAGACACTCACAAGAAATACGCTTGATACTATAGAGAGAAAATTTTCTGATTCTGGTGTAATTTTTATTTCTAACTAAGCACCCTATTTATAGGAAATACTTAACACACTAGGATTGACAAATGCAACTCCGGTGGCTTTCTCAGTACACCAACTATGAAATCAAGCAGCACTCCACATTTGAATAATCAGCATATTTGAAAAATCCCACCAACACATGTTTATATATATATAATATATATATATTAAAATATTTATAATTATTAAAAGAATTTCAATTTTATTTTTTTCTCTTCCACATCATTTTATTTTTATACCATAAAATTAATGTCATCATTTAAAATATAAAATTATACTATTATATTATCACATTATACTATTATAATGTAATATTATAATAATATACTTGAATAAATATTTTATCGGAGAAGATAAAATACTAACTTTTAACAAATGTCTCATACTAAAAATTCTTCCCTTTATATCATACTTGAATAAATATTTACTTATCAAATTTATCGACAATCAATTATTATTCACAATTAATATTATAGAATTACAATATTAACAACCAGGTCGTTTTCAGAAAAGAGGGAGCTTTCCGATAAAGATTTCTCCTTATTGGCTCGCAATTATATAACCTAACCACTTTCCTCGATAGAATTTCCTAGACATTATCAATAATGTTATCTAATAATATCGTTTCAATAATATGTGTGACAATTATTGATTTAATAATATAAAATACTGTGCAGTGGTTACTGTGATAATTATTGCATCAATAATATAAAATATCAATGTAGCAATTATTGAATTAATAAAATAAAATATTAAACAGTAATTATCAATGTAGCAATTATTGAATCAATAATATAAAATATTGAACAGTAATTATCGTAACAATTATTGAGTGAGTGACTTCTTACGTAAGAATCAATAATTAAAAATACTGTGTAATACCGTGTGCTACTGTGCAACAACGCATATTACTATTTTTTTATCACCGGGTATTTCAACAATTTTAACGGTAAAAGTTTTGGTGTTATTTTTTGAAAACTTATTCTTGTCGTTTTCTTCATCCGACAGTTTTCTGTTATGGGACCCACAAATGACTGTGCCGTCGTACGAATATTCCCCGACAACAAGAATATTCCACGACTAAACGAATATTCTCCGACAACAATAAATATTTTATAACCACTTGCTTATTTTATAAACTTTGCGCATATTACCCATAACTTACCACATTTATCAAATCAACCCCTTATTATTTCAAAATAATATATAGAGAAAATTCAATTTTATTCATAAAAAATTGGGGTCTTACAATATATATATATATATATATATATATATATATTAATTATCATTTTTTAATATAATATATTTTAATTATAATTTTAATTGTAATTAGGACTATCTCATTCAAATAATTTAATTTAATTAACACATATTTTTGGATAAGTGTTATAAATAGCAAGAATTTTAAATTAAATTATTAATGGAGGTTTTCTAATTAAAGTGATTGAGTATGTTGATGGTTTTGTTTTTGGTGTTTAACAACAAAAATTATTATTTGAATTCTTAGTTTCA
Organism: Panax stipuleanatus; assembly: GCA_020205555.1. NCBI lineage: Eukaryota > Viridiplantae > Streptophyta > Magnoliopsida > Apiales > Araliaceae > Panax > Panax stipuleanatus. The sequence goes on along the minus strand of CM035118.1, from coordinate 117,803,572 downwards.
TATTATGATTTTTATATGTTAAATTTTCTTCAGTATATGCCAAAAGTTGGGATGTTTATGATTTTAATTATATTTTTTAGTATCCAGTTGTTGTTGTTTTTATGCAACGTTGAATAAAAGAAAATATAATAATATTTACTACTACCTCTATCTTATTAAAAGAATTTTTTTAATATACTTTTTTTTTTTGAGTAATAACATTTGTCATTTTTATTGTAAATAATTATGCTTAAGAGTTGCGTATGTTTAGTTTAATATTTGAGAAAAATAATTAATAAAATTTTTAATACTTTTTTATATGAATAATAAGGTTCGTTATGTAATAATAAGTTTATTTTATGTAAATTTTAATATTTGGGAAAACTAATTATATTTCCGTTAATTTGTACTTTTATGTTTATTAAAATTTTACTTTTTTAATTACAAAAAATATTTGAATGTATATTACGTAAATTTTAATCTTTAAGAAATTTAATTAGCTAAAAGTGTATGACTTTATTTTCTTGATAAATAAATATTTATTATTTTTTAAGAAATATGTTATTTATTAATGCACAAATTCATAATTTAATTAATTAGATCAAGTTAAGTAAAAATTATAACATATAAATTTATATTTAGTGGATATATTAAATATTATAACTTGAAGGGTATATTAGACATTATATTAAAATGATTTTTGAATATTAGTTGGTCAACCACATTAGGGGTAGTGAATGTTACATATTATAGACTAGATGGGTATTGACTGTTATTTGAAAAATTAGAAGGTGGTGAGTATTATTATAGTCATCTACATGATGTGTCAATGTATTTTATTCTTTATTCAATTATTTTAAATTTTTTTCTTAATTGTACACAGATAGTTTGTCACATAGACTAGTATTATATAATGTGCCACATTTCATTTATCATCATTATAAATCTATATATAATGTATACTATACTACATATAATAAGGAGAACAATCAAAAAAAACTTCGTTGAGTTATCTGATTTTTTTGGTTGTTTATGAGTTGACTCATAAAAAATAATATTCTTTTTTTTATAATTATTTATGAAAATAAACTCTATAAACTATGTCCCAAAAACTAAATCATACTTATTATATTAAAAACTCATATTATCACCTCCAACAAAAGATTTTTTTCCTTTTCTTGTTGTGTAGATTTACATATTGATTCTCTAAATCTTCAAGTGAATAATATGCAAGATTTTGTTATTATGTGATTATTAGTTATCTCTATATACTCATCTTGTTTCAAAATAAGATTATTATTGCTTTTTTAAAATTTATTTTAATATTTTCAAATTCAAGATTGATATAAACTTATTCAATTTCACTCTTAAAGTATCTAAAAAATACAACTAATTATAATATTTTATTATTGTATATTTGTAATATCATATCAATTTTAAATTTAAAATGTCTCAAATTAATTTTTTAAAAATCAATAATAACTAATCATATATTTTGGAATGAGAAGAGTACTATATATGATATTGATAGAAATTTGTGGCAAATGTATATATAATAATTCTCAAAAAATTTAGTGTACACACTGTATATGTGACTAATTTTTATTAAATGTTAGTGTTTAGTTGGATTTATACGCTTGGAACACATAAAAATACAGTCAACGTGTATAAATATACGCACATGACGTGTATGTGCCAATTTAAGGTCAAAATTCTGACCGGTAGGGGAAAATGAACAACATTGTAAAAATCAAATACATTAAGGAACACAATAGAAAAGTTTGATACTTTGGGGCTAAAATTAGAATTTAGTAGAACTTTGAGGATCACTTTTGCAGTTTGCCCTTTAGTTATCCTATGCTCTCCAAAATATTTAGGTCCGGAATTAATATTACCTTTTTCTTTGGCTCTGCTTGGGTGTCAAAGTCCCTAAATAAGAAAATGATCCTTGAAATTTTTGAAATAAAAGTAAAGAAAAAATGAAGTGTTTCCCCAAGTCTTAAGCCCAATGTTAAGCTATCCTAAAACCAATAAAATTCGGGTTCTTTACAGAACTATACAACATTTATAAAATATTTACACTATTAGTGCATCCATAAAATAATTTTAAAAACAGGATAACAAAATCAAATCATTCAATTTCACATTAATAAAGAAACCTAAAATCAAGAAGAAATAACCGCAATATACGACAGTTACCAAATCTTTGGGATTTAACAACCAAAATAAATTCATAATTCAAATTCAAATCAAAAAGAGGAAAAAATAAAAATTATCTTCTCTATCCTAATCTTCTTCTCCGTCACCGCCACCGCCTCCTCTCTCCTCCCTTCATCATCCTCCTCCGCCGCGAATCTTCGAAAGTACTTGGTTGCGTCGACGCTACATCGCCCTCTCCTCCGCTACTCCGCCGCTACTCCACTACTCCGTTGCGAATCTCCGTTGTCCAAAACGCCAACTGAGAAGAAGGAGAAGATTCGCCCTATAAACATAAGTTTGAAAACAAATAGATGTAACTCTTACTGTTCTGAGTTTTTTTTATGACTATTTGGTTACCCACAAAAACTAAAATGGTTACCTTTGTATGAATGTTTGGCTACCAACTGCATCATATTCAAAATAAATTAATTTTAAAGGTTATTTATAAGTAACTAATTCAGTTTTATTAGGTTACCAACTGCATAAAGGTTTGGCTACCAATTGCATCACATTCAAAATAAATTGGTAACCTAATAAAACTGAATAGGTTACCTTGGTATGAAGGTTTGACAACCAACTATATGAAGGTTTGACTACCAACTGCATCACATTCAAAATAAATTGGTAACCTAATAAAATTGAATTACCTTAGTATGAAGGTTTGGCTACCAATTACCTGAAGGTTTGACTTCCAACTGCATCATATTCAAAATAAATTGGTAACATAATAAAACTGAATTGGTTACCTTGGTATGAAGGTTTGGCTACCAACTGCACTATAGAATTTTTTTTTTTTATCTTTTTCTAATCTAAGTATATCAAGTGCTATTCTATCCCATTAACATGTAACTGACATTCTAAACCCAACAAAATTTGACAGAGAGACGGAAAATTCAAAGTAACCACACTCCTAAACCCATCATTGAAATTACACGCACATTCTAATTGACAAAAAAGCTTTAATACCCAAAAAGAGAAGAGAAGAGCTTAATACCCTTGAACCCATCTGAAGAAAACCCATCACTATTAGGAGTAGTATTTTCTCCCTCGTCATAACACCTAAATATTCAAAAGTTTTGATATTTAGGAGAAGCAGATAGGCAATAGCATGCATGTTCGCGAGCCAAAAAAACTTAAGCAGGTGCTTTAGAAATAGCATGTTCTTCTTTGTTTAATCTAATTTCGCAACCCTTAATTACATGGGCAACAGCTAAAATGAAAAAGAAGTGGGGATGGGGAACTGGGGCTGCCACCCTGTAAGAACCGTGAATTTCATGAATAAATATTAATATTGATATAATAAAAAATAAATATTTATTTGAATATAAATGTTTATGCGTTATGGGATGAGTAATTCAATTAATTTCAAATTGAATTTATGATAATTAAGAAAATATGGAGAATTGCGATGAACTCGTAGAATGCCTTGTGTGGCATGAAAATAAAAATGATGATGATTTAATTAACTAAAGGATGAAGGAATTAATAAGTGAATAATTAATTAATATTATATTGTTAATTAATTGTTATTGTGAGTAATAGAATATTATTGAGTAAATGAATAATTAATATTTTATTGTTAATTTATTGTTACTATGAATGATAGTAGATTAATGAATAAATAATTAATTTATATAATAGATCAATGCTTGTTCGATTAATTGCTATGTGCAAGGATGTGTGATGGTTAAACATATAATATATAGTAGTTACATCTATATTATAGAGTGACACTTTAATGAGACTATATAATATATAGAAACTATATATTAAGATTTAATGAATTATGTAAGTTACATAATAATATTTATGTGACAACATGTATGTGTGAGTTAAGTAAATAATGCATATGTGACAATATGTGATGTGTGATTACATTAAACCTCATAAATATTATAATAAGTAAACAATTGTTATTTGATGATCATTTCAATAATTAAATATAATTGAAATAATAAAGTTGGGTTAATATAGTATGGTGTGACAATACCCAATTAGATTATATTCGGTATTATAAATGTACATGGATTATATATTGATATGTATACATGTACCCCAACTTACTACATTGTAATATTGTTTCCTCATTTAAAGCTACATTGTGACTCTAAATGAATTTAACCAAGTGTACATAATATGTATATGTATATAACCTAAGTGTTTATATTATTTCATTTGCCAAGTTGCAGAGTTTAATTGCCTAGTCCCAAAATAAGTGGCATTTCCCTCATCACGTGTATAACTCTAAGCCTAAGCCTATTGGTTGCTTCTCAAACTCAACAAACATAGCCAGTAATCTTCAATGGGGAGTGGGCTCAACAGTGGAAATCAACAACCACCAACTACTCTCCAATAACCATTAAATTCTTGCTTTTTCTGTTGGATTGAAATGGTGTAGAAAGCCATTGTCTGTACAATAGAGTCTCTATAAATAAAGCTCTCTACTTCTTCTTTTCAAATTACTGAATTTCTGATTAAGTGAGAATAGAGAGTAAGTATATCAGTGGTGAGAAGTCTGTGAATTGAGGAAGTCTTTAGCAAGCTTAGCACACTGTTGTAGCAGAGGTATACTCTCCTTGTTCTTCATTTTTGAAAATTCTAAATTCTTGATTATGCATGAATTCTATGTTAATTGGATTGAGAATTGATTGTTAGTTGTTATCTAAGCTAGTAAGCATGTTAGGAATGCAATGTGATTTGAAATGAGCATGTCTCGTAAGAAAATTTTGTGTTTGGATTTGTATTCTGCTGTTGCAGAAGCCATTCTGGACTGTCCAGGGTATGGCACAGCTGCGCTCTCCCTGCAGTTCAAAATGGCGCAGTTGGGCCGGTTGTTCTGAGCCTGCCCCGGGGCAGCGCAGCTGCGCCGCTCCCACGGCTTAGAACAGCGCAGCTACGCCAGGCCCCAGCCAGAAACTTAAACTCCTGTTACAATTTGATAAGTCCTAACTTATGGATATCACTTTAACATGCATGAGTATAGGTTTAACATGTGGATATATACTCTTTGACCTAGCATGAACGTTCTTGACTTCGTTAGTATACATTTACTAAATATAGTTTTGAAAATGGACCTTGACATATACGTATGATGTTTATATTCTGACTTTTTGAGCATGTTTGTGTGATCTAGCTGTGCATGAAATGTGAGTCTAAGGTGTAGAGTATACACTAGAAGGCATGGATTACATTAAAATGATTTCAAAAGTAAACTCGGACTTTTTTCAAACTAAGTTGCATGACCATGGTGTAACAATGTTCTGATATTTTTGGTCATGAATGCTAGTAATCTTATGTCACTATGCTAGCCTATATGTACGCACATTTTGGTAGATACAATGAAAGTTAAGCCAAGCATGAGTCTAGACATATTTTAAAAGTGATAAACGATATCAGCTATGCGTAAGTGAATCGAATACATGCAAGCATGCATATTACAAATTATATGACTACCTCGTAGGTTTCTATGATAAACATAGAAACCTTGTGATTTCATGTCCTCAATTGACCGTAACTCATTAGAAATCCTAAACGAGAATCCTAACATGTTAAGGTGGACGTAGGATAATTGTAAAAGCATGAAAGACCTTTACCATGTGTACGTGCTATGTGTATCCATCTAGTATGACATGACATAAGGCCGTTTAAACGTGATTCATACAAATTTTCAAAGGATGAACAAGACTACATATGTGCATATGATGAAAGTCTTTAAGAGCATGCATACTAAACTGATTTCATGACTATCTCATACGTGTACATGGTGAGCATAGTAGCACTTGTGATTCGTGACCTTATTTGGCCTTAAGACATTAGAAATACCAATCTAGAACTATAACATGTAAGTTAAATTTGGAAAAATTGTGTAAGCATGCAAGACCCTTTAACATGTGAATAAACTATGTGGTAATATATGTTTATGAATGGGACAGAAACAGAAGAGTAAAGCCTAACTCTGGTCTGGCCAGGGGACAGCGCAGCTGCGCCGTCCCTAAGCCTAACTAGAGAGCACCTGCGCCAGGCTAAAATCTGGTCTGGACATTCTTCTTGTTTCTGATTCTGTCAGTTTGTTTATAATGCTTATTCTAATCTATTGAACAGAGTCTGTTCGATACTTATTGGTAATATATGTGATGATAAGATAATATGAAGATGTTTAACTTGTAAAAAGAATTCTAATGATAGTAAAGACGATATCAATTGAGAGTTATGATTAAATACAATACTATACGTGGTATGATTGTATAACAAGGATAAGACTTAACATGTGTGTTGGCTATATAACGTATGTTTCAAACTGTGTAACTCATAAATATATATTTATATATATACATGTGACTATATTACAAATAGGATATCTTAGTCCGTTGAAGTGTTGATAAGCTATACTTTGATAAACTACGCTTAAGGCAAGTATCTAAAACTTATCACTTTGATACAAGTTCTCTATCTTACACAACTTTGAATATTGTGCAAGTATCCTAACCCTTGCATTTACTTTATGCAATGGATCTTGTAAGCAAGTTTCTTAACTTCATTTGATTTATATATTGAGTGCAAGTATCCGAACTACTCTTTTTATTGAGCAAATATTCGAACCATACTCTTTATTGAGCACGTACTTGAACTTGTACTATTATTGATCGTACGAGTAAATAAGTGCTAGAATAATTCTTGTTTTATAAATTAATATTTCATAGCTTGATTTAAATCATGATTATATTCTTCGAATTATGTTGCGAGAATTGAACTTATAAATTGTTCTTATATACATTCACTACTACAAAATAGTAAATAGATGACATTTAATAGACAACGTTTTTATATAAAAATGTTGTGATTTTTTTTCCATAACATTTTTTGAGAAAATGTTGTGGTTTGATATACAAAAGCGTTGTGGATTTAAAAGGGCCAATTTTTTGTTTTAAAATAATAACGTTTTCTTAAAAAAAACATTATCTATTCAAAAAAACACGGAGGGATTAATCGCGCTTCTTCAATAGCCTCTCGCTGGTTTCTCAGTCTTCTTCAATAACCTATTACTCGTTTCTCAGTCTTCTTCAATACATATCCCAGAGGTTTCTCAGTCTTCTTCAATAGCCTATCGATCTCGCTCTCTCTGGTTGGCGATCGCGCTCTCTTTGGTTTCTCGGTCACCGGTTCAATAGCCATAATCTCTCTCCTCTACGCATAAGTCATTATTCTTTCAGTACTCCCTTAGAATCATGGGTATGATCATCATCCTTCCGCTTTGATTTTATTCATATGCTGATTCTCTTTTAAATTATCATTTGTGTTTCTTTTTCTCTGTAATAATATAATTTGCAAGGGTTTTATTTTTTGTTTATGTGTGCAGCCAAAATCAAGATCGGAATTAACGGTATTAGATCTGACCTATTATCAATGTTCTTTTGAGTTTGATTTTTGTATTTATTTTGAGTTGATTATAAATATGATGTGAAGGGTTTGGAAGGATTGGTCGTTTGGTTGCAAGAGTGGCTTTGCAAATAGACGATGTTGAGCTCGTTGCTGTTAATGACCCCTTCATTTCAACTGATTACATGGTATATGTGATTTGCTAAACTAGGTTGAACTAGATTTATGTTGATATGGCAATTGCAGTAGTCTGATTGAACTTTTATAGTTTTATTTCTGGGTTTTTGTGGTTTTAATTTTTAAATGTGTTGTATGTATTTTTGCAAGGACGATTATAATTCTATGGACTATAATAGGGGATTATAGAATAAAGAGCCAGGTGGTGTTGAATAATTCATCTTTTAGGGGTATAATGTTCTTCAATTCATAGTTTGGGGTGCAAATATATGAGATATATAGTAAGGGCTCATTGAAGGAGTATAATTCAATCTCCTAAAGTGTAATGAATTTGTGGATTTATTATTGAAGTGGGGGTGGATTAAGTATGAGTTCCAAGTTGATCAGTGTAGGGTTAGAAGTCACCTAGTGAGTTTGTGCCAATAGACACATTAACACAGAATGCTTCAGCTAATGTACATACCAAAATACTATGTTCTAAACTTTTTCACTAGGGATTAAAAGTACATTATTCGATTATCGTTAATACCATACTCTTTTAACCAAGCAACAATTGAACATGCTTGAGGTTTATGTTTTGATATCAAGGACTGCTACCATAAACAACATTTGTTGCTTTCTATAAAGTATATAGATTTGGTTTGGGGTGCTTGCTTTTGTTGCATTCCATAATTTCCATGCAATAAATTTTGGATTTGCCTTATGTGGATACTACAAAATTCAAAGATACTTTGATGTTCGCTTGAGTATGATCAATACTTGTTGGGTTTTCCTTTGATGTTCTAATGTAGGATACAGTAACTGGATTTTACTTGCTGGAGTTGGGAATGTTGACTTGAGGAGGAGGACAAATTATCTTATTGTGGACTTGAGTATGCTTTTTACCTTCAACGCTTATCTGTGTTATGAATAAAAATTTCTCGGCATTACTCGCCTGTCAAGGCAATCATGTAGACAACTTTGGAATGGTTCTTTTTTTTAACTTTACTCGCATATTATTGAATTTGGTTACAACTCCAATTGTCAACCTACTACCTTGTATTAATGTCATTCCCCTTCTATACCTTGGACTCCTGCTGAAGAAAATATTGAAAGGTCAATGTACGTCTGTGTCAAAGTCTAAATTCCTAGAAACTATTGCAGACTATCATAATCAAAGGACTAGTTTGATATCAAGTGATTTCTCAAAATTCTGATACGTCCTATAGTATGACAATAGGATACTAGTTCTAAAAGACATAATTATGACTCCGGTTCTTAGTGTTAGATTTTCTGGCACTTGTGAGGCATCTTTTACTAGTACTCTGCGGGTTTTTTTACCTCCAGTGCTTAAGATGTTTCTACAGTGGATCAATAGTTATTTGTAAATTCTTCTTCTTAGTGCAGTTGTGAACCAATCATTCCAAAATAGATACTCTTGAAACATTAGAACTTGATCTGTATTAGTGCCCCTATTCTATATTACCAAAATTATTAGTTCCCTCATAAAATAAGAGGGCGCAAAATATTTTTTTAGTAGTTTCTACAAGTTCAATTGAGATTACCAAGTTTCGATCAATAGGTAGATGTCTTTTCACTTGTCCCAAAAAAAGGAAAAAAGAAATGGAAAATAGTTAGACATATTGTCAACATTAATCCATTTACTTTTATTTTATCTAGATTAGATATATTGTTGATATAATCTGACCCATAATTCATTAAAGTAAAGTTTCAAATGATACAATTTCCTTACCAAAAAAGATAGGCACACATACCAAGCAACTCATCCAAGTAGACATGATCTTATAAAGTTTGCAGCTAGGCCAAATAAAACTCCAGGATGGTTAGTAATTAATTTCTTCTCTTTCATGGTTTATGGGATAGGTACTTCATTGTATCACTCTACTCAGCCGGGGTGGCTTTCTCTGATGTTCTGTATTATTTCTGACCTGCCCTCCATCAATTTCTTATTTTTTGTTGCTTTGTCTTCATGTTCAATCCTCCCTTTTGTGGGGACTCAAACTCAGTTCAGCCAGTTTGATAGAGTGGCTAAAGTTACTTGATATATTTGAATACTAAAGTCATAGCATCTCAAGATGTTACTACATATGGTGGAGTATGTGCACTTGCAAGTTTTGACCGAGCAGAGCTGAAGGCAATTATAATATGTTTTTCGTATGATTATTTTATTTTTCTACTTGTGTTATAATTCAAAAGCTTAAGATCATATCCTAAATGAATACTACTCTTTTGCAGAGCAAAATTATAGACAATATCAATTTTTCAGAATTTCTTAGAGTTGGTACCTGAAGTTAGGGAACTAATTCATGATTTCTATTCAAGGTAATTTAATTTACTTGTTTTCTTCATTTGATATCTAAGTCAACTTAGTCTTACATGTGTCCTCTAGTTTCATGAGCAACCCACAAAAATATGGACGCATTGCTTCTTGTATCATTTGATGAATATGGTATATCCTGTAGTTTTTTTTTACTAAATTTGGACCAAGTACAATAGGAATTGTTTTTGGAAGGGATGAAAAGTAACTACTTAACTTATAAATTTATAATTTTATTACTAAAAATACTATCATTATCACAATTCTTTGATAAGTTTCACCGTGATTACATTATGACTGAACACAGGTGATCCTAGTGATGGATTAATTAGACACACACACACATATATCATCATCACACCTCAGGTATATAAGTAGGGAATATCTTCAAGAACAAACAAGACACGTCACTAAGGAACATGAATGAATTATGCTTTATATGCCCCTTGCTTTATAGCTGCCTTGCCTCTTTTTATATTTTTTCTAACGAAAAGCATCGTTTTAGAAATCAATTTCAAATAGGAATATTAGAACTTTAAGATTGATTCAAGTGCCTGCTTGAAGACATTTATTTATATTACGATTCTGAGAATTTTAAATTGCATTCTTGCTCTGAGCATCTGACTAGCTTCATATTCCCCACCTTTATTCAATATTAAAATACATCTTTCATGGTTACTCTATAGGACCTATTATTTGATGCGGCCATATAAATAGATAAAAGTACTTGATTTGCTTTTTTTATCTATGATGACTAAAATGCTTTCTTGTATTTCTCCTACTTTACATACAAGATGATGCTACATAGGGCCACTTCGGCATGGGCAATGCTAATCAACTCCAATCTCAGGTTTCATAAAGTTAGCGTGGTTTTTCTGTCATTATTTGTATAATTTAGCAAGTTGGATCAGTAAGTAATGTTTCTTATTTTCTATTCCTTATTTTTTGTTATATGTTTCTTAATGCATATGTATTCCACTTTAGTTTTATTTGATAGATTATTAATTTATTACTGCTAATGTGTTTCGGTCAGATACTGAGAAAGCTTGAAGAACAAGGGGCTGACTTAGATAGCAAGAAGGTGTGGCTTACCTAGAATTTTTACAACTGGATGAATTTTTTACTAAGTAGAAAGAAAAAAGGGAAAAAGAGGACACTTGTTTGAAACAAAAGAGAACCATAAAGTGACACTTATTGCCTTCATTTGGTTTGTGCTGTAAGTGGATCAAATATGACACATTCATTAAATTAAATGGGGGCAGAGTGAGTGTGAGAGTGTGAGACCTCTCTACAGAAACTATAAATTGAAATGTTGCTTATTAAATTATTTTGTGTCTCACATATTTTTTGTGGTGGTGGGGGAGGTAAGTTGTTGCTTTTAGCTGAGGGTTTACTTAAGAAGCACATTGATTCTCATTGCTTGCATGAACCAGAAGGTGCGCTTTGCTGCTCTTTCCTATTTATTGATCCTTAGAAATATTTCTGTCTAATAAGGACTTGTACCATTTCAGCTCTTAGTGTCTAATAAGAAATATTTTGGGCACAAAGTAGATCAGGCTCAATTTGCAAAGCTGTAATGCATGTTATGCAATGTATGTTTTTGTATGTAATGTAATTCATGAATTCTTATACATCTTTCTCTCCTCTTTATAAATATACAGGATATGGCTTCTGATCATCAAACTCTAGAAAGCATGTTGGTTTGCACAAAAGCAGCGCAAGCAGCTAATACTCTTGGTTCTTCTAACTGGAATTGACTTCTCAATAGTCCTCTCATGTAGAATTAAGGATGTTAGGCTTGATTAACGATCTTTATGTTTGCAAGAAATTAAGATCAAAAGAAAGGAAATTAGATAGAATTTTGTTCTCTCTTTCTCATTAGACTAAAATCTCTCTTAATATAATGTTTAATTAGAGATGTATCGAAATTGGCATTCATCTTTGGACTGGGAACATATATTATAATTTCATCTTTATACACCACTGATATCAATATCAGGTCAGAAATCTTTATAATTTTTCAGTTGTCCATATGTTTATGTTTTGGTGTGATCTTCTATTTTTAGGCAGAGCACCTGACTAAAAATTCTTTGCGTACGGCTTTTACAGTTTGATTACTATACTTTCCTATTTGGGTCTTGTTTATCTTGCTGCAATCTTCCTTTTCAGATCCATTATTTGCAGGTGAGTTGCATGAATTATTTGATAACTTGGTACTCGGTATTGTATTATCAATCTTTGATTATATTATTAATTATTTTTATAAAAAAAAAGGGGAGCTATGAATGAAGATGATACAAGCCAAGAACACGTGGTTGGGGAAGAAGCAGCAGCTTGGGTACTAAAATTGTTACTTGCTTACATAAATGAGTTCCTTTTGAAACTCAGAGCTCTCTTCTCGGGTGATCCTGCCACTACGATGAAGGTAAAATACGTTCCCTTTCTTATTGCTCATTTCTTCATCAAGTTAACTTATTGTCTAAACTTGTGAGTGGCAGTTGGCAGTGTTGCTCTTTGTTTTGGCACGGTGCGGGAGCTCCATAACTGTTTGGAAGATGGCCAAATTGGGTAAATTCAAATTAAATTACTGTGATAGTTTTTACAGTCAAAAGTATTTCTGTAATTATAGTGGTACAAACACCCAGAGATTATATATATATATATATATACATACACATGTATGAGTATCAGATGTAGCCATTTTAAGTGTACAAGTATATGCTTTTTTATGGGTTAAAATTGGGGAAAAAGAAGATATGTATGTCCCAAAATGAAATGTCAATTTGTTAGGAGTAGCATTGGACCCGGCCTATGTTTGTTACTATGTTCTAGAAAAAAAGGAGGGTATTTTGGGAAGAAACAGCAAAGAAGTGAGAAAAAGAAGATACTGTTGTTCTTGATACCTTGCTAATTTACTAGTATATCCTATAGGGAAGGAAAAGAAAGGTATTGTTCACTCTTTACTACTACTATAATGCGAAGTTCATGCATGTGGGGTTGGTGCCTTTTGGTGTTTTGGGTAATTAATTATTTCTTCGGAATTTTCTCTTTTTCTTACTCAATCTTGCCGACACTTGGGTTGTTGCAGGCTTTTTTGGAGTTTTCACGGTACCCAAAATCTGATCGTCCTACTCATCACAGTTAACTGCATTGGGTAATTATGTGTTCAAGTTCAAAAGACTTTTATGTGCTCAAAAGTTTTGTTCATCATGAAATTGGGCAGGTACATTTTCTCTAATTATTCCATTCCATATGCTTTCAGTCATTCCATATGTTCAAACGTGAGTGAGTTTTTGAACTTGTAGGTGAAGGCTGAAAGACTAAAATCCAGAGCACAGGAGAGATATAGCAACAAGCTTGTTTCAACCAGAAGGATAGCAGAGGAGAATGAAATGCTAAGAGAGAAGCTGATTACAGTGGAGCTAGCACAAAAAGAGGCCAACATCTTAATTTTATGGATAGTTTGGTATATTTTGTGGATGTAGTCAAATTCGCAATTAAATGTACGTAGTAGTAATTATATTGACAAGTGAATTTGAAACTGTAAACGTATGGTATTATTGGAATGTATGATATTTTGAAACATAAAATGCTTATATTTTGGCTTTAAATCTTGTGGATTGTGTCAAATAGACAACACTTTTTATATAAAAAAAAAACGTTGTCTAATGTGTCAAATAGACAACGCTTTTTAGAAAAAAATATTATCTAATGTGTACAATAGACAACGCTTTTAGAAAAAATGTTGTCTAATGTGTCAAATAAACAACGCTTTTTAAAAAAAGCGTTGTCTAATGTGTTCAATAGACAACGTTTCTTTGAAAAAGCGTTGTCTAATGTGTCATAAGACAATATTTTTTAAACGTTGTCTATTTGTGTCTAAAAACGTTGTCTATTTAACAAATAGACAATACTTTTTTGAAAAAATGTTGTCTAATGTGTCAAACGACAACGTTTTTTAAACGTTATCTAATGTGTCAGACGACAACGTTTTTTAAACGTTATTTATTTGTGTCTAAAAAGCGTTGTCTATTTGACAAATAGACAACGCTTTTTTGAAAAAACATTGTCTAATGTGTTAGAAGACAACGTTTTTTAAACGTTGTCTATTTGTGTCTAATAGATGACACTATTAACCACGACACTTTTGGGGGACCTATTACAACGCTTTTTAAACGTTGTCTATTTACTTTTTTCTATTAGTGATTGTTAAAATTTTCTACGCCATTTAATTCAGCTAGACCAATATCATGAATTAGAAAGCGATCCATACCAATTGCCTTGGTGCAGAACTCTTATAAATTGACTGAGATGAACAACCCTCAAAAAGGGGAACTATATAGTCGGGGTGCCGACAATAGTAGGATAGGTTATGCATAACACCATGTACGGTAGGCTGATCCCCTATTTGTACTTGTTTGGGTTACCAAGAATATTTTTGGTGATTTTAGTAGAAGTTCGTAGTTTTTAGCGATCACTCAGTATCCAGTATTTATTAACTTGAAACTTTTAATTCATTGGATTCTTCTATTAATTCTTGGTCCACAGTGACACTCAGTGATATCTATTCATTTACTTGAAATTGTTGAATTCTTTGAATCCTTTAATACTTTTCGACCCATAGTGGTTCTTATTTAACTTCACAAAATAGATTTGGAAGTCATTGATATTTATTTTGTTCACAACATTCTTATTTGAATTCTTGAGCTATTAATTATCATTTTACCCTTGAGATTAAGAACCGTATATACACATGTTCATATTTATTGGCATAATACTTGCTGGGCAAATTTGTTGCTCACTCTTGCTTCCCATAAACATTTCAGTTAGGGCAGGACAAGGTGGAACCCCAGGACAGGACAAGATCGAAGGCAAGGCTATGAAGTAACTGTGCTCTTCTATGTTAGGATGTTTTCTTTATGTTATGAAGTATATTAGTAATAGTTTCGAGACTTGGGACTAGAATATTTATGTTATATCAATGTATATTATTATATTATTCCATTGTTTGAGATTTTAGTTATTATTAGAGTAAGCACGTGACGAACCGAATTTGAGACTGTGACGGTCCGAATTTGGGGGCGTCATAGGTTGGTATCAAAGCTGTAGGTTATAAACCTTAGGAGCGAGTCCTTAGGCTATAACCTTAGAAGAGATTTAGAAAATAGAAGGAAATAAAACACATGTAGAGTTTTCTTAGAGAGCTAGTAGTGTTATGAAATATATTCTCATTCTATACAATGAAATTATGTTTTATTCGGAGATGATAATAAAGTTTATTGGTTTTGTGATTATGGATGTCAGAGGTAGGTAATCCTTGTAGGACCATAGAGGAGGAACCACCTGACATACATGTGATGTCCAAACCACCCTTGTAGTTGAGCCTTTTACGGCAGTAACCCTGACCTAGGAGGAGATGGGGTCATAAGTGGAGTCGGAATCCAAGCAAAAATCCACGGTGAAAGTTTTCTTTCGGGATTGGGTCATGTGCGAGAAACTTAGAAACTAAGAAATCAGAAATGGAAAATAGATAAAATAGTTGAAGGCGAAGTTCTAGACCTTCAGATTAGTAACTAGTAGATGAAGACACAGTAAAAGGAAAGGTAATTAGGTAGTTATTAGAATAAGTGTCGTGAGTGATACAATAGATGGTTATAGAAGTGAAACAATTGTTGTAAATCCCAATTTTAGGAAAGTATCTTTATAACCCCAACTTTAGTAATACCCGAGAGGGGTATGTAATGAAACTAACAGAATGCTATACGATGTGATATGTTTTCATGTGGCATGTTTTAATATAATATATTTATTAAACGTGCTCATAGTGACCAAATTTTGTTAAATAATGACAAAGGAGAATAGCAATAAAACTTATACGTCTTGAGAAGTATTAAGAAGTATTGGATGTGTAACAAAGAGATGATAATACCGTTTTGCTTTCATGCAGAAATGTCGATAAGAATACCCCAAGAAGAAGGGACTAATCAAACAACACAGAATGGAGATAGAGAATTGAATTAAGAACCCTTACAATAATGGGTAAATCTCATAGTAAGTGCTTTTGAAGAGGGAATCAATGATTATAGGAAGAGACAGACGAAAATTTCAGAAGTAGGAAAAGAAATTTATTTGACTAAAGAAGGAGAGGTTAATATTTCAAAGAAAACGAAAGAATGTAGGATGGAAGAGAGTAGTAGTGGTAGCAGTAAGAATTTCAAGAGGAAATGGAATGAGCTAAATATGTAAGAGGAGGGACAACCACAGAAGAAGAGGGTAGAAGCCTATAAGGAATGTAGAAAGAACCATATGGGAGCGTGTTTAAAAGGAAAATATGTGTGTTATAAGTGCGGTGAGAAGGGTCATATTTCTCTTAACTGTCCTAGGCAAGAGAAAACCAAAGAGTGTTTTGCGTATGGATCTGAAAAACGTCAAGTACGTAATTGGCAGAAGAAAACAAACGTGGAGGGAAACGAAAATAAAAGAAGACGGGACAACAAAAACAACAACAACAATCTGATGGGAAGTCACCAGGTAGGACTCAAGAAAAAGAACAAGGCTTGCCCAAAATATGGAAAGAGTCATCAAGGAGTGTGCTGGAAGGGATGAGGCGTTTACTATAGCTGCGGCCAGAAGGGGCATATTTTCCCGAATTGCCCAAACCCAAAGAAGATCGAAGGATGCTTTGCTTGTAGGTCAATAGATCATCAGGTTAAGAAATGCCCAAAGAAAGGAAGGAAGGAAGAAGACGGCAATAAGGGAAGCCATAACGGGAAGCTGACGATAATCGAACCAGCTCAATCGAGTGAACCAATGCCGCGTACGACTAAAGTTATGATACATGATGCAATGGTGTTCCAAGTTGTAATGTCAGGTGATGTCCTAATCAATAATATAAATGCGTATGTAATATCTGATTCGAGTGCTACCTGTCCCTTTGTGTCTGAAGAATTACGAAATGACAAGTTACCCCAAGAACGATTAGGAGATCCTTTGAACATAGAAATTGTGAATAAGAAAGTAATCCCCGTAGAATTCATTTATCGAAATTATTGCGCAGAAATTAAGGTGCATAAACTAAGCATATACTTTATTCCGATAAAATTTGGAGAGTATGATGGGATACTAGGAATGGACTGATTACATAACCATACTACGATAATTGACTGTCAGAAGAAAAGTGTGAACCTTCAGACTCCAAACCGGTCTAAGGTAGTGTTTTATGGTAACTCGTCGCTTAGGCAATCGTGTTACCTTACGATGATGCAGGCCAATATATTGTTAAGAAAAGTTGGTGTAGATTATTTCACCTTTATTATAGATACTAAGAGAACGAGAGTAGAAATAAAGAATGTATCAGTAGAAAGAGAAATTCAAGACGTATTCCCAGACGATCTGCCCGGCCTTCCGCCAGATAGAGAAAACAAATTCGTAATAGATTTAGTACCGGGAACTGCACCGATTTCGAAAGCCCCATATCTTATAGCACCGATAGAAATGAAAGAATTAATAATACAACTAAAAATAATATTTAAAAAATGTGTGTTAGATGAAGGATATATTCAGCCGAGTGTGTTTCCCTTGGGGAGCACCAGTGTTGTTTGTCAAGGAGAATGATGGATCGAGAAGGCTTTATATCGACTATCGAGAGTTGAACAAAGTAATAATTAAGAATAGGCATCTGTTACCAAGAATAGACTACAATATTTAGAAAGAGCACACTAAACATCTAAAGAGGATATTAAAAGCATTGAGAAAGGTGAAGATGTACGCAAAATTTTGAAGTGCAAATTTTGGATAAAGAAGGTTAGTTTTAGAGCACGTCAGCTACGGAAAAGGTAAAGGCGGTAAGTAATTGGAAGCAGTCGAAGACGCTGGCAGAAGTATGAAGTTTCTTAGGGTTGGCTGGGTACTATCAAAGATTTTCCAAATTTCTCTGAGATACCGACCCCGTAGACTAATCTAACGAGGAAGACCGTAAAGCTTATTTGGACGGAGAAGTACAAGGAAAGTTTTAGGGAGTTAAAGAAGAGATTGAGCGAGGCGCCTGTATTATCCTTACCAAATAATACGGGACGTTTTGAGGAGTATAGTAATGCGTCGCACAAAGAGTGTTTTGCGTATGGTCATGCATACTAGTACTCTTATGTCACTAAGCTAGCCTATATGTACACACATTTTAATAGATACAATGAAAGTTAAGCCAAGCATGAGTCTAGACATGTTTTAAAAGTGATAAACGATATTATCAATGCGTAAGTGAATCGAATACATGCAAGCATGCATATTACAAATTATATGACTACATCGTAGGTTTATATGGTAAACATAGAAACCTTGTGATTTCGTGTCCTTAATTGACCGTAACTCATTAAAAATCCTAAACTAGAATCCTAACATGTTAAGGTGGACGTAGGATAATTGTAAAAGCATGAAAGACCTTTACCATGTGTACGTGCTATGTGTATCCATCTAGTATGACATGACATAAGACCGTTTAAGCGTGATTCATAAATATTTTCAAAGGATGAACAAGACTAAATATGTGCATATGATGAAAATATTTGAGAGTATGCATACTAAACTGATTTCATGACTATCTTATATGTGTACATGGTGAGCATAGTAGCACTTGTGATTCGTGACCTTATTTAGCCTTAAGACATTAGAAATACCAATCTAGAACTATAAGATTATGTAATCATGTAAGGCCCTTTAACATGTGTATAAACTATATGGTAATGTATGCTTATGAATGGGACAGAAACAGAAGAGCAAAGCCCAACTCTAGTCTGGCCAGGGGACAGCGCAGCTGCGCCGTTCCTAAGCCTAACTAGAGCGCAGCTGTGCCAGGCTAAAATCTGGTTTGGACATTCTTCTTGTTTCTGATTCTATCAGTTTGTTTATAATGCTACTCTAATCTATTGAACAGAGTCTGTTCGATACTTATTGGTAATTATATGTGATGATAAGATAATATGAAGATGTTTAACTTTTAAAAAGAATTCTAATGATAGTAAAGACGATATTAATTTAGAGTTGTGATTAAATACAATACTATACGTGGTATGATTGTATAGCAAGGATAAGACTTAACACGTGTGTTGGCTATATAACGTATGTTTCAAACTGTGTAACTCATAAATATATATATATATATATATATATATATATATATATACATGTGACTATGTTATAAATATGATATCTTAGTCCGTTGAAGTGTTGATAAGCTATACTTTGGTAAACTACGCTTAAGGCAAGTATCTAAAGCTTATCTCTTTGATGTAAGTTCCCTTGCATTTACTTTATGCAATGGATCTTGTAAGCAAGTTTCTTAACTTCATTTGATTTATATATTGAGTGCAAGTATCTGGACTACTCTTTTTATTGAGCAAGTATTCGAACCATACTCTTTATTGAGCACGTACTTGAGCTTGTACTATTATTGTCGTACGAGTAGATAAGTGCTAAAATAATTCTTGTCTTATAAATTAATATTTCATAACTTGATTTAAATCACGATTATATTCTTCGAATTATGTTGCGTGTATTGAACTTATAAATTGTTCTTATATACATTGTTGAAATTTTCTACGCTATTTGATTCGGCTAGACCAATATTATGAATTAGAAAGCGATCCACACCAATTGCCTTAGTGCGGACTCTTATAAATTAACTGAGATGAACAACCCTCAAAAAGGAGAACTATATAGTCGGGGTGCCGACAACAGTAGGATAGGTTATGCATAATACTAGGTACGGTAGGTTGATCCCCTATTTGTACTTGTTTGGGTTACTAGGAATATTTTTGGTGATTCTAGTAGAAGTTGGTTTTAGCGACCACTCACTATCCAGTATTTATTAACTTGAAACTTTGAATTCATTGGATTCTTCTATTAATTCTTGGTTCACAGTGACACTCAGTGATATCTATTCATTCACTTGAAAATATTGAATTCTTTGAATCCTTTAATAACTTCTCGACCCATAGTGGTTCTTATTTAACTTCACAAAATAGATTTGGAAGTCATTGATATTTATTTTGTTTATAACATTCTTATTTGAATTCCTGAGCTCTTAATTACCGTTTTACCCTTGAGATTAAGAACCATATATACACCTGTTCATATTTATTGGCATATTACTTGCTGGGCAAATTTGTTGCTCACTCTTGCTTCCCATAAACATTTCAGTTAGGGCAGGACAAGGTGGAACCCTAGGACAGGACAAGAGCGAAGACAAGGCTATGAAGTAGTTGTGCTCTTCTATGTTAGGATGTTTTCTTTATGATGTATTAAGACTTAATTAATGTTATATATTAAGTTATGTTTGGATTAAGTTATGAAGTGTATTAGTAATAGTTTCGAGACTTGGGGCGAGAATATTTATGTTATATCAATGTAAATTATTCTATTATTTTATTGTTTGAGATTTTAGTTATTATTAGAGTTAGCACGTGACGAACCGAATTCGAGACTGTGACCGTCCGAATTTGGGGGCGTCGCACGCCCCGTGGAGGTGGATGGCGATGGCGGTGGTGGGTCTTGATATAGAAAAACAAAAAAGGTGATCAACTAAAAAAGACTTGCAGATTTGTAGATTTGTATCCGAGCGAAAGAAACAGAAACAGTTGTATAATTACAAAACTGATTTGCCACATCAGCAATTCATTAAAATATTCACTTAAATTAAAGGGATACTAAATACATTAATTTTGTAAATAAACTATTAAAAATATATGAATTGTGTAAAAAATTTCTGGATACACTTTAGTTGTAATTTTTTCTAAAAATATACTAGTAATTGTAATTAATCCATAAAATTCTTCCTGGTTCATATACCGAAACTAGAGCTATATGTCTATTGGGTTCTCTTACTTTGTAGCCCATACGAAGTTCAAGCCCATTTAGTCTCATACATGGTTTCTCGTTCTATTCGGCCGTATTTTCCATTTTCGTGTCTTATACTTCATCCCTTCAAGGATAAATTTTCTCAGTTGACTTTTTAGCCAAATTACTTTTAAAATTAACAATTTTTATTTATTTCTCTAAGTATATGCACAGAAAAAAAAATTAGGATAGTAAATTTTAGGTTGACTATAAAAGTCAATAAGGACATTTTTCATGGACAAAAGAGTGAATGCCATGTTTGTTTGATTATTTTTCTTTGAAATTTCTCTAGCTTTTTAATTTTGAATGTGAATGTTTTGGCTTATTAAGGGTTTGTTCGGCTACTAATGTTTGTAGCGTTTATATCGGTAGCGTTTATACGTTTGAAGGTCAAAATTTTACGTTTGTGAGTTAAATAACATGTTACCAGACGAATAAGATTTTTAAGTGTGTTTGAACTTCCAAACGCTCTAAATGCACCAAACGCTGCAAACGCTGAGTAACCAAATATATACACTAAAAGTCTGTTTGGTGGAGTAGTGCAGTGAAGTAAAAACACTTTTGAATTGAGTATGAAAACATATGAACGTTTGGCAATCCTCTAATAGTGGTTTCAGTGAGTAAAGTGTAGAAAATAGAGAGAGAGAAATATTGAGAAACAATGGCTTGACTTTTTCATTGATTAAGAATGAATATATATATACAAAATTTAGTGTTGCCCAAGTACTATTGTGACGCCCCTAGAATAGTTTCAATACTCAACCCATTCTGAGTCGCCAAATATATGGTACATAATCTAAATATAATCTTTTACATCATACGGTCGTGTAAAATACGACCACACAACTGTGAGTGTCAATGCAAACATGTAAAAAATATAAACACTCAAACTAAGTCCTCATTATAATTATTATCACACTATTTTACAAAAATAATGAGGACTACTACTGTTCTAACTCGGACCATCACTCTGTCCCCCCGACTAGTCCCTGCGACATTCTTATTTCTTGAAGAGGACAATAAAAGAAAAGTGTGACCTCAACTAGCCCAATAAAGAATATTATGATTAAGATAATGGAGAATAATTTATCTTTAGTCTTCAACAAGTCAGATAAAATATTATGGACAACAAGTTTTAGATCAACAACTGTAGCGGAAATAACAATTCATTAAAAGAGTTAAGTAAAAAATGATGTCTACTAGCTTCTATGATTTAAAAGTCCATCATCAATATTTTATCCCTATAACATCAATCAATACATTCAAAACAAATATTCATCTTTGCACTACGGCCAAAGATATTCATTTGTATCACCAGTGGTCATGATCATATCAACATCTGTCCATCTTTGCACTACGAGCCAAAGATATTCATCAGGTAATCATTCATCTTTTCACTACGGGCCAAAGATATTCATCAAGTAATCATTCATCTGCCAAAGATATTCATCAAGTATCACCATTTAAGACTGAGGATGATGAAAAATATTTTAAAGAACGAATCCAGTGAGATAAAGGACAAAGATTAGGGATTCGTAATTTAGTTTATCTAAGTTCAAGAATACTCCATAACAATTAATTGTAGAGCAAAATTCAAGAATGAAAATCAAAACATGGATACAATCAAAGATAGGAACCACAACAGACAACTTGGACAAAGAAAAGAAATTTAATTTTTTTGTGAATAGTACCGTATTTGTGAATAGTGTCGTATACGTGAATAGTAACCCCGACATGAAAAGGTAAAAATTTTATAAGAAAGTTTATACCAACATTCCGGTGAAATGATATTAGATGAAACGAAAAATTTAAGGAATTTCTGATCATTTCAAGAATTATAGAAGCAATACTTACCGTAGTAAGTTTAAATTTGAGAATATGAAATGAAATATTATCACTTTCATAATATGGAATATGAAAGAAAATAATATCCTTTACGAATATTGAAAGAAAATAACATCATTTACGAAAAAAAATAATATCCTTTACCTCAGTATAATACTCGATCTGACTGAAATATCGGATATTATGATGAGGAAAATTTGCACTATTATCAACACTCAAAATATCTAAACACTCACAAGAAATACGCTTGATACTATAGAGAGAATTTTTTTTGATTCTGGTGTGATTTTCATTTTTAACTAAGCACCCTATTTATATGAAATGCTTAGCACACCAGGATTGACAAATGCAACCTCGGGGCCTTTCTCAGCATACCAACTATGAAATCAAGCAACACTCCACATTTGAATAATTAGCATCTTTGAAAAATCCCACCAACATATGTTTATATAATATATATATATATATATATATATTAAAATATTTATAATTATTAAAAGAATTCTAATTCCATTTTTTTCTCTTCCACCTTATTTTATTTTTATACCATAAAAATAATATCATCATCTAAAATATAAAATTATACTATTATATTATCATATTATACTATTATAATGTAATATTATAATAATATACTTGAATAAATATGTTATCGGAGAAGATAAAATACCAACTTTCAACAAATGTCTCATACTAAAAATTCTTCCCTTTATATCATGCTTGAAAAAATATTTACTTATCAAATTTATCGACAATCAATTATTATTCACAATTAACATTATAGAATTACAATATTGACAACTAGTTCGTTCCTTACCTATACGAGAGACTTATTCATTGGAACGTCATGCTCGACCAGTTGTTAAGGTGCACAATTCTTTTCAAAGATCGATCTTCATTCTGGATATCTCAGTTAAAGATTAAAACTGAGGATATTCTGAAGACTGCCTTCGAAACTCGATACGGGTATTATGAATTCTTAGTCATGTCTTTTGGATTGATTAATGCTCCTGCTACTTTCATGGATATGATGAACCGTGTATTCAAGAAATATTTGGATCAGTTCGTGGTTGTCTTTATTGATGACATCCTCATCTATTCCAAAAGCCGTGAAGATCATGAGCACGACTTGAAGCTGGTACTTCAAAGGCTTCGTGATAACAAGCTATATGCCAAGTTAAAGAAATGCGAGTTCTGGCTTGAGGAGGTAGCATTCCTTAGGCACGTGATATCAAAATATGGAGTATCTGTTGACCCGACGAAGATTGAAGCAATACAAAGTTGGGAACAACCTAAGTCGGTGACCGAAGTACGTAGCTTTTTAGGCTTAGCTGGTTATTATCGGAGATTCGTGGAAGGATTTTCTCAAATCGCTACTCCAATAACTCAGCTGACTCGGAAAGATACAAAATTCGTATGGAATAAGAAATGCGAGAAGGGCTTCCAAGAGCTCAAGAGGAGACTCATTTCAGCACTTGTTCTGACAATACCATCTGGTTCAGATGGATTTGTCATCTACAGCGATTCTTCGGGAAAAGGGTTAGGATGTGTTCTCATGCAACATGGGAAAGTCATAGCCTATGCCTCACGGCAACTCAAAGAATATGAGAGGAATTATCCTACTCATGATATAGAGTTGGCAGCAGTCGTTTTCGTGTTGAAGATCTGGAGACACTACCTGTATGGGGAGAAAATGGAGATCTATACGGATCATAAGAGCCTTAAATATTTTTTCACTCAAAAGAAACTCAAAATGCGGTAACGACGTTGGCTTGAGCTGTTGAAAGATTAAGACCATACCATCCAATACCATCCTGAAAAAGTAAACGTGGTAGCTAACGCGTTGAGTAAAAGATCATATGCGGGAACGAGTGCGATGCTATCAACACAAAGGCCCATTTTGTTTGACTTACAAAGGATAGAGATAGAGTTCAAGACTCCGGGGACCCACGTGATGATGTCAAATATAAGCGTAGAACCAGTTTTAATTGATAAAGTTAAAGATGCTCAAGCTACAAACCCGGAGTTGATGAAGATGAAGAAGAAAGTGCAAGAAGGTGCTATTCCAGAAGCAAGAATCGATGAAGAAGGAATACTTCGAGTCAACTCCAGACTTTTTGTTCCTAACGATTCTGATTTGAAGTATAGAATCATGATGGAGGCACATAACACACCGTTTGCAATCCATCTTGGGAGTACCAAAATGTATCGTGATCTTTGACATACATTTTGGTGGAGAAATATGAAGAGAGAGATCGCAGAGTTTATCTGGAGATGTTTAACGTGTCAACGTGTCAAGGCGGAGCAACAAGTGCCAAAGGGTCCATTGCAACCACTTAAGATTCCAAAATGGAAGTGGGAACACATTACCATGGATTTCATTACGGGTCTTCCCAAGGTTTCTCAAGGCATAGATGCGATTTGGGTTATTGTCGATAGATTAACCAAGTCTGCTCATTTCTTACCTATACGAGAGACTTATTCACTAGAACGTCTTGCTCGTATGTACGTAAATGAGATTGTGAGATTGCATGGTATGTCAGTATCCATAGTTTAAGATCGTGACCCAAGATTCACTTCACGATTTTGGGTCAGTTTGCAGAAAGCTATGGGCACGGATTTACGATTCAGTTCGGCATATCATCCTCAAATGAACGGGCAATCGGAAAGGACTATTCAAACTCTTGAAGATCTATTGAGACTCTGTGTTCTAGACTTCAAAGAAAGTCGGGATAAGTACTTACCATTGGTGGAATTCTCCTACAATAACAGTTATAAGGCAAGTATAGGCATGGCTCCATTCGAGGCATTATATAGACAAAAGTGTCGTTCTCAAGTATGCTGGGACGAGGTGGGTGAAACAATATTGTTGGGACTGGAGTTAGTGTATATGACCACGAAAAAGATCCAAATGATCCGGCAACGTATATAAACGGCACAAGATCGAAAAAAGAGTTATGCGGATCTTCATCGAAAGTACGTAGAATTTAATGTTGGGGATCATGTATTGTTACGTGTTGCTCCATGGAAAGGAGTTACGAGATTCGGGAAGAGAGGAAAACTCAACCCACTATTCATTGGTCCATTTGAGATCCTTGACAGAGTAGGAACTGTGGCCTATAGACTCGCCTTACCTCCAAGCGTGTCTCGTGTTTATAACATTTTTCACATATCCGTGCTACGTAAATATGTGAAAGACCCAAACCACATTATTGAGTTAGAACCAAACGAGATAGCCGAAGATTTAACGTACGAGGAGGTACTTGTCAAGATCTTAAATAGAAGAAACATGTCCTACGCTCAAAGGTTATACCACAAGTCAAAGTTTTGTGGAGAAACCATGCTATTGAGGAAATGACCTGATAGTTAGAATTGAAAATGAAAACAAGGTATCCTCACCTTTTCGAAATACCAGGTACGCACGTCAATTTCGAGGACAAAATTTCATAAGGAGGGGAGGTTGTAAAACCCCAACTTTTTATGAATAAAATTGAATTTCCTCTATATATTATTTTAAAATAGTAAGGGGTTGATTTGATAAATATGGTAAGTTATGGGTAATATGCACAAAGTTTACAAAATAAGCAAGTGGTTATAAAATATTCATTGTTGTTGGGGAATATTCGTTTGGTCTTGAAATATTCTTGTTGTCTGGGAATATTCGTACGACGGCGCAACCATTTGTGGGCCCCATAACGAAAAACTGTCGGATAAAAAAAACGACAAGAATAAGTTTTCTAAAAATAATGACAAAACTTTTACCGTTAAAATTGTTGAAATACCCGGTGATAAAAGAACAGTAATACACGTTGTTGCACAGTAGCACACGGTATTTGCCAATATTTTTAATTATTGATTTTTACGTAAGAAGTCACTTACTCAATAATTATTACAGTAATTACTTTTCAATATTTTATATTATTGATTCAATAATTGCTACATTGATAATTATTGTTCAATATTTTATATTATTGATTCAATAATTGCTACATTGATATTTTATATTATTGATGCAATAATTGTCACAGTAACCACTGCACAGTATTTTACATTATTAAATCAATAATTGTCACACATATTATTGAAATGATATTATTAGATAACATTATTAATAATGTCTAGGAACTTCTGTCGAGAAAAGAGGTTAGGCTATATAATTACGCGCCAATACGAAAAAATCTTTATCGGAAAGCCCCCTCTTTCTTGGGAACGAACTGGTTGTCAATATTGTAATTCTATAATATTAATTTTGAATAATAATTGATTGTCGATAAATTTGATAAGTAAATATTTATTTAAGTATGATATAAAGGGAAAATTTTTAGTATGAGACATTTGTTGAAAGTTGGTATTTTATCTTCTCCGATAAAATATTTATTCAAGTATATTATTATAATATTATATTTTAATAGTATAATGTGATAATATAATAATATAATTTTATATTTTAGATGATGACATTATTTTTATGGTATAAAAATAAAATGAGGTGGAAGAGAAAAAAATAAAATTGGAATTCTTTTAATAATTATAAATATTTTAATATATATATATATATATATATGTTATATAAACATGTGTTGGTGGGATTTTTCAAAGATGCTGATTATTCAAATGTGGAGTGCTGCTTAATTTCATAGTTGGTGTGCTGAGAAAGCCACCGGGGTTACATTTGTCAATCCTGGTGTGCTAAGCATTTCCTATAAATATGGTATTTAGTTAAAAATAAAAATCACACCAGAATCAGAAAATTTTCTCTCAATAGTATCAAGCGTATTTCTTGTGAATGTTTAGATATTTTGAGTGTTGATAATAGTGCAAGTTTTTCTCATCATAATATTCGATATTTCAGTCAGGGCGAGTATTATACTGAGGTAAAGGATATTATTTTTCTCGTAAATGATGTTACTTTCTTTCAATGTTCGTAAAGTATATTATTTTCTTTCATATTCCATATTATGCAAGTGATAATATTTCATTTCATATTCTCAAATTTAAACTTACTACGGTAAGTATTGCTTCTATAATTCCTGAAATGATCAAAAATTCCTTAAATTTTGCGTTTCATCTAATATCATTTCACCGGAATGTTGGTATGAACTTTCTTATGAAATTTTTACCTTTTCATGTCGGGGTTACTATTCACATATATGGCACTATTCACGTATACGACACTATTCACAAATACAGTATTATTCACAAAAAAAAATTAAATTTTCTTTTATTTGTCCAAGTTGTCTGTTATGGTTCCTATCTTTGATTGTATCCATGTTTTGATCTTCATTCTTGAATTTTGCTCCACAATTGATTATTATGGAGTATTCTTGAACTTGGATAAACTAAATTACGAATCCCTAATCTTTGTCCTTTATCTCACTGGATTCGTTCTTTAAAATATTTTTCATCATCCTCAGTCTTAAATGGTGATACTTGATGAATATATTTGGCCTGTAGTGCAAAGATGAATAATTACTTGATGAATATCTTTAACCCGTAGTGGAAAGATGAATGATTACCTGATGAATATCTTTGGCCCGTAGTGCAAAGATGGACATGTGTTGATATGATCATGACCACTGGTGATACAAATGAATATATTTATCGTAGTGCAAAGATGAATATTTGATTTGAATGTATTTATTGATGTTACATGGATAGAATATTGATGATGGATTTTTAAATCATAGAAGCTGATAGACATCATTTTCTACTTAACTCTTCTAATGAATTGTTATTTTCGCTGCAGTTGTTGATCTAAAACTTGTTGTCCATAATATTTTATCTGACTTGTTGAAGACTAATGATAAATTATTCTCCATTATCTTAATCATAATATTCTTTACTGGGCTAGTTGAGCTCACCCTTTTCTTCTATTGTCCTCTTCTGGAAATAAGAATGTTACAGGGATTAGTCGGGGGACAGAGTGATGGTCCGAGTTAGAGCAGTAGTAGTCCTCACTATTTTTGTATAATAGTGTGATAATAATTGTAATGAGGACTTAGTTTGAGTGTTTATATTTTCTACATGTTTGTATTGACACTCACAGTTGTGTGGTCGTATTTTGCATGACCGTATGATATAAAAGAATGTATTTGGATTCTGTACCATATATTTGGCGACTCAGAATAGGTTGAGTATTGGACCTATTTTGGGGGTGTCACACATGGTACCATGCTCGTGGTGCTTGTTTGAGACCATATATAGCCTTGTGTAACTTGCACACATATGTGGGAGTATCACGATTAAGAAAACCCGGTGGTTACACCATAAAAACATCTTCAGAGAGATGACCTTGTAAAAAGGCATTGTTGACATCAAGTTGGCGAAGAGACCGCGCACAACTAATAGCAAGGCTGAGTACCAAGCGAATAGTGGTAGGTTTAACAACCGGACTGAATGTGTCATGATAATCAACACCAAGACGCTGATGGAACCTTTTAGCAACTAGTCGCGCTTTGTACCTGTCAATGGAGTCATCGGGTAAACGTTTAATTCGAAAAATCCATTTACAACCAACAAGATTTTTCGTTGAATTAGGTGGGACAAGTTCCCATGTGCCATTCCGCACAAGAGCATCATACTCCTGGGACATAGCCTGACGCCATTTAGTATCTTTGAGTGCTTGGTTCAATGTTTACGGCTCAAGTTGAGGTGGGTTCAATGTAGCAATAAGATTAAATTTATGGATTGGTTTATTGATTTTGTTTTTAACACAAGTGGTCATGGTGTGGGTGTTGGTGGGTGGTATTAGAGGAGGAAGGTCTTGAGAGAGTGGTAAAGAAGAATAGGGTTGGTTGTGTGGATTATTATTGGTGTTGGGGGAATGTGCTGGTAGAGAGGATGAGGAGTGGTCGACCGGAGATTGTTTATGAGAGGAATCCAAGTCCGAGGGTGAGGCTGTGGAGGGTGTGTTGAGTGGTCCAACCGTAACGGGAAGAAATGACGTTGATGGAAACCAATTTGGGAGTGTGTCGGGACTTAGACGACTTAGATGACTTTGAATGGATTTGAATGGAAAAATAGATTCCACGAATCGAACATGACGGGATGTATAGATTTTAGAAGTAGAAGGATCAAGATAGAAATAGGCACTTTGGGTGAGGGAGTACCCAACAAACACACAAGGGATGAAACGAGACTCAAGCTTGTGACTAGAATAGAGACGAAGCCATGGATAACATAAACAACCAAAAATACGGAGCTTTGTGTAGTTTGGTGGAGAGCAGAATAGTGACTCATAAGGAGAGGAAAGGGAAAGTGTGGGTGTGGGCATACGATTAATGAGATACACTGCGATGGCAAAGGCATAGTTCCAATATGTGAGTGGGAGTGAGGCATGAGTAACTAGAGAAAGACCAGTTTCAACAATATGTCAATGTTGGCGCTCGGAGAAACCATTGTGTTCAGGGGTATGTGGGGGAGAGGTAAGATGAGAAATTCCATGAAGGGACAAAAAATGATCTAATGCTCGATATTCCCCACCATTATCGGAGTAAAGAGTGACAATGGAGTGTTTGAAGTAATTTTCTACTAGTGCTTTGAAACGGATAAAAACATCACATACATGAGATTTCTTCTTTAACGGGTAATACCATACATAACGAGTAAAGTGATCAACGAAAATAACATAATACTTGAAATCATCAGCAGAATAAATGGGAGATGTCCAAACATCAGAGAATATGACTTGCAAGGGATGAGAGGAAACAATTGTTGATGTAGAAAATGGAAGCTTGTGACTTTTATTGCTTAAACATGCATTACAATGAGACTTGTGTGACATAGAATAAGGTAAAGAAAATGTTGAC
Organism: Panax stipuleanatus; assembly: GCA_020205555.1. Lineage (NCBI taxonomy): Eukaryota > Viridiplantae > Streptophyta > Magnoliopsida > Apiales > Araliaceae > Panax > Panax stipuleanatus. The sequence goes on along the minus strand of CM035118.1, from coordinate 117,772,981 downwards.
ATAACATGCTGTAGAATATGTGATGATGGATGACCTAATCTAGAGTGTCACTCGGAGGAAGTGGTCTTGACACTAGAAAAAGCAATGAGCGGAGAAGATAATTATGGAGAGGAGGTTGGCCACTCATAGACACCATCTTGAGACTTTCCCGTTAAAAGAATTGCCCCCGTGCTCAAGTCCTTCACATAAAAAACAGTGGGTAAAAATTCAATAGAAACATAATTTGTATTGCAAAATTGATAAATAGAAATAAGGTTCTTTTTTATGTTAGGCACGCAAAGGATATTATGTAAATTGAAGGTGCGAGTAGGGGTAGGAAGTGTGGTGGAACTGGTATGGGCAATGTGAAGACCCGAGCCATCACCGATCATAACGTCATCAGACACTGCATAAGGAGTGTGAAGTGAAAGATTATTCAAGTCTGTGGTAACATGGTGTGACGCCCCACTATCAAGTAGCCAGGTGGGAGTGTCGGTGTTCTCAAAAGATGCAAAGTGTGCCCGCAGTTGCCATGGAGTAGCAGGACGCGGAGCTAGTGGACGGGATGTCGATGAAGCCAGCGAGGATTGGGCATTGACAAGTCAATAAAGGGAGCATTTTTTGACAGTGTGTCATTGAATACCATAACCTTGGCAATACCCAAGATATGGACGTGGTGGAGGTCGATCATTACAAGGAACATTCGATTGTTGTCCTTGATTGTGAAAGGTGTCTGTGGAAGGACGCCAAGGAAGAGGAGAAGGTCGCCAAGAGTGATTGTTGCGTTTGTTGATAGGATTGGCGATGGCCGGAATGATGGTGGTGCATATGATTGTTGGAGAGATGCCTCCTTGTTAATAAGTTTTTCATGAATTTCAGCAAAGGAAATGGGTGTCTCACGTGCATTAACTGCGTCAACAATTCCTTTGTATTCCTCACCAAGACCATTAAGAATCTTATCAATAAGATCTTCGTCATCAACGGGTTTGCCAAGAAGAGCAAGTTCATCAGCCCTATTCTTTATAAATTGCATATATTCGGAGATCGTCTTGGAACCCTTGGCATAGTGCTTCAATTGGTCCTTAATTTGTTTGATGTGACCACGAGAAGGTTTGGCATAGGTGTTAGCCAAGGTGGTCCAGGCTTCTTGAGATGTGGTAGTGCGGGCAAGAAGAGGTTGAATAGGTAGACAGACTGCACCAAAGAGTGCACTGAAGAGAAGACGATCCTGGCGCTTCCATGTTGTATAAGCTGGATCTGGAGCAGACTCACCCTTAGCAGTGACGGTTGTTGTGGGACTGGGACCCGTCAAGAAATCCATAGAGATCATATCCTTCTAATAGACTTCAGATTTGGAGGTTCCACGTGATGTAATTAGTGGTGGTCAGTTTTGTGATGTTTGAAGTGTTGATGGTAACAAGAGAATTATTTAGGTATTGGGTATTTTGAATTGTGGTATAAGCAGTGGAAGATGTAGAAGTGTCTTCGGAAGCCATTATGGTTGAAGAAGAACTATGAGCAAAAAAAGAGGAGGGAAAAAAAACAGGTCAAGAACGTGGGTGCTCTGATATCATGTAGAAAATAGAGAGAAATATTGAGAAACAATGGCTTAACTTTTTCATTGATTAAGAATGAATATATATATATATATAAGATTGAGTGTTGCCCAAGTACTATTCTAAAATTATGAGATTACAATTAATTACAAGGATACTAATTGCTAGAATTATTAGATTGTAACTAATTACAAGGATATTACAATCTGTTGTATTTAATTCTCTAATATAAAGGTTTGACTAAAAGAGTTGCGAAGAAGCAAAAAAAAATTATAATTTTGGTGGAAGCACATTTTTCCGGAATGCAAATTACAAATATGTCCTTAAATAGTTAAAGAAAAATTAAAAGTTCATACAACACACTATTGTACAAATTAGTATATTAATTTTTCAAAACTACTAATTGCGTATACAAATACTATTTTAACGTTTATATGAAAGCCTTTTTGTCAAAAAAAAAATAATTATGTTTCAACTTTAAAAATGTTCTATATCATTACACCACGACCACGTTGCACCGTACGGGACACTATATGCTTCACAAGATAGGCACTAAGATATTATTAAGGCAAACGTACAAGGTCACCATCAAGTCAATTTATTGAGGGGAGAGCATTATAGCAATTCATGAACCTACCAAAGATTAGGACAAATTCCAGCATTTGTTTTCCAAGGTTTATTGAAAGGAGAAATGGTGGTGGCAGGGCAAAAGATTAGGATATATTTGGCATCTTTGCTAATAGGAGTGGTTGTTATCAGTGAAAATAAGGTATGACACTGATTGTTTTGTTTTAGCAACTTATGAGTAAAAATAAGTTATGAAACTGATTGTTTTGTTTTGGCAACTTATCAGTGAAAATAAGTTATGAAATTGATTGTTTAATTTGTTTTGGCAACTTAATCTAAGTCATTCATAATTGTAACGGAAAGTAGAGATGATATTTATAAATTTTTAATTCATAATAAACACATGTTATGGATCATTGCCCTAGAAGTTATTAAGGGTCTTCTTAACATGTGCCCTTAGGGCACATGTTAAGCACACAGTTCAAGAGAATATTCCCTTGAACTGTGTGCATATTCCCTTGATTTCTGCATTTGTACCCAATTCAAGGGAATATGCACCCAATTCAAGGAAATATTCTCTTGAACTGTGTGCTTAGCATGTGCCCTAAGGGCACATATTAAGAAATTCCATTAATATATATAAGTTATTAATGTATACATATATAACTTATATACATATACAGGCCGGTTCAGAAACGAACTGGTCCGTTAACTTAGGGGTTGCATCCACAGCAACCGATTGCTAGGAGCAACCACTTTATCCCACTCCTTGTAGTAGTTTTTGACTCAATTTATCCCCCAAATACAGTGGGCCCCATTATAATAATGATTCTCAAACCCCATATAAAGTGGTTGCTCCCAGCAAGCGGTTGCTGTGGATGCAACCCCTATAACTTATATATATATATATATATATATATATATATATATATATATATATATATATATATATATATATAAGTTATTAATATACTTATACACATATATATAAGTTATTCGGATACGAATTCTAGATACGAATCCGAATATCGGATTTCGAATTTCCGCTATCAGCTAGATATATTTACGGTCGGATGTTAAACGAATATGAATACGCCTATATCTGTATTTGTATCCGTTTATTTACGGATACCATTAAATCGAATACGAATATATCCGGGTTTTTTCGAATATGAATAATATTGTTTTTTTTTTCAAATACGGATGCGAACGAATACGAATTTTTCGATTATCATTTGCAACCCTAATCTTAAGATTATAATCATTGTAAACAAGCATGGCCTAAATAGTCTGTTTGGTGTAGTGTAGTGAAGTGAAAACACTTGAACTAAATATGAAAACATATGAACGATTGGTAATCCTCTAAAAGTGGTTCTAGTGAGTAAATGTTTGACTAAAAGAGCTTTGGAAGAAGCAGAAAATTTATACTAGTTTTGATGGAAGCACATGTTTGCTGAATGCAAATTACAAATATGTCCTTAAATTGATAAAGAAAAATTAAAAGTTCATACAACAAACTATTGTACAATTTAGTGTGCTAATTTTTTCAAAAGTACTAATTGTGTATACAAATACTATTTTAACTTATGTATGAAAGCATTTTTGTTAAAAAAAAATTATGTGGAAACTTTAAAAATGTTACATCTCATTACCCTGCATTGCACCATACTGGATACAATATAATATGCTTCACAAAATTAAATTGATAAATTCACAACAGAAAATGATATTTTCACATGAAAATCGTCGTTATAGATACTATAGTGACGGTTTTCACCGTTGCTATACATCTATAACGATATTTTTCATGTGAAAATATCAAAAAATATTATAAAAATATCAATTTCCATCACAAAAATAGACAGTAAGATATTTTTAAAACAAACGTACAAGGATAACATCAAGTCAATTTATTGAGGAGAGAGCATTATAACAATTCGTGAACCTACCAAAGATTAGGACAAATTCTAGCATTTGTTTTCCAATGTTTATTGAAAGGAGAAACGGTGGTGGCAGGTTAAAAGATTAGGATATATATTTGGCATCTTTACTCATAGGAGTAGTTGTTATCAGTGAAAATAAGTTCTGAAACTGATTGTTTTGTTTTGGCAACTTCAAAATATATATATATATATATATATATATATATATATATATATATATATATGACTGATCCATAGCTATTCATTATTATGAACCAAAAACTGAAATACACTATTTATATCATTGAAAATAAAAAGGAACGATCAGTATTAGAAACTGAAAATCGACGTCCACTACTATTAGTAGCGAACACTAATCAAAATAAAGGTTTAACTTTATTAACCAAGGTTTAGAATTTATCAACCCGAATTAAGGCTTTATAACCAGGGTTTAGGATTTATTACCTCTTTTTAACTAGGGTTTATATATGGTTTATTATCCTTATTAACTTCTGATTAATAAATCTTAAATCCCGATTAATAAACCCTACACTTGTTAATAAATCAAGAACCCTAGTTTATAAATCATTAACTCTAGTTAATAAACCTTAACCCTAGTTTATAAACTCTAAATCATAGTTAATAAACATAAATTCTAGTTAATAAAGACAACCCCTTATTTTGATTAGCGTCCGCTATCATTATTAGATGATGAAATGTGTTTTTTTAACCGTCCGATACTATTTAGGAGTGGACGACTGTTTTGGTTTTTTTATTTTCATCCGTTGATATTTAAAATAGACGATAGAGATGGTGTATGTCTTATAAGAATTCGTAACAAATACGTGTTATTAATCATTTCTCTATATATTTATATATAAATATATATTATAAAAATAAAAAAGTTATAGTTGACTTGACTAAGACATCAAACCAAAATTTACTTTGAAATGCTTCCACAAGGACATATTGATGGCCAATATTGATCCACAGACAGATATGACTCACTTTTATTGATATAGAAGTTTAGAGTTGATTTTTGTTGATAGCAGGAGTTGAAAAAGGTTCAACAATAACAAGTCCAGAAGGCAACAAGGCAAAAAAAAAAAAAAGAAAAAAAAAAAGGACACTTCGAAAGCTAAAGCAATTTGTGAACCAAGTTTTCAAATAAAATTCTTGTGTTACATTTTAAGAAATAACAATTCGGCAACTAACAATCTTGGGTTATACAGTTTATGGTATAATAATGAAGTAACATACTCAGTGGCGGAGCCAGGATCCTCCAAAGGGGAGGCGAACACCGGCGAGCAGGACGCAGCGGTGGGAATAGTGTGGAGAAGGAGGTGATATATATAGTAAAAATTTCCGGCAAGCAGGGGGTGGCCGCCACCCTCCGCCACTGCCCTCTTGTCCACAAAAATAATTTTATTCATAAATTTTGTTAACAATAAAAATATATTTTTGTTACATGTTTAATTACCTTGAAAACAATTATTCCGTAGTTTAGTAGTAATGTTTAGTAATAATGATATGTTAATGAAATTATGCTGACAAATTTAAAGGAATTTTTCATTTATTATTATCAATAAGAAGAGAACTTAAAAGAAATTATTTTCTTTAAGAAGACCATTTTATGGAACAAACAAAATAATAATAAAAAATTATGTTTTTAATAGACTATTTTATGCTCTAGTTTTACAGACTATTTTATTTTATTTATATTATATAATAATCTTGGCATGACAAAATATTAGTAGGAATTTGGCATCTCATAGGCATCTAAGCTAGTTTAGGCAATAGCATAAACAGTCTTGCATTTTATGTTATTCCAAGTGGTAGTAAACCAGATATAGATATACAAATTTAAATGAATATTTATTAATTGTCACTAAGAAATATATAGAATCAATCCGTTAATTTGTGGATAAGACTTTATCTTTTGCAAAAGGCTAATTAAAAATAATATATTATTGAAAAAAACATATCCCAAAATCTATAAAAATTAGATAATGAGATATAAAATTACAAATCTGTCCGCAGCATTCAAAGAAAATCATTTTTTCTGCATCTATCACTCTACTGCTACTACTATTGCTTTCTATAATTGATGCTACTATTGCTTATTGTTGCTACTAACTCTTCCTACAATTCATTAAATAATGTTACTATCACATAATTTTGGATCACATAATATTCTCACACACACATGCATACTGTGAGTCCTACGTAACATGCAGGGCCCGCAAATATACATATGTACACGAGATTTATGTGATCCAAATTATGTGATAGTAGTATTGCTCCAATTCATTGCCTCCATGAACTCCACTCTTATGCATCTGACATCTATTTGAGGAAGTTTAGATGGTATCCTTCCATCAGTCTTTGTTTCCTGATCTTGTTTGCTTCATTTATAAGTGCATGTTCAAAATTTAGATTCTCTGTTGCACTGCTGCTCCTGCGCTGCTGCACTATTGCTATTGCACTGTTGCACAACTTCAAATGCTACATCACTTCAATCTGCTGCAGACACTTACACTACTCCACCATTTCACTAATACAAAATTGCCAACATATTTTCACGGATCCGGTCAGCATGAAATTATTTTGTTGATAAATTGGTCAATTGATCAATAGAATACTGACACACATACAGTCTCGCTCGCGTGTCAGTATTCTATTGGTCAATTGACCAACTTACCTCAAAATAAACTTTATGGTAACCACTTTCTATTTTCACAATGAAATGTTCCAGTTGTTGCTACACAAAAAATATCCAAATTAATTGAGTCAAGCATTTTATAATTTTTAGCAATCTCTTGACACTAAATCGAAAACGGGTATACATTATAAATACATGAAATATATAAAGTTATAAAATTTATTTGGGAACTGATTCTACTTTTGAGTTCTAGTATGTCGAATTATAATTGTAAAATATATTATTGATACATGAGATTTGATAAAATTATAAAAAAAATTCACTTATTACACACATTTCTTCTAAAAAATGTAATCAAAAAATCAATGCAATCATTCCCAATATATCATTTTTCTTCTACTTTTATGTTTTATTGATTTTATATGTAATTTGTTTTAGCAAAAAGCCAAAAATTATATTACTTTAATAAAATGTCTATCCAAAGGACTTGATACATAATTGTGCCAAACATCAACGTCAGACAATAAAGAAGTGAGCTTTATCAAATACATCAAACTGACCGTATGTATTTATATTTAGTCGTAGTTATTTTGCCATTGAACAAGAGGGACTTGATAGATAACATATCTAAATTTTAAGTTAATATTTATATACATTTTGCCTAAAGATTCAAGGAGAACGCTAGAAAAATTTAAAGGCATGCTATATATTGCGATAAATTTAAATCGAATTATAATTATGAAATTTATCAACACATGAGATTGATAAAAATAATAGAAGGGTCTCACTTATTACACATCTCTCTAAAAAAATTATCACTAATACTTATTCGCATAACTGACAATAAAAAAATTGACATAAATATTTGCAATATATATCATTTTTCAAAAATTTATAGGACCACAACCAGTGGCAAAATCAGAACATTCTTAGAGGAGGGTCAAATACATCAATGAAAAAAATTATTTATTGATGCTTGACGTGCTTATTTCAAATTTATTTTGTCCAATTATTATATTTCACAACATCCTATTCCAACCTTTGTCAACCTTTGAGTTGTGAGTCTAATGGCTTTAAATACATATACATACATACATATATATATATATTAATTTTTTTTCGAACTATGAGACTATTAATCAGACTTTGAAGTTTTTAGTCAACTGATTAGCTACTTTTATAGATAAATTATAATATTATAATATTATATATTCAAAACCTTATATTGTGGTTCTAGTCATCTTCCTTAGAGACAACTGAGACGAGCCACTCAAAACAAGAAAATAAATTAAGTTATTCTCATTTACAAAAAAATGATACCAAGGTATAATTAAGTTAGTAAGACAAATGAGTGCAATATTAATTAATTAATCATCAAACTTATTTAATATTATTTTATCTTATAGTAATATTGTTAATTTTTTATAGGTAGAAGAACATAAGAAAATAAATGAATTAATACCATCACATAATAAAAATCAAATTTAACTAATATTAGCATACTTCATTCCAAAGTTGGGGGTCATATGACACACACACCCCCCCCCCCCCTCCCCCCTCCCCTCGCCTCGCCTCGCCTCGCCCCCTAGTTCCGCCAGTGACCACAACCCTATTCGGTCCCAAGATAGTTCCCCCCACCGTATTTTATAAACATATATATTTACAATTTAAAAAAATAATTACACTGAAAAACTCACATTTGCATATAGATAATTGAATACATCGAATAAATCAATCGATCTCGACAATCCAACCCCACTTATCTTCAACCACCCCTCTTTGAATCCCTGCAAATGTTGAGTACAATTTGCGACATACAAGCTCAGCATCCACCTTATATTGCACCCTGTAGTTTACAAGTTCCGCATAATATGAGAGCAGAAGAAATTATGTGACAATTTAATATGACAGAGGAGTATATTTTCTTTTTTGCAAAAATTGGAAAACAAATGAATATACGAGCACCAGACATACACAAAAAAAATAAAATAAAATAAAAAATCCCGGATGCAATTTTTATTTTTATTTTATTAGCAGAAGGCAAAAATTTTATCACTTAAAAAAGTATATAATCCAATTAGTTAAAAAAAAATTTATGAAAATTAGTTAAAAAATGAAAAATATAATTCCAATTGATTTAATTTACCTTTTACCCTGGTACATAATACTCCCTACAGGCGCAACACCAACAGCCGTTCCGGTGCAGAAAACTTCGTCGGCGTCAATCAAATCCTCTACCGGAATGGAGCGCTCCTCGACCTTGACCGATTCAGAAAATTCTCATAACTAATTTTCCCAAGAGGTAGCAATTATAGCTATAATATTAGAGCAAATGTGTGTGTATAACACGTGTCATTGTATATTTGATTTTTTTAAGTTAAATTTAAAATTGATATGAATTGTTGTAGTTTTATATAATACAACAATTATTAAAATTGTTAACAAGATAGAAAGTACTGCTAATTACAATATTTATTATTTTCAAAATTAAAATGAAGCTGAGCCAATATTAAGTAGTTTTTAAAGCACAAAGGCAGGAGTAACCTGGTATCCAAGTTCACTAGCAATATTAATAATGCTTTTTCTTGTGATTCCTTCAAGAATAGTTCCATTTGGTGTTGGAGTGGAAATAACATTGCCCTGTTTATTATGTCCATTTATGAATATAATTAACTTCAGGACAGAATATTAGAAATGTGAAATTAATAAGCATAAATTTGGATTAGTACAATACAATACCTTCACAATGAAAACATTACAAGAACTGGCCTCCTCAAGATTTCTCTTGTCAACTGAATTGAGGTACAAAACATCGGAAAATCCCCTATTTTTCGCTCTGATTTGAGCTCTCAGAACCTAGACGACAAATAATTAAAAGGACACTGATTTTAATGAATCCACATAGAAAGTAATTTACGAATGTTATTATCTATGACGCTAAATTCATGTCGATATTAAATACCGACACGTGTGAATACATGTGATATTACTGTTTTATTTTATTATATACAATTTCACATTCGTTGCAGTTTGCATCGGACATAAAATTAGTCGACATATAAGCCATTTTTCGTAATTTAATAAGAAATTTCTTAACATGTGTCCTTAGGGTACGTGTTAAGCACACAGTTCAAGAGAATATTCCCTTAAATGGTGTGTATATTCCTTTGAACTTGGTGTAAATACAGAAATCAAGGGAATATGCATGCAGTTCAAGGAAATATTCTCTTAAATTGTGTGTTTAACATATGTCCTTAAATCACATGTTAAGAGGACCCATTTAATAAAGAAGATATTTATACTCCAAATTTTAGCTAGCTCAACTTAATGAATAATCCCCTTAAACAGCAAAAATCAAGAATAATTTGTATACCGGAGCGTAATTTGTAATGCTTTTGACACCTCCAGCTCCACCACGAGAGGCACGAGAGAATTCATCCTCCACGTATAAGTTCAAGGGTGCTGTACCCTCCTGTATAAACCAAGGTCGTAGAAAATGGAAATTTAAAATATATGGAAAGAAACTAAAAGAGTATAAGAAGAGGTAAAAAAAAAATTAAAAATAAAAAATAATAAAATAACATAAAAATGTAACCTTGAAATAGTTGCCAACGGGACAAGCATATATAAGGAAGGTGTATTCAGGTGCTGGACCCAAACCCAATATTGGTCCACTTCCAATAAGCAGGGGCCTAATATAGAGGGACCCTTTTCCTGGAGGAGGAATCTGCTCAAATTTACATAAGTTTACTGTTTATTACCATGTACAAAGTTTGAAAAAGAACTGATATTTTCACATGAAAAAAATTTAACACTAGCCAGACGATACTATTCAAACTATCTAAAATATATAAGTAATGACATTTTAAGAATTTATGTCGCTTTATAAATTAAAATTAAAAATGTGTCTGTAATTTTGGAACTAAAAAAAATCAAAAATTCGTCTCTAATCTATAACAGAGGGAGTAATTACCCAACGCCGATTAGCAATGGCAGTTTGTTTAACTGCATCGACGAATTGCTCTATGGAAGGTGAAGGCATGCACATTCTTTCGGCACCAATTTGCATCCGAATTGCGTTTTGTTCAGGGCGGAATAGGAACAGGCGTCCATCGTCTCTCCTATAGGCTTTCGTGCCTTCAAATAATCCCTGTTTCAAATTTTGTTCATCTGTTAATAACTCGGTTCATCAAATTAGTGAATTGCTGTGTAGTATGAAATGAAATGAAACTTGCCTGTCCATAATTTAAGACACCAGCAGAAGGGCTCATCTCAATGTTTCCATATCGACTAAGTTGCCCTTGTTCGAAATTCTCATAGTTGGAGCATTTCATTGTATACATATAGTCGGATGGTACAAGGCCAAATCCAAGATTATTCCAATCAACATCAGCGTATTCATCGTCTCTGTAATTCGTTAAGACACCGACAGAAGTGAGAGTCCTGAAATTCAGAAGTGTATGCACATCTAAGGAGGGTGAATAGGTGCTTATGATGAAAGTGATTTACAATGACAATTTTATATTTATCTGCTAACTGAACTACGCAGGCAGGTTATCATCTGTCTATTTAAGTATATTAACCTGAAATGCAGAACCTTGATATGCAAAACTTCCTGAATTGAGCAGTGCAAAATATAACTTGTGGTTGAGTGCAGAATTTAAACAATGCAAGCAAGATAAACAGTAAATAAGAACACCAAGATTTTTACGTAATTGGCCGTTAACGCAATTCGGATGCAAATTGGTGCAATTTGGATCCACTTGTCATCATTAAAACCCATAACATATAAACCAACAAGTCGCATTTGACTTATCTTTTCATACCGGTGTACTTATCATGTGTTCTTTACCACAATGTTAGAAATTACAAGGGCTTACTAACATTTTTTCCTAATGAACATAAGCACTATGGTGCACTTAACTTCCTTGTATCCTAATTGTGCAAATTTAATTAGTACTCTCTCCGCTTCAAAATTAGATATATATTTTTGATTTTTTTTGAGTTAATTTGTAAAATTTTAAAACTCAAAATTGATATAATTTCGTTTAAGTTTTAAAAACAACAAATATGATAATTAATAGTATTTTATAGTTAGTTTACTATTATTATATTTGTTTTTATTAAAACTAAATAAATTCATATCAATTTTAAATTTTAGAATTTCGCAAATTGACTCTAAAATGTCAAAATGTATATCTAATTTTAGAATGGAGGTAGTAGTTAAAGTTTACGCTCAGTTGCAATTTGTATTAACTAAATTAAACTAAGTTGGTCACATGGACCATATTGCAATTATAGTAAACTTTAAGAGCTAAATTTGTACAGTTACTTATCCATCAGGGAGCAACTGTGCAAATAAGTTAATCATAAGTTGTCTGTAATTACCTGAAAGTGGATGGCTCACAGGATTTTAAAGAAGCTGCAGCTTGAGACGCATAGTATGTAGCTCCAGGCTATGCAAAGATACACAAAATAGTCCTTAATTAGTAAATTACGTAATTTTATGTTCAAAAGAATTGTACATTAGTTCAATCAGTCGTTTTATATGCGCTACAGATGTACACTCATATTTAATAATAGAGAAAAAATAATTTAATTGTTCAATGCAAGATAGTAGGACCCGCATATTATTTTATTTCTGTTAATACACACTGCACATAAAAAAAATAGAACCTATATTATTTTGTTTTTATATTAATCAACAATTAATATATAATCGTTAATGCACATTAAATTATAACCTCTGGGCTCTGTATATGTTCCCGGAATGGTGACATGCATTAATAATAACGAACTAACTTTAAATTCATAAATTATTTAATCATTATACAATATCTTCTCACATGGAAACTTTGACGTGTAAGGCACGTCACAACGTCATATTTGAGTGGTTTTCTTTCAAATCAAAGTACACCTCAAGAAATAGAAGGCTAACCACAACTTGGTAATTAGCTTAGAGATGATTAAAGCTAATTAAATATTCTATCCGTTTTTTAATATATATCATTTTAAAAAAATATTTTTGTTACTTAATATAAGTCATTTGATAATTTTAAATAATTATTAATTATTTAATTTTTAATATTATCTCAAGTATTAAATATAACTTTGGCTCTCTCAATATTATCTGTCTAATAAATAACACACTCTTTTTCTAATACAAAAGCAATATAGATAATTAATATTATATTTAATACTTTATAATCATTTTCTTAATACTTGTGCACAACTCTAAAACGACTTATATTAAAGAACAGAGAGAGTACATGTAGAGTTGTAAGAATATTAGCAGGGATTCATGATCATGAAACTAACTACTTAATCCTCTTCTTATTCCACAAAAGAGTTTATTTTTTCAAAAAAAAAATAATTTAAAATTACACAAAAAACGATCATAATTTTATTCTCGTGTCATTATTGTTAAACTAAAATCTCAACAAATTTAGAGATGCGTTAACAAGGAACAAAAATATTCAAATTTAATCATTCCGTCTCCAAAAGATGAACAAATTACAATATTTATACATGTATTAAGAAGTAGAAGAAGTAGAGTAAAAAAAATTCAAATTTATGTCTAGTGACTCCACAAGATTATATAAAGTGAGAGATACTTTTTTTATACTATTGGACCCCATTAAATGATTTAGTTACCCTTCAATTTATATACTTTATCTTATCTTTTTGTTTTTGGGGACAAAAAAATTTATTCTACGAGAACGGAGAGAGTAACATGGAACAAAAATATTCTTATAATTTCAAAATATAAGATCAGTATTAATTTTTTAAAAGTATTAACTTTTTAAAAGTACAAACTTAATGATGTTATATTTTGAAATAAAGGTATTATATAATGTAAATTAGCCTGTTTTTATGGAATGAAGGAGTGCTAATATCACAATAACCCAAAATCACCACCAAAAAAATGGTACTCCCTATGTATGGAAATGATCAGCCTCTCATTTTGGGACAAAAGACATAACACAAAAGACTAACCTTTGAAATTGAAGCACATATAATAGTAGTAGTAGCAGTAGAAGATTGGATCAAACTCCTAAGGCATGCACCTCCTCTTTGAATCATGCTAGCTTATAACTTAATTTCTTATTAGAAAATCAATCAAGTTTCCAAATATTGAGAGGCTGGGACTTGAAGTGAATATGAGAGAGCAATTGCTGCAAGATTAGTAGTACCAAATGAGGAGAGATACAAAAAGCCTTTATAGAGAGAATTGAAGTCAGTGTCGTGTGTCACGTGTCATGTTTGGCATGCTAATATTACACGTGAAAATCAAATTATTAAAAATGTAAAAAAAAAATCTATACACGTACTTATAGTAATTCCAAGAAAAATTTTATGGAATTTAAATCCCTTATTACTATAAAGGGAAATGATTTATATGTCAATAAATTTATGACGAAGTTAAATTGTGACTGACATTTAAATTTATGCGATGAGATAAAATAAATTAACAATCACTTAAATAGGTTAGACCTTTATGTAATTTTTATGTATAATCAAAATCTTTTGGATTATAGATGTTTTTAGAAATAATTTTTTTTTACCATTTACTAAAAAAATTAAAGTGAGATTATTTTTAATTTCTACTTACTATATATATATATATATCACAATTATAATTTGATTAAAAATTCCCAATTATAATTTGATTAAAAAATCTCGTAATAGATATAAAGACTCTTACTATAAATGCAAAATGAAAGAGAAAGGAAAGGAAAGGAAAATGGTTAAGTCAAATGAAATTAAAAGAGAACCAGTAGCCCATACGGAACCATGTGAAATTAAGATAGGGACGGAAATAAAATATATGAATTTTGCTTTTTAAGGAGATAGGAGTGACTGGGTAGTACACATCCTGTTAGAAAGGGTCAAGCTCATGATGTGGAGTGGAATCACATCATAGCTAGCATTGAGTAGTTCAACGGACCTCATCACTCCACATCAGACAAAAGGTGGGAGGGATGTCAATGGCACGGTACGGTTCTGAGTTTTCATTAATTTGGAATTGTATTGATTTTTAAAAAAATTGAATCGAAACTCCGTCGCACATGTACTAATTCAAAAATTTTCTATACCAAAATTATATCGATTAGTTTATATTTTAAATTATATTGTACCGACTTGCATTGATTAAAAAGTAATAATATTTTTACTTGATTAGTAATTGAATTCGTGCGATGCACGAGAATTAAAATTAAATTATTTTACTTGACTAATAAAATAAATAAAATAATTAAATATAAAAATCTTTTAGAGTATCAAATTAAAATATATTATTTATTTTATTTCATGTTTTAAGATTTTATAAATCGTTCCGACTATCCAAACATGGATCAAGTAATATAAATATTCTCCAATATCATTAAAAGAAACATGTTACTCCCTCCGTTCCTAAAAAATTATCGTTTTAAAAGAAAAAATTATTCCAAAATATTTGTCGTTTACAACTTCCTAGAAAAATAAATTATTTACTTTACTATATTACCCCTATCTTCTCTCATTGTCCCAATAAATTCTCTCCCTTGTATTAATAGTTTTCAATATCCCATAAAGGGGTAGTGATGAAATTTCAAATAAATTTTACTAGTATTAAATGACTTTCTTAATCCATGTGCCAAAACCTTAAACGACAATCTTTTAGGAACGGAGGTAGTACTACTTTAGTGTGTATTTAACAAAACAAATATTGGCTAATAGTGTTTCAGAGCCAAAAAAGACTAATACTGATCCAGTTTTGTTGATATAGATTATATGGATAACAAATTTCAATTTCACATCTTGTTCCAATACCTACCAAAGTATAATTTATTCTGGCCATCCAAACATGGATCAAGAAATATAAATATTCTCCAACATAATTAAAGGAAATATACTACTATTTTAAATTGTACTTAAAAATCAAATATTCGCTAATAATGCTTCAAAATTCAAAAAGAGTAATATTGATCCATTCCTGTTGATAAAGAATATGTTCAGAATTATTAAAGTAGTCATATATCAACTCAAGTGTAAAGTAAATGTAATTTCTGTTAACTCACTACTTTCTGTTTCATGTCACAGTAAAATAGGCAAAGATGACAGGTCTTCCTAACAACAACATTTCTTTCAATGGTCTTGGATATGGCTGAGTAGCTTCCGAAAGCTGTTCAGATGTTGCATACTATAATAATCAATAATAATAGCAAATCTACCTACGCAATGACAAATTATAACACAGAAACAAACATAGATCGAATTATCAACAATTTTAAACCCCAATTTATTTATGCACATACATAATATATATGTATATATATATATATATATATATATATTGTTAGAGTTTATGCCCTAGAGGCCAATTCTTTGATGTAATTGCTTAATATTTTTGATATTATATTTGATTGAATAAATGAATTATTTTATTATGATTTTATTTACTACGTTATATAAATGTTAGCATAATAAAAGTCCTTAGAATAGTGATACAAATTATATGGTTTCAAGTATGTGACTTGAACATGAGATCATATAATTACAATTAGTATCATTATTCTTAAATGTCCCTAGTCGAGTGTCATTGTTAATGGGACAACAATGATACATTGAGACTAGTATGTGGATTGACTGATGACCAAATCTCATTGGTCATAAATATATGAGATATTGAGTCAATGCATAGGTACATGTTAGAGAACAATGTACTAGACAGACCCACCATGAGAATTCTACATGGAGCATTATGCAGAGTGTCATAAGCAATTCTCATAGTGACAATGATGTAATGATCCTCCGACCTGAAATCACTATATTACTACACGAGAATTTATGTACTTTGATATCATCAAAGGTCACTTTTAATAGGGTGAACGATAAAGGTGATTATTGGGTACATCATGAATCGTGTAAGGAATATG
This sequence comes from Panax stipuleanatus, assembly GCA_020205555.1. Classification (NCBI taxonomy): domain Eukaryota; kingdom Viridiplantae; phylum Streptophyta; class Magnoliopsida; order Apiales; family Araliaceae; genus Panax; species Panax stipuleanatus. Next base: position 117,756,378 of record CM035118.1, on the reverse strand, counting down.
AGTGATCTAGATAAATTTAACCCTCCTATATATTAGGGGTGATATCCATAGGCCTCTTGATTAAGTATGACTATAAAATACATGGTCATGCTCAAATAGTGATTTATTTCATATAATCTACTCATTGATCAAGAAAACTCAGATTAAATTATGAAGAATATGACACATTCCATGACTCGAGTTTAATCTAGGATGTCAAGGTTAAAAGGATTAAATTATGTTGAAACATTGGTCACGAAAAGGTTGCATCGAATTACCGATCTTATTATTATTTGGGTAGCAGTGATGCATTACTAGATGCCGCTCACTGTTTATAATTTTATAATATGATTTTAAAATTATTACCAACGTAATAATAACCTATAGGGTCACACACTTTGAAGGTAATTAAAAGAGAATTAATTTAAATTATAATAATTTAAATATGTCAATATGATTGATAGTATTTAAATTAATAGGATAATTTGTATATATATGTATATTAATTAAGTAATGCTTAATTAAGATATAATATATATAAATTCGGATTTACTTTTCTAATTGAATTAAGTTTTGGATAATTCCTTTAACTGCTATATATATGATATATCAGCCGTTTTTAGAGTAATCATTATAAACCCAAACCCTAGCCGCTCTTAGAGAGAGACTAGAGAGAAAAACGCGAGAAAGTCCATATCCTTGGCGGCTAGTACCGCAGTTCTCTTCACTGCAGATCGTGTGACGATTTGCGGGGCATTCGTGTGGATACCGTAGAGACACAGTTCCTTTGTATTGCGTTGAAGATTTGAAGCTGTTCCAGAATTTCCATCGTCTCCATTCAAGCTTGGATAATCGATAAAATAAATCTAAATCTCTAAATTAATATGTTTTCGCATGGATCCTGTTTTAGAGTTTCAGAAAATTTTAATTTTCACTGCGTTTACGTGCCGAAAACCCTACATATATATATATACACACACACACAAATTAGAGAAAGAAATGAGAAATTAGTACCTATAAAATAGTTGAAGACTTGAATATATAGATTGAATAAAGAAAAAAATACAATACAAATAAACAAATATAATAACTACACACTAATTATAAAGTATTACTCCAATAATTAAAAGGACAATCCCCTCGGATCTAATGCCTTGTCTACCGAAGTTGCAAACTACTGTTATCAAGGGTATCATATGATTCAGCTTCTTATAAGTACTATTTATTTATTAGAAGAAGCACACCTCACCTTAATTAGGATCATCTATATTTTAAATGAAATGGAGAGTCTTCATTTTATGGTCCAGATTTAAAATATGTTGAAATGTGATGTCATACTAATAGAAGAGAGGGATAATAAGAAATATACAAAGAAAGAACACAAACAAAACACAAAGAATAGAGAGAATAGAGAGGAAAAAAAATGAACACAAACGAAACAAACACCGAGAATAGAGAGAAATTAAATTTCGCCATTGCATCAAATTTCGAGATTCTGATGGAACAAAAATAAACACACAGTCTTATGGTCCACCAACTCATCTTAGATTTTTAATTCAATCCCAACGGATAACACACTTATACATTTTAAAATTCTAAAAAAAGTTTAAAACATTCTACAGAGCCAAAATTGTTCCTCACCTGATATATCATAGTTTAAAAAAAAGTACAATTAAGATCCAAAAATATTTTAAAATTTTCAAATGTGTAACGGAATGGCTAAATTTGTTTCAAACTGTTACAAGGATATTTAAATTATACTTGAGTACATATTATGTCTTTGAAGTGATATGCCAGTAACAAATTAGTACACACACACAAATTAGAGAAAGAAGAGAGAAATTAGTACCTGTAAAAAGTGGATGAAGACTTTAATATATAAATTGAATAAAAAAAAGAATCTCTACTTTTATCTTCAAGCTGGAAACCAAGGAGGCAGCCGAGATGTTAGGCCAAAATAAGAGTTTGGATATTAGTGTGTAGTGGAGATAATGAAATGAAATGAATTATTCTGTGGGGGGCGAAAATGACAAATTAGTCCTTACCACAAAGCACAAATATAATCTCACATCACAAGTGGGCCTTAGTCCTTACAATATTTTTCACTATCTTAAAAATTTGTAAGATTTATTGTTTTATAACTTTGTATAAATCATAACAATTTTAAGTTTAGAATTATTTCAAATTGACTTTTAAAAGTTATTAATAATTTAATAATGCATAACGGATGGAGTATACATACAAAAGAAAATACTAGATATCCAAAACTTCTCTTTTTTTATAATGTCCACCTTTTTAATAAGGACCAATTCATTAAATTAATTCATTCGTTCTAAAATATAATATTGACTTTTTAAGGTATATTTAAGATATTTCTTTAATATGGAATCAATTTAATTTTAGATGTAATAATTATGAAGATTAACTATCAAAATATTATATTAAATATAAAATTTATTATTTTCAATAATTAAATGAATCCCATTAATTAAAAATATTTTATATTGACATTTGATAGTCACAGTTACCATACTATATATTTTGAAAAGAAAAAAAATACAATACAAACAAACAAATATAATAATTACAAACTAATTATAAAGTATTACTCCACTAATTAAAAGGACAATCCCCTCTTATCTAATGACTTGTCTACCGAAGTTGCAAACTACTGCTATCAATGGTATTTAATGATTTAGATTCTTATAAGTACTATTTATTTATTAGAAGAAGCACACCTCACCTTAATTAGGATCCTCTCCATTTCAAATGAAATGAAGAGTCTCCATTTCATGGTTCAGATTTAAAATGTGTTGAAATATGATGTCATGCTGATAGAAGAGAGAGTGATAATGAGAAATATACAAAGAATGAACACAAACGAAACACAGAGAATAAAGAGAAAAATCAAGTGTTCGGACACATTATATACAAAGGCGTACACAATGTTGATATTTTAACCCAAAGAAATACACAATATTGATACATAAGACTAAGTTTATTTATGTATAGTTAAGCATAATACACTTGAGACTACTCCCAGACACTCTAGAGTAGACAACTGTGATGTCAATTTCTAAATATCCCATTGGCCATAAAAGTAATTCAAAACAAAGTTTTGTCTGTCCAGTCATTTACAAAAGCTCTAGCATATAATTAATATTTTTATGGATGATAACATAAATCAAAATATAATGCTAAAACACAGCATACAAAACTCCTAATAAGAATTCTCCAGAATTCCTAATATGATAACGAAAAAGATATACACTATGATTCAATCATTCCATACACTAACCATTTAGCTATAAATTTTGTTACAATCAACAAACCAATCATTATTCAAAGAAGTCAAAAATATAATCATAATATAAAAACTACCTTAATTGATTAAAGAGATTCGTTACAACTATTATGCATCAAAAGATTCATTACAACCAAAAAAAGCTCAAAACAAACAGTTATTCACCATTAATATAAACATATAAAAATAAACACATAAAAAATCCTATAACTGTAACTCAAAATTCATTCTGATTACTCCTTCTCAATTTTAATATTCTTTCTCATCTTGTTGGTTGAAAGCTGTGACTGAAGATCATCACCCAGATCATTTAATTCCACAATTTCATTATTAAAAGTTCTCTTTGAAGATGTTTTATTTGGGGAGATACCATATGTCTCATCAGAAAAAGAATCCTAATACATTCAAAAAAAGAAGATGAATGATTATATAAGAATAAAAGATTTTTATAATAAGAATAAAAACTATGTAGCATAAAAGTAATAAAAAATAATAGTTCTAATGACAAAATAATAGTTATAATATTCAAAACTCATCCTTGTTTATGACATCAACTTTCTGATTACGTTCAATACATTTTGTTGGCTCCTGAATCAAATAAAGACATCTTATAAGCACTAATGTTTTCAAAAAATCTAACTTGCTCAGTAATTAAGGAAGAAATAAATTTTTCAATGAGGGTATCATTATCTGTCACCCTTTGAATAGCATATATATCCCAATTGTCACTTAAATTTGCTTCCTTAATTTTAACTTTGAACAACATTTTCTTGTCAAGCAAACAATCCAACTCAACAGGATAATCACGTTCATTCTTTTCAGGATCCTACAATATTAAAAAGAAAATATTTAGTGTTCTTAATAAGTAATACTGACTAACAAACTAAACAATAGTATATATACCTTTTTCAAAGCAGTTGGCATGACATTTGTTGTTGTCTTTCCTAAAAGCTAGACAGCCTCCCGATCAAACAACAAAAAGAAAGTTGATCCAGTTTCATCAATAACCTTGACTTGAATTTTAAACCTGTAAATTGCAAATATAAATCATAGATTCATATTTAAATTATAAAAAAATATTTTAATTACAAAAAATCATATAAAAAATGAATTTAATACAAACCTCTACAATGGGTAGCGTACAAAATCTTCACACTTGTCACAATACCAGGTACGGCCAGCCGATTCAACTTTTCTTGGACATTTCTTGCCAGAATTGTAAAACCATCCATATATGTACTATCAATTTCAATTATTGTTGCACATGTTACAAATGTCCCAACCTATTGTTAAAAATATAACAATTTAGTAACCATTTATTTGTAGATTAGAAAAAATTGATTATAACTGCCTTTTTGCTTTCTAGAATATCATCAATTGTCCTTTTTTCTGTGAGGACCAGAAAATCATCAGCATGGGAATAGGTAGATGGTCCAGACAATTGGCTAACACTTTGGGATTGAGATTCTTCAGTACTCACAAATCTATAACATTTAGTTGTTAGATTAAATAAATAATCATTATATACATTAATTAATAAACAACTTATAAAGTTTTACTTATTTTTGAAGTCGATGGCTTCCTTGGTTGTCGGGTTGATCAGCATTCTTGAATCAAAGTAAGCATTTGACACTCTCACCTTGCCTGATGTTTTCAACACAATATGATTAGTTCAACACAATATGAATCAGGCCTACAACATGAATTACACAGAAGATAACACCAATGTTGCAAATATATTACTGATTCGTATTGTATATATAAGAATCTCAAATATAATACTGTAACAAAAAGAAACGGGTTATATACCTTGGTGCTCCTTAACTCTACAAGATTGAAGTACCAGTATGTTAGGTCCCTGAATAGTTTCTTTTAAATAAGAACATAATTCTTTAACAAAACTACCCCACAATGTATAAACCAACTGATCCTTTCCGAAAATAAAGAAAAAATAGGCAGAATAAAATAATAACAAAATAGTATATGCAATTTAAAAATATTTACTGCAAATATAACATGCTCACTCTACATCTTCCAAGACAACATCAACTCTCTTAGTGATTTTCCATCCTTTGTACTCTGAATAAGATCAACAGTTTCTACAATCTCTCCAATAACATCTAAAATAAAAAAAAGATCAGACACTTGTAAATAAAAAATTGAGTTAAAAATAAAATCAATGCCGAATAATATCATGATCATACCAATAAGATATGACTCATCCATATTCGAGCTTAAATCAGCAAAAGAAACAAATAAGAAACCTTCCTTGGGGATATTCAACTCTATTGGAGGAGATACATCAGTTGTTGCCATAAAATTTAACTTAAACTTATGACGGGTGGATTTAAATTTGGCACTGTTGTAACCAACAGTAAAATTTGTCATACAGTATCCAACATCCTCTACCAAAATTTCTTTGAACCTTCTTAGTAAAGAACTCTTGACTGAAGCATGGATTCTATCACACTGTTATGAAGAGAGGAATAAAAATGATTAACTAAATATGATTATTTTAACAAATAAAGGGAAATTAATATTTGAGTTACACTTAATATATGAAAGATTATAAAGAATGATACATTTTCATCGAGTAATATCATCTCAATCGTATTGATCTGTTCAGAATTCACAAAATTTGGGATGGTCCACAGGCGAATTATTCGAATTTTCAACCTCCAATCATGTCTATCTGGAGTTATAGAAGAAATGAAGTCCACTCTTCGAGTCATTGACAGTAAAAGACACTGTGATTTTTAAAAAAATGGCAATAGAAGAAGAAGAAGAAAATATAAGATGGTATTCAAACCAGATTTAATCATCATATATATATATATATATATATATATATATACATGGATCGTAAACAAATACCGAGAGATTTTCGAAAACTCCTTCGAATTAAAGATAGAAGACGAATAGAATATATCCTTTCATCTACAGGTTGATTCAAAATAAAAGGATAATCTGATTTTTTTGAATTTATACGTGTTTTGTTTTGGAATGAATTGTTATTGATTATTGATGGTGATAAATAGCATTAAAGGAGGGGAGTGAGATAATGAAGAGTTTTTTTTTGCTAAAAACGTGTAAAAGGATAATGAATAATGTGATTATTAATTTGAATTATTAATTTTGTTTTAGTGGTTTAAAAAATCAGTTTGTGTTTGATAAGAAAAACACTTAAGTAGTAAAATAGATAAAAAAGTGTTTGGTTTAAAAGAAAATTGCTTACTTATTTCAAGTTTGAATTACTAAAAAGGAATGTTTTAAGAACTAATAAGGGGTCAAAGGTAATATAATTAAAATAAATAAGGATAAATTAGTTATAAATTTGATCAAAGTTGCTTATTAGATTTTGACAATCAGAAGTACCAAAATTAGTGCGTCTAATTAGTTCCAAAAAGAAAATATGAACATTTTCAAAATAAAGTTACATAACATTATTTCATTTTTTAAATTGATTATACAAACCTTGTTTTTTGTATGTATCCAAATTACACCTAAAACATTATTTTCAGTAAAATTCCAGTTGGAATAAATACTATATATTTTTTGGGAGTTACTAAAAAAAAGAAAAAAAATCGCTAGAATGTCACAAAACCAATGTCCCCCTAGACTTATTGTAGTTTTAACTTAAACCTAATTTAACTTTAGATATTTATAATCTATAAAAAAATATTTTCGTAATTAGATTAAATTAAACTTGATGAATGTAGGTTTTTTTCTTTTTTAAATTAAATTATAAGTATTATTTAACATGCAACAATGTATTATATGATATAGTATTGAGGCTGTACTTATTTAAATTTAAAATAAATATATTACAATATAGAGTATGTAATATTACTATATTTATAGTGTTAAAGGTATACTTGCTTGACTTTGACAACTGATTTTCTTTCTTATAGAACTCAAGGGTAAAATCGATACAGTGAATTTATTAATTGGTTTCTCATTTTTAGGGGAATCTCAATCACTTTTACATATTTGGGCGTGTAATTATTGTTATGGAGAGAATTGTTATTGATTATTGATGATAATAAATAGCATTAAAGAAGGGGAGTGAGATAATGAAGAGTTTTTTTTGTTATTGATAATGATAAATAGCATTAAAGAAGGGGAGTGAAATAATGAAGAGTTTTTATTTTTTTTTGTTAAAAACGTGTAAAAGAATAATATGATTTTTGAATTTATACGTGTTTAATTTTGGAGGGAATTGTTATTGATTATTGATGGTGATAAATAACATTAAAGAAGGGGAGCGAGATAATGAAGAGTTTTTTTTGTTAAAAACGTGTAAAAAGATAATCTAATTTTTGGGGGGAAAAGTGGAGGGAAGAAAAATGTTTTGTTAAAAACGTGTAAAATGATAATCTGATTTTTTGGGGGGAAAAGTGAGGGGGGGGGGGGGAAGTATTTTGTTTTGGAGGGAATTATTTTGTGTTTAGGGGGGAAAATTAAGCAATTAAAATTAGATTAAATTAAACTTGATGAATGTAGATTTTTTTCTTTTTTAAATTAAATTATAAGTATTATTTAACATGCAACAATGTATTATATGTTATACTATTGAGGCTGTACTTATTTAAATTTACAATAAATATAGTACAATATAGAGTATGTAATATTAATATATTTATAGTGTTAAATGTGTACTTGCTTGACTTTGACAACTGATTTTCTTTCTTATAAAACTCAAGGGTAAAATCGATACAGTGAATTTATTAATTGGGTTCTCATTTTTAGGGGAATCTCAATCACTTTTACATATTTGGGCGTGTAATTATTGTTTTGGAGAGAATTGTTATTGATTATTGATGATGATAAATAGCATTAAAGAAGGGGAGTGAGATAATGAAGAGTTTTTTTTATTGATGATGATTAATAGCATTAAAGAAGGGGAGTGAAATAATGAAGAGTTTTTTTGTTAAAAACGTGTAAAAGGATAATGATTTTTGAATTTATACGTGTTTTGTTTTGGAGGGAATTGTTATTAATTATTGATGGTGATAAATAGCATTAAAGAAGAGGAGTGAGATAATGAAGAGTTTTTTTTATCGATGATGATAAATAGCATTAAAGAAGGGGAGTGAAATAATGAAGATTTTTTTTGTTAAAAACGTGTAAAAGGATAATATGATTTTTGAATTTATACGTGTTTTGTTTTGGAGGGAATTGTTATTGATTATTGATTGTGATAAATAGCATTAAAGATGGGGAGTGAGATAATGAAGAGTTTTTTTTTTCTTGTTTTTGTTTGTTATTGATGATGATAAATAGCATTAAAGAAGGGGAGTGAAATAATGAAGAGTTTTTTTTTTGTTAAAAACGTGTATAAGGATAATCTGATTTTTGGGGCGAAAAGTGGAGGGAAGAAAAGTGTTTTGTTAAAAACGTGTAAAAGGATAATATGATTTTTAGGGGGAAAAATGAAGGGGGGTTAAAGTATTTTGTTGTGGAGGGAATTATTTTGTGTTTTGGGGGGGGGGGGGGGAATTAAGCAATTAAAATTAAGTGTATTATACTTTTATATATAGTATGATTTTTATTAAATTAGTCTTATACTTTTACAACACATTATAATAACATTGAAAAAAATAGCTCAAAATATATTAACAAGTAATATAAGAATATATGTTCAATTAAAATCAAGATAGCATCCTTAAAATTTTAACATTATTATAGTTTTAATATATATCAACTATATATAAAAAAAATCATAAATTAACTTATAATATGCAAAAGTAAAAAATAATAAAAATATATATTTGACTAACTCTATGATTATATAATACTATGAAATATAGAGGTAGATAATTAAAATACAAATATATATAGAGAGGATCAAGAACTGATGCATCATCAGTTCAAAAAGCAGTGCAGTGCAGTACGGTGTACCGCCAGTTTAGAGGGATACTAGATACAAACTCGCGCGTTGCGATCGGATTATTCATTTTATTAATAATAAATTCAAAATATTTTGATTTAGGGGATTATAAATTCAAAATATTAATTTGTGATTAAAAAAGTAGTGATTTTAGGAGATAATAATTAAATTAGTAATGATAATATTAGAACAGTTAACATTATTAGAATAGTTTAGATTTTTAGTGATTTAGAGGATTATAAAATCAAAATATTAATGTGGGATTAAAAATTAGTAATTTTAGGAGATAATAATTAAGTAACAATAATATAAAAATCATTTAGATAGAAAAAATAGTGATTTAAGGGTTTATAAAATCAACATAGTAAGTTATGATTGATATTATTTGTTATTTTAATTTTGTTTTAAATGTTTTAAACTGTATAATATTATGTTGTAATATAATTAAATTAGTAATGATAATATCCGCACAGTTTAGATAGGTAGTGATTTTGTTATATACGTGTATTATAATATTATACCATACATGTATGATATAATGTATGGTATAATATTAGAAAAGTAGTGATTTTAGGATATAATAATTATGTTTTAACATAATTAAATTAGTAACAGTTTAGAAAAGTAGTGAATTTTGGGGATTATAAAATAAACATATTAGTGTGGGATTATTGTAGACACTCGGAATTTTCTTCAGTTCTGTTGTAGACAATCAAAATTTTGTGTTCCTGTTACTAACCCTGCAGGAGGGCAAAACAGTCAGTTCTACCCCGATTTCAATACCGGGATGCCAGTTCAACCCCGGTCTCAATATTGGAATGTTAACTTAACCCCGATCTCAATACCGGGATGCCAATTTAATCCCGGTCTCAATACCGGGATGCCAGTTCAACCCAGGTCTCAATACCGGGATGCCAGTTCAACCCCGGTCTCAATACCGGGATGTCAGTTCAACCCCGATCTCAATACCGGGATGCCAGTCAACCCCGGTCTCAACCCGGGAGGTACAGGTCAACCTCGGTCACATCCCGGGAGGTACATGTCAACCCCGGTCACAATCTGGGAGGTACAGGTCAACGTCAGAGACAACCCCGAAGCCTCATATCATCTCCAAAGACAAACCTGGACGGACCAAGTCAGCCTCAGAGACAACATTGAGGACAAATAGAATCGGCTGGGATCCAATCCTTGGAGACAACCCCAGAAAATCAGCCGAAGACCATGCCAGCACTAAAGGCAACCCCGGGAGGGGCAAAATGGTTATCTTGCCAACTTGAAGCCGATTCGGTTCAAACTCAAGCCAAATTGATGCCACTAAGGTTAGAAAGAACCATAACGGTGATCCTGAGTGGAAACAGCGCAAGACAGCTCAATGGACAAACTGCGAGGAATCGAAGACGTGGTTATGAACCCATCCTTTTGAACTCAGAAAAGTTTTAATCCCATGTCATTGCGACACTCTCGGCGAGGGCTTTCCGGAAAGATATAGCACGCCTCAAACGAACGCTCCGATCAAAAGTTAGAAAATTTCGAATCTGACCTAGCGTTGCTCGGAGTGCAAGTATTTCGAGATGACGAGACCCGCCACGTGGGCCTTGCCATGTGGAGCTGCAGGTAGACCCTCGGTTTCTGCAGGTAGACCCGCTTCCACCAGATCTATAAATAAAGGTGCACCCCCAGGCCAAAATATGGAAAAAACGCTCTGAATCTCTGCCCGTTTCGTTTCTCAGCCCCACTCTTGTACTCCAAACCCAAATTTTATTAATCTAACACGTAGTTATACTCATATACTACCACATACCAAAAATTAACAAGTGAAAACGGACGTTTGAAGCCTACCAAGTGGCAAAAAGCCCGTGTAGCAGTTCATTGTGAGTATTTTTACGATCAGAAAGTTCATTCTACTTCATTGCGCATTTATACACTTGCACGTTGAGTTTTGTTTTCTGATTATGCCCGGAACTCAGTTCCGTGGCCGTTTTGTTTACGTTTTTGTACATTTTAGTACATTTACGCGTTTTCTGGCATTTCTATAGCTCAGATCGTCGATCCGTCGCTTTTAACAACTTTTATATATATATATATATATATATATATATACTCATATACTGACTTCACCGGACTGGGTTATCTTTCCAATTCCGGTTTGACTTTTTTGTATATATTTAACTATATATATGCTAACTTTTCAATTCTGTCAAGCAATGATGTCAAATCCGTGGTAGTTTACTGCTTTTATATATATAACGATATATATATAAATTTTTCTGACTTATTTGGGTCTGAATTTCTACTTCCACTACTATAAAATAATAAATAGATGACACTTAATAGACAATATTTTTATACAAAACGTTGTGGTTTATTTTTTCACAATGTTTTTTTTTGAGAAAGTGTTGTGATTTGATATACAAAAGCTTTGTGTATTTGAAATGGGTAATTTTTTATTTTAAAGTGATAATGTTTTTTAAAGAAAACGTTGTCTTTTAAAAAAATACGGAGGTTTGATTTGTATAGGCTTGCAAAAACACGGAGGTTTCTTCTTGTTCTGTCTGCTCTTTGTTCTTTCAATTGAAGCCCTAGCGTGATTTCATACCTTATCATACCTCTCAATCGAAGCCCTAGCCCTCTCAAGCCCTCCAGGTCCATTAATTTCATACCTTATCATACCGTAATCGAAGGAGTAATTGATACTCTCTCTGTGTCAGTCTCTCCCTCCCACACACACTTCGGCTGCTTAAAGAAAAGTTAAAGTTTGTAGTTGTAGGCGATGATGAAGATGATCATATCTTCCAAAATCCCACCAATTACATGTCCTAAAAATAAACCTAAACTTCATTCTACTTCTTCTATATTCTTTTCTTCATCTTCTCCCCAGTCATATAATAGATTATCATCCCAATCTCACTCTTCCGTCACCGCCGTCCGCTCATCCCTAAAATCACCTCGTCCTTCTGTTGTCGCCAGAGCTTCTTCTTCCACAGCCGGTATCTCCGAAAATATTGGCGATACTCTTTGTGACGTTAGCATCTACACGGCGTCCGGTGAGCCCGTCATGTTCCAGGACCTCTTCGATCTGAACCAGGTATTTCTACTCATTAATTTTACTTTTATGGGTATATCAATCAGTTAATTTCTACCAAGTGTTCTCGTTAATTAGGTCGTGGACCAAGGATTATGTTCGAGTTATTTTTCTTCAACTGGGCATTAGTATGGGACTTTTGAGAATTTTATTTATTAGAAGCATGTCAATTTACAAAGGTAATGACAAAATAATGAATATCCGCTAACCAATAAGTAGGAAAACAAATCTAATTTAATTGGGCTAATCATTCCAAACCATGGGTTACCACGAACAAAACTATAAGAAATTGACTCAAAACAATTTTCCGGTTGAAGACAATTCCGGTATATCAGTCCTTGATACCAGTTGTTCAGAGATAGAGAAGAAAGATGATTTATTACGTTTTTTTTTATCACTCTTGACTATTAACCTCAAGAAGCCAGTATTTTTTGCAAACTTTAAACCCCTCCTAATGGCAAGGATTTCAGCACATTCCACCGTATAGCTGCCTATATCAACATCCACACCTATTACCAAATAAGACTTTGTTTGTTAAGTTAAATATTTAAAGAAAAATTGTCTCATGGTTTAAAAGATTGTGAATTTACTTGAAATTGGAGTGAAGTACTCCCTCGGTCTAAAAAATGAGAGTCCCAATCCATTTTTTGACTTTATTATGCATATTAAGATATAGACATTAAAAAAAATTAGTATCAAATTTTATGAAAAAAATTTGTCAAAATGTAATGTAGTTAACAAAGTAATGTAGTTAACAACCATATTTAAGAAAATAATAAAGTAATGTAGTTAACAACCATATTTAAGAAGGTGACTTGGCTAACGAAGGCACAAAGGTTTTGCAAAAGAGCATGAGTCATGATTTGCCTGTGAATTATGATTTAAATATAATTTAAAGAGCACTAATTCATTGCCGGAATGTGTAGCTTTTGTTATGTAGTTGATTGTAAGGATTTGTGTAAAAAAAAAAACTATGTTTGATATAGCTTTGTAGACCATTTAACTTTTTTTGAACGCCCTCAGGTTTGATCAATGTTCAATCTCTTCCTCGTCGTTAAAAGCAATCAAAGATGCTGGGTATGAGAAGATGACTGTTGTACAGGAACAAACACTTCCTGTTATTCTTAAAGGTTTGTTTCTACAAACGCAGACTTTGGTTTCAAAAGAGTGGATACTGAGCAGGAACTATATTGTCTATCATATTCTTTTCTTTTTGTGGGGATGAGATCTTAATGCTTATGTAGTAGTTTTGATTCTTCTGAACCTTGCTAGTGATTTATGTTTGTTATAATACTAACCAGAATACTTGTCAACAAAAAAGCTGATAAAAAAACTTATTAATGGGAAGAAAAAAAGTTTTATAAAAAGGACGTGGTGCAATATAAGCTAACTTTACTTTCTAAGCCATTAGTGGTCCAAAGAAACTTAGAATTGATTAGTGAGTTTTGTATTTGATAAAACAGCATAGCTGGCATAACCATAATTGGATATGGTGGAGGAGCATTAATAGCTCTATCTAAAATAGTTAATACCTGCAGAATAATATGAGGTAGCCAACACTCACTATTTTGTTCCTATTAGCCAACACTCACTATTTTGATTCTTTGGGATTACATTAGTTTGTTCGTGATGGTTTACATGCGTATTGTCCTAATGCCCTGTTTCAAACCGTTGACGCTAGGTTACCTGTTTTAAACCCGATGTCTAAATTGAGCATTACCACCCACGACTTTATTAATTTTCTCAAATATTTTCATTCACGCTCTTTTACTGTGTACTTACTTTCTTTTTTTATTTTTGTGAGGTAATGTTTCATTTGGGTTCTTAAATTGCCCATATAATGATTAAGCTGATTGTGACCAATTTTATTTGTAGGTAAGGATGTGCTAGCCAAAGCAAGAACTGGCACTGGAAAAACTGTAGCCTTTTTGGTAAGACACTTGATCTTAAGTTTGTTGGCGTATGAATCAGTTAAAACGCGATCTTCTTCACCTCCATCTATAGGATGGGAGAAATTTATCTCTCCTTTGGCTTTCTGAAAACTTTCTGCTCCATCCTTTACAATAGCATTTGCATTTTGTTTGCTTATAAATTTATTTTTGTTAATTAATGATAACTAGTTGCCTACACAGAAAATAATGCATAAATTCGTAGATATGCTGCTTCCTTTATGTGTTCTCTTTCCCCCACCTGCGTACCGAGTCCGCAACCCGTGTATAATGGGTATAGTTAGAGAGATGAGCCGCGTTGAGAATTTTGATGTTCTTATAAATTTGGTGGGACTTGAGAGAGCTAGAGGCATATTCTCTCAAATAGACTGTCTGCTGGTATGTGTGCCCTTCCATCAAAATGTTTATGTGATCATCTCATATGAAGAAAGGCGAACATGAACACAAAAGAAAATAAAAATCTGTTCACAACAGCGAATGTTTTGAACTCAGCTATATGATTTCATGATTTTAAGTTCTTTATAAGTTGCTTTGAGGACAATCATCTTCTATAGTGGCAATGCAAACAATTATAAGTTAGTGTATCCCTAGTCTTATTAAAAATTGAAGCAACGAAGAGGAAGCATAAAAATACTATGAAAATCAATTACCAAACTGAACCTTAATTTGCAGAAGTCAGCATTTTGGTTTGTACTCTTTATCATTCATCTTGAAGAATATGCAGATACAAAACAACAAATAGGCATAGAATCTGAATTTTGATAGTTGATATATTGTTTCTTATGTTAAGGAGATGATTATTGATTAGATGATTTATGTAATATGAGAACATTCATGGCTTATTGAACTCCTATTCTTTAGAGAGACCTTTTTCCTGAACAGTCACGGCTTATTGCATTACATCCCCCATACCCTGTAAGAATATCAGTTACTCGCAAAGTGCTGTTGATTTAGGTACTCTATTCATTTTATTATTCGCCTTTCATGTTATTGTTTTACCCATTTTCATGTATCCTTTCTTTGGCAATGCCAAAGATTTGCAGCGAGGATTACGACAAGGTCACATGCATATTCTTGGGAGTTCAAGATAAGTTATTTGTTATTGTTTTGGACCTTACTATGGTAGATTTTGTCTCTATCATTGTTCTGTTATTAATTTGATTTTTATAGTCTCTTGGTTGTATATCCATACAAAGATTGATATGTCCAACATTGCTGTTGTGCTAAATGGTAATCAAAGGTTTACGAGCTCTAGTTTTTTTTAATCAAATAAGCATAATGGACACATGCTCTTATTTTAGTTCACAGTTGTTTTTTGCTGATTTGGATTGTTTGATATTATGCAGTACTTGCGAAATACTTTAGGACTTACCTTTCAAGAAGGGGTGCAAATGCTAGCATACTTATATTACGAAATCAAGATATGAGCTTGGTTTTATCAAGTGATGCAAAACTCAGGCTTAAATGGACTCCGGTACTTGTGAAAGTTTGAGGAACAAGTTTGATGCATCAATCATTCAATCCTGTAAAGTATTGCCTGCAGAAATTGTGACTAATGAAGACAATTTTTTTTCTTTTTCTATGTTTTGTTTCATATAAAATGTTTTGTAGTGGCCTGAATCTACTGCTTATTTACCGGCCCTCGAAAACTGCATCATCAATTCATCGTTTTTCAAGAGATTTGATTATAGCAGTGCAGCGGTATTGTTCTATTCCCCCCCCCCCCCCACCCACCAACCTCTCTGTTATTTTTTATACCTAATGCAGCAGTCAACTGCTTCTCTCGGGACATAAACTTATTCTTAGACAACTAAGGTTGTGCTCATCTTTTTCAATAGAATCGTTAGTCTATAAATATGTTATTTCCTCGAACCTCAAATTTGATCAAGTACCTAAACATTTGTTTCTAAATATTATGACCTTACTTCTTAAGGGTACGTGAGCAGCAATTACCCTTGGCAGATATATATTGAAATACATATATGTTTTCATATTCTGAACACTGTATTCTAATAATTTATTTCTAAAAGTTCAATTCTTCCATCATTCTAGGTCAGGTTAATTGCATCTGTCCCTGGATATCATTCAGGTCCTAATTTGAAAAGTGGGGGCATATGAAGTTGCGTACTGTTCTGCAGGAGTGTATTTTTGATGAAGAGTTTCGAGAGTCCCCTCTTGTTTATCAGGTATGTCTGGGTTGTTATGAGACTGTTTGGGAAACTATATACAGAGATTATGTAGTGGATGTTGTATACAATTAAATAAACAAAACAAAACAAAGCCATATTTCTGGTTCATATTTCTTCATGGACATCTATCTTGCTACTGTTCTTTATGCAATGTACTAAATAGGTTTTAGATATGGGAATGTAAGTGCTTGATGATATGTTGGAGGAGAATGCATTGTAGGGCAGTTTGTGAGCTTTTTCATTTGGTTAAACATACATATGATAGTTGGACCATTTTGTGAATACTGCAAACTCTCTCAATAAAGTAGTTTGGCTAAAGTAAAGTGACTTGAAAATTCTACATATTGTAAAATATGCCCAGTTTATGAGGCCTGCTAGAGAGGGTGATATTCCTGTTAGGTTTAAGAATTCTTACAACCCTAATGCTCCAGGTACCCTCATCACTAGAGAAAGAGACATGAGAAAGGAATGTATCAGGTACCCTCTGTAGGAGTGTTTTTGGTGTATTTGTAGAAATAGAATCATCTCAATCCTTTTATTAATTTGTTTGTTAGTAGATGAGAGACACCATATGAATGCAAATCGAGTATTTTTGTTTAATTTGCTTGTAGTTGTTGATGTGTTATTTTTCTTCTTTAAGTTTGTGCTTTCTGTTCTCCAGTTATTCTTAAACTTTGCTCCTATAGAAAAGAAGAACATGACTCCACCATATAGAAAGGGTCATACCATCTAGTTGCTAACAAATGCATTTCCTGTTATTCCCATGTGTAATTTTTTAAGTCTACAACTTACTATCATTTTACTTGTGAATTTCAGAAATTTAATGTAGATGTATGGCCTTATTCACTTGATTTTTTTTTATCTTACTGCAGGCGATCTGATGTTGCTGAGGGAATTATGTCTGAGTTTCAAAGGGTAGTTAAAGATTTCCATTTGCATAACAATACTGAATTATAATTTTGGCACGAACTTTATCTGTACAACTGTTGGTATTTGGAGAGGAATGGAAAATTTTGTGGATGTAGTCAAATTCGCAATTCAATGTACGTAGTAGTAATTATATTGAAAAGTGAATTTGAAACTGTAAACGTATGGTTTTATTGGTATGTATGGTATTTTGAAACATAGAATGCTTACATTTTAGCTTTGAATGTTGTGGATTGTGTTTTTTAAATAGATAACGCTTTTTAGAAAAAATATGTTGTGTAATGTGTCAAATAGAAAACGCTTTTTAGAAAAAATATTGTTTAATGTGTACAATAGACAACGCTTTTAGAAACAACGTTGTCTAATGTGTCAAATAGACAACGTTTTTTTTTAAAAAAGCGTTGTCTAATGTGTCCAATAGACAATGTTTTTTTGAAAAAGCATTGTCTAATGTGTCACAAGACAACATTTTTTAAGCGTTGTCTATTTGTGTCTAAAAACGTTGTCTATTTGATAAATAGACAACGTTTTTTTAAAAAAATATTGTCTAATGTGTCAAAAGACAACGTTTTTTAAACGTTGTCTATTTGTGTCTAATAGATGACACTGCTAACCACGACACTTTTGAGGGACCTATTACAACGCTTTTTAAACGTTGTCTATTTACTTTTTTCTACTAGTGTTCGTGGCCTTTTTACTGCTTTTATAAATATATATATATACATTTCTGTTCGGGCAAAGGATAGAGCTTCCGTCGTCCTTTACAGTTTTTTTATATATATATTTATATTATGTCCAGCTTAGATCATCCCGTGACTCTTTTACAACTTATATATATATATATATATATATATATATATATATATATATATATATATATATTTACATTCCAGCAGCTTTCGTATATATATATATCTTTCTTTTATTCATTGTGATTAATTGCTGTTTTAAATATTCATTTGATATGAATCGGCGCTGACATCTCTTTGGGCAAACTAGATTTCTTTAAATATCGCAAATTCTATATTTCAAACGGTTCAAAATAGGTTCAGACAGATCAAGAAAACTAGAATGACTGAGATTTACTTAAATCTAGCAGTTTTTCTAATTTTATTCATTTTCTAGCTTCATTCATTCAGGAAGCAACCTCGTGGCCCTTAGATCGCTATCTAGTGGGAACGAGACGTTTTGGCTACGCGTAGGCTAGGATTTACTGAAGAATCCTTGGTTGTTGCAACGATTAGATGTAAATATACATTTTCTGTACATATTTGAGCTGTGCAGGTTTATTGGCTTCCCTCTGTGAGCCTAGGAATCATGAGATTCACGATCAAATTGATTTGAATCTGATTCCCACGATGGACAAACTCCATTTTACAAATATACCTTGCCAGTTTTTCTGTAAAAATATACATCCGAAAGACCTTAAAACGGTTATTCGGATTTAAGGTCTCAACATAGTGAAATAATATTTTGTCGTGTCAGAGTCACTCCGATGGCTGTCATACCCATGAGAAGACCGATATTTGTATATATTTTGTGGTCGAGGATGCTTCGCAGTCCGACAATCACCATTCAAATTGAGCCAAAAGGCTGAAAAGATAAAAAAGATGGAAGTATCAGCATGCTTCAATTCTTACGTAAGCGTAAGGGTTTGAGAACCTGCTTTCAAAATATCATCTTAATAATCTTGTCTAAACAAGAGACTTTTGCAAATCAAATCAAACCCTTCGTATGTAGGTTCAACGAAGCATGTCCATACTTTCAAATCAATCAAGCATAGGCCCAATTTCTTCTAGCATTCACACACACATTGCAGATTTAAAAGAGAAATATTGAAAAGATGCGGTACCGTATTTTCACGGGAGTTGTGGGGTGCCTAACACCTTCTCCACACTTAACCAAGCTCCCGAACTTAGGACTTCGGTTTCAAAGATTCAGTTTTGACAGGGTCCAGTAATTGGGCCTCTTTTCAAATAAAACTCGGTTGAGTTGGTACAACCATTTCAAATCTACCAACTGGCGACTCTATAAAACGTTCAAATCGTCGACATGATACATGTTGGCCTTTTCCTAAAAAATCCTTCAAAACTTTTTTTCACAAAAAAGATAAAATAAGGGTAAACAAAACCTAGGAAAAGAGAGAAAAATTCGGGTCCAACTCGAATCGGATTTTTTTTCAACGTCGACAGGTGGCGACTCCGCTAGGGACAGTAGAGGACTTAGGTCGCGTTCAAATCTTTTCAAAATTTCCCTTTCATATTTGCGTATGTGTGAATGCTGCGTCTCTATATTGAATGAATGTGTGAATGCTGCGTCTTTACATTAAATAAATGTGAATGGATGCTTTACTGCTTTATATTAGTGCTTCGCATCAATTTCATCATATGCATACGGTGAGACGCGATATATGTGAATGTATGTTGTGTGATTCCTCCACCAGGAGGCAAATCCGTCGGTGACAGAGTAATGTCTTTGAGGGCGAATAAGTCTTTGGGGCTTATGAAAAAGCACAACTCAGATCCGCTCCAGTTAAAAGATCGGATTAATTTTCTCTCTAGTAGATTGCGATTATCTGGGGACTTTCATGTCGAAAAGCCGCGAGAGTAGCCTCAGATAGGTCAGCCTCTGATTAACCAAACCTGAAGGGAAGCTTCTTCATACCTTCCCCTTTCAATTCAATGTTAAGTTTTCAAATTCCAATGTAAATATCATAATGTATATTTCATGTCTTGTAAATCTGTCATACTATCCTGTCATCAAAATAACTGACCTCTATTTTGCAGGATAAGATTAAAAAAACCTTAAAAACACATAATGGCATACATCCTATCCATATCTACCTCAGGAATTTGACCCGCCTACGTTTGTTGTAGGTGAAAAATTAGTCTTGTCACTAGATCTAAGTCTAAGAAAGCACTATGTCCATCTCCGGACATGGCTTCCAGTGCTCATCCAGAATCCACCCGTCTCTAGAAAAGAGTTTGAAGGACTGAAGAATCAGATAGTCGAATTGGCCACTTTCTTGAGAGAAAAGAGTAAAGCTCTTAAAGGAAAACAAGCACAGGGTCATACAGAACCAGGTACACCCGGTGGCAATCAAGAGACCGGGAAGAAGGACACTCAGATTCCTGAACCACAGAACCAGGATACTACCAACAAAACCCCTGAAATCACCATCCTTAACAAAGAACAGGAAAGCTGGTGACATTATGAAGAAAGTCCAACAGATGGAAGCAACTATTCGGTCTATCAAAGGGACTGGGGCATTTGGCAGTGTCAATTATTCAAGCTTATGTATTTTCTCCGGGGTCGTTATCCGAAAAAATGTTAGTCCCTGATTTTAAAAAATACGATCGATTGGGAGACCCATACACTCACTTGAAAGTATTCAATGGTGAGCTCGGATCCTATGCAAAGGACAAAAAACTCCGAATGCAGTTATTCTAGAAAAGTTTGACCGGAGAGGCTGGTATGCCCGTCTGGACAACTCTAAAATTCACAACTGGAAAAAGCTAACACATGCCTTCCTCAATCAATACAGTTTTCAGTCTCAACTGGCTCCAGACAGATATCAAATTAACCAAAATCAAGAAACAAAACACTGAGTCATTCAGAGAATATGCTCAACACTGGAGACGACTGGCGGCACAAGTCACTCCACCTATGACTGAGTCTGAGATAGTCATGACATTCATTGACATTCAAGAAGCTCCGTATTACGAAAGGGTCCTAGCAGGCATAGGAAAACCATTCTCGAAGATGATTAAACATAGAGCTGCAAACGATCCGAACCGAACCGAACATTCTCGAACTCGAACACTTATAGTTGAACTCGAACAGGTTCGAGTAGCTCTGTCGAACCAGAAGCTTTGTGCGAGTTCGGTTTGATTGGTGTTCGCGAACTGTTCGCGAACATGTTCGAGTTCGCGAACATGATCGAGTTCGCGAACATGATCGAGTTCGAGAACATGATCGAGTTCGAGAACATGATCGAGTTGTTCGCGAACATAATTGAACAAATCAAGTTCGTGAACATTTACTAATTAATGCACTAAACTGAGAACTGAGAACTCTTGCAAATTAAAAACAGTTAAATAAATATCAAAAATATCTTCTCTAACTCTAAGTAATTCAATCAAAAATTAAACCAAATATTATAATCATCATTTATCCCAAAAATGATTACCGAAAAGTTAGAAGTTAGAATTTAAAATTAGAACTTAAAAGTTAACAACTAATATTAGTTTTGTTATTTTATATTAGTTTTGTTATTTTAACTTATTTAGGAATATGATATAAATATAATATATATATATATATATATATATATATATATATCATATTATCATATCTATATAATAAAACAGAACCCATTTTGAATCTTTCATTTGACAAAACACAAGGACGGTTCAAATTCGTTTTAATTGATTTGGGCGGAAAAATACAAGAACGGTTCAGATTCATTCTAATTTCTTTAATAACAATAACAATAACAATAACAACAATAACAATAACAATAATAATAATAATAATAGTAATAGTTATAGTAATAATTATAACAATAATAATAATAATAATATAATAATAATAATAATAATAATAATAATAATAATAATAATAATAATCATAATAATAATAACAATAATATAATAAGAATAAGAATAAAAATAACAACAACAACAACAACAATAATAATTATAATAACAATAATAATAATAATCATCATAATAATAATAACAATAATAATAATAATAATAATAATAATAATAATAATAATAATAATAATAATAATAATAATAATAATAATAATATAATAATATAATAATAATAATAATAATAATAATAATAATAATAATAATAACAACAACAACAACAACAACAACAACAACAACAACAACAACAACAACAACAACAACAATAATAATAGCAATAATAATAATTATTATAGTACTAATAATAATAATAATAATACTAATAATAACAACAACAATAATAACAATAATAATTATTATTGTGGTGGTGTGGTCAATTATGATAATTATAATCTATTAAATTATTAGGGATGTAAATTGTAATAATCCAACAATCATTGTTAAAATTCTTATGAAAATATTAAAATTATTTTCATTAAAATTTAGAGGTGAAAAAGTACACATTATTATTTATTAATTATTTAATAAAAATATTTAATTATAATCAATTATTAAAAACACAAAAAGAAGTTTCAATAATAAAAAAAAGAAAATTACTACAAATTTAACCATTATTGATAAGACAAAAATTAGAATTTAATATGAAATATCCAAAACCAATTATTTATATGTAGAATTTTAGAAACAATTTAAAATTTTAAAGTGAACATATATATAAGAAATCGAACACCTTGAACCTATATCGAACTCGAACAATCGAACCGAACTCGAACAATCGAGCCGAACTCGAACAATCGAGCCGAACCCGAACAATCGAGCCGAACCTGAACTCGAACATATCGAGTCAAACCGAACTCGAACCGTTCGCGAACACAAGCGAACCGAACCACACTGTTCAAGAACATGTTCGATCGAGCAAATGAACGAAACACCTTGTGCGAACTCGACTCGATTGAACGATCAACTCGAACTCGAACCGAACCGAACTGAACTCGAACCGAACCGAACCGAACCGGTTTGCGAACGGTTCGGTTCGTTTGCAGCTCTAATTAAACACGACGAAATGGCAGAAATGGGGCTCAAATCTGGGAAGATAAATGATCTGACCGCCTTAGAAGTTGTTGCCGAGCATATTCAATCTGAGAGTTATGGGTATAATCCCCAGAGGACACACAAGAAGAAAGACGAAGAAGTGTCCTTGGTATTGCAAGGATAAAATCAGAGGAGCGAGCCGAGCAGCTTGCCCATTCAAAGGAGAAACTATTCCCTTTTTCAAGCTTCAGCACAACCTTTAAACCCTCCATTCCAGAAAAGTTTGAAGGCCAGGCGTCGAAGAACGTTCACCCCCTTAGGGGATTCACTCGAAAATGTGATAAAACTGTTGACGGCATAAAAAAATATTGTGCAACTCCTTCCACCAACCAACACCGGTGGAAGAAATTTCGATCCGAGTAAGAAGTGCGCATACCATTCCGGATCTCCGGGCCATGATACCCAAGATTGCTGGTCTCTCAAGAACAAAATCCAGGACTTGATAGACAATGGAGATATCGTGGTGGCTAAACCAGAGCAACCGCACGTGCAGGATAATCCCCTCCCTCAGCACAAAGAGGAGGGTGTCAACATGATTAGCACGCAAAATGGAGAAGGATCCAAATACCTCCGATACGTTCGAGAAATAACTCAATCCAGCAACAATAGCCCAGGTAGTTGGGAGTTATCATAAAGGCGATTCCTGATAGAACAGGAGATTAAGTCTATCAAGGAACAGATTGGACAGTTAGCAGAGCTGGTCGTCTATCAACATCAGGTAACCGGACAACTGATAAACCAATACAACCAGTCTGAAGCAAGTCCTCCTACACCGGAGATCAGCCCCATCTCTATGAGGGATCACGACTGATTTCATAAGCATGAACCCTGGGTCGACAAGGTGGCCAAGGAATAAAAGTTTCAAGATGATAGGGAATTCACGTTTTAGAGGAATTTCACTAATCTGAACTAGCCAATGAAGGAAATCCTCCAGATGTTGATCAATGAGGAGATGGTTACAGATCTGTTAACCCTAGTAAATCCTCGATCCCAAAAATTTAAGCCTAACCGAATTTGTCAGTATCACTCCAATGCACCCGGTCATGACATCGAAGATTGCTGGGGACTTTGTCACTTAATTCAGAATATGATTGAAAGCGGTGAACTGATAAGAGGAAATCAAGATTATGGCCTTCCTGATGAAGAAACAGTATTTATTCCCATAGCTTGGAACCAGGAAACAGTGGCTGTTATTTCCTGTGAGAAGAAGCTACCCAAAACACCCTTAGTACTGCCTGGGAAGATTGTCCAGGTAGCACAAAATCCTGTGAAGGTAGCCGCACCCGAACCTTTGATATTGTCTTTCAGATCCCAATATCCAGTGACCAGTCTAAAAAGAGTTCCCTGGAACTATGGGAAGGAGGAAGGGTCAACTTCAAATAACATGCCAGCATATCCAAGGAGAATCCATTGTACTTGCCTCAGCAGGTGATTAATTAAGTTATCAAGGCCAAAGGGAAGGTGGCTGAAGAGAAAGTCGAAGAGTTCCTCAGCAAAATGGGTCATAACGAGATCAAAGTAGTGCAAAGCCTGAAGGAAGCACCCAAGCAGATGTCCATCCTAGATTTGGTCTTATCTTTAGTGGATTATCGCAACATTCTGGTGAAATTACTAGAAGAAGCCCATCTGCCAAAGATAGTGGATACTGAGAAATTTCGTCACGTGATAGAACACATCTTTAACCGTAGTGTGATATCTTTCACTGACGATGATATACCTGT
Organism: Panax stipuleanatus; assembly: GCA_020205555.1. Classification (NCBI taxonomy): domain Eukaryota; kingdom Viridiplantae; phylum Streptophyta; class Magnoliopsida; order Apiales; family Araliaceae; genus Panax; species Panax stipuleanatus. Next base: position 117,731,590 of record CM035118.1, on the reverse strand, counting down.
AGAGGGGACGGGTCATTGCACGTCCCTGTATATAGCAGTAATGTCATCCGGGTATGTGATCGGAGGGGTGCTATGTAAGACCCCGAATTTTATGAAATAAAAGTATTCAATTTTTTTTATAATTATTATTCTATTCAGTAAATGGTTAAATTGATAAAAGGTTAAAGTTAAGGGTGATATGTGCAAATTTTACAAAGTAAGCAAGTTGTCATAAAATATTCGTTGTGTCGGAGAATATTCGTACAACGGCGCAGTCATTGGTGGACCCCACAACGGAATAACTGTCGAATATAGAAAGCGACAGAAATAATCTTTTTATAAAAATAACGGTAAAACTGTTACCGTTAAACTGTTGGAATACCCGGTGATAAAAGTATAGTAATACACGTTGTTGCATAGTGGCACACGGTATTGCACTGTATTTTTAATTATTGATTCTTACGTAAGAAGTCACTTACTCAATAATTGTTACATTAATTACTGTTCAATATTTTATATTAGTGAATCAATAATTGCTAATTGATAATTGCATAGTATTTTATATTATTGATTCAATAATTATCACAGTAACCACTGCACAGTAGTTTACAGTATTAAATCAATAATTGTTACTCATATTATTGGAATGATATTATTAAATACTACCTCCGTCCCACAATAAGTGCTTTTTTAAGCTTAACAATTTATTTCAAAATAAGTGATGTGTTAGAATTCTAATACAATTTTTATAATATTTTCCCATATGTGCCCTTATGCAACTAATGTTATTTATTGCATATTTATTGGGAAGTTGAAAGGTTGAAGAAAGAAAAAGAGAGACCAAAAGGCAATAAAAAAAGTCTCAAACAAAATAAATAAAGTATATTAAGGGTATTTTTGTCATTTTAGCTTGTGTATTAGTTTGTGTGATTTAAGCTAAAAAAGCACTTATTATGGGACGGAGGTAGTAACATTATTGACAATGTCTAGAAAGTTCTGTCGATGAAAGTGGTTAGGTTATATAATTGCGCGCCAATAAAGAGAAATTCTTATTGGAAAATCATCTCTTTCCTAGGAACGACCTAGTTGTCAATATTATAATTCTATAATATTAATTGTGAATAATAATTGATGAATAAAATAAAAATTATTGATAAATATGATAAATAAATATTTATTCAATTTTGATATAAATGGAGGAATTTTTAGTATGAGACATTTGTTGAAAGTTGACATTTTATCTTCTCCGATAAAATATTTATTCCAAATATATTATTATAAGATTACATTATAATGTGATAATATAATAGTATAATTTTATAATTTAAATGGTAATATTATTATAATAAATTTATCGTATAAAAATAAAATGAAGTGGAAGAGAGAAAATTGAATTTAAATTATTTTATTAATTATAAATGTTTTTAATAAATTAAAAACATGTGGTGGGTGGAGCTGATTATGTTTGAATTGTGTACTTTGAGGTGTGCTGCATGTTTTCAAAAGTGGAGTGCTGAAAAATCAACCGTGTGATGCTTTGTCAATCTTGGTGTGCCACACCTTTCCTATAAATAGGGTGCTTAGTTAGAAATAAAAATCACACCAGAATCAAAAAATTTTCTCTCTATAATATTGAGCGTATTTCTTGTGAGTATAAAGATAATTTGAGTGTGAATAACAGTGCAAGATTTTCTCAACATAATATCCGATATTCTAGTCAGATCTAGTATTCTACTAAGGTAAAGGATATTATTTTTCTCCTAAAGGATGTTTTCGTTCAATATTCGTAAGGAATATTATTTTCTTCTATACTCTATAGTATGTAAGTAATAATATTTCGTTTCATATTCCTAAATTTAAACTTACAACGGTAAGTATTGCTTCTATAATTTCTGAAATGATTAGAAATTCCTTGAGTTTTGCGCTTCATCTAATATCATTTCACCGGAATTTTGGTCTGAAGTTTCTAATGAAATTTTTACCTTTTCATCCGGGGAACTATTTATGCCGGAGTACTATTCACGGGATACTATTCACGACGAAATTGATTTCTTTTTCTGTCCAAATTATCTTTTATTTATGTCAGAGTACTATTCATCTGGGGTACTATTCATGCCGGAGTACTATTCACGGGATATTATTCACGACAAAAGTGGTTTCTTTTTCTTTCCAAATTATCTTTGATTTATGGATCTTATTCTTGAAATTGGATCCATGTTTTGATTTTCATTATTGAACTCTGAATAAATTGAATTATAAATCTCTAATATTTGTCCTTGATCTCACTTGATTCATTCCTTATATCATTGTCATAATCCTCAGATTTAAATTGTGGTCAAAGTTATCTTTGGCCCGTGGTGCAAAAATGAACTGTTGATTGATATCTTTGGCCCGTAGTCCAAAGATGAACAGTTAATTGATGAATATCTTTGGCCCGTAGAGCAAAGATGGACATGTGTTTGGTATGATCATGACCATGGATGTTACTGTTGAATATCTTTGGCCCGTAGTGCAAAGATGGATAAGTGTTTGACATGATCGTGACCATTGATGTCTTTGTTGAATATCTTTGGCCCGTAGTGCAAAGATGAATTAGCTGACATGATTATGGCTAAAGGCTGTAGACTAGTATGATCATGACCATTGATGTTACAAATGAATATCTTTGGCCAAAGTGCAAAGATGAATTTATTAGCATGATTATGAACAGGAACTGTGATTTGGTATAACCATGATCTTTGGTGTTTCAGGTAAAGACAGGTGATGAAAATTATCTTCGTCCTGGGTGCGAAGAGGAATTTATCAACATAATTATGTTCATGAACTATTTACATGATTGTGGGCAGAAACTGTTGATTGATGTTACAGGGATGAAATATTATTGGTGGACTTTTAACATGGAGAAGATAGTAGACATTATGTTCTACTTGACTCTTCTAATGGATTGCTTGTTCCGCTATAGTTATTGATCTAAAACTTGTTGTCTATTGTATTCTTTCAGATTTTTTCCTGTTGAGGGCTAAGGTTCTAAAGATTTGATTCATTATTGATGAAGGCTATTGATAATTTAATTATCTTTAGTCATAATATCCTTTACTGGGCTATTTGTACTCATTCTTTTACTTCACAATTCCTTTCAAGTAATAAGAGTATAACTGGGTCGAGCGGGGATAACAAGAGAATAGAGTGATGGTCGATGACCATTGAAGTTTCTCAATACATTATAAAATAGCATGACAATATATAATTGTACTGAGAACTTTAAATGTGTGTGTCGTATTTTATACCTCATTTAACAGTTGATTTTGGTAACCCGACTTAGGTGAGGTGAACCCGACTTTGGAAGGGTGTGTTGCCATTATCATACAAGATGTCTAACCACATACAACTTCATGTTATTATAAGACATGGTTGTGCGCATCCGCTTGCTGATTATATCTATGAGCACTACCTATATAATCTTGGAGTATGGTTGGAATATAATTCTTAGTTTGAGACAATGAAGATAATTATATGGCAAGAGAATACCCACCATTGGAATGAACAGGATAGTAATCTTCTCGTTCTTCTTTGGGGTTTATTGGGTCAACCAAGGTTAATTCTCAAGTCCTACGATATCTATTATAAATTAGAAGCATGGCCTCCCATGTACGAAGGTTTCCTTGAGCATTTTCCAAAGATTTTAATTTCTAAAACAGTTATTGACTGTACCTTTATGTAAGGTATCATTGATAAGGAGTACGAGGACTATTATTTGTATTGAAACTCATAGTTTGTGTGTTGTCGTATTTTGCACGATGGAGTAATAGTTGGAATATGAAGATTTGTATTTGAATTCTGTAGTGTGTATTTAACGACTCAGAATGGGTTGTGTGAACCTATTTTGGGGGCGTCACATGCTAATAGATGGAGGATCGTCCCTAAACATCTGTCCCTACGATACCTTGGAGAGAATGAAGATCAACCCAAACCGGATCAAGGCCAGTCATGTGGTTATCCGGGCTTTCGATGGATCCGCCGAGAGGCTATGGGAGAAATTGAGTTTCCTCTGGAGGTTGGTCCGCACACTTTCTATGTATCTTTTCAGGTGCTCAACATCACCACCGGATACAATTTGTTACTAGGAAGGCCGTGGATCTATATGGCAGGAGCAGTTCCATCCACCCTCCATCAGCACAAATACATTATCAATGACAACCTAATCACAGTGAATGCCGAACCAGAATACCCCGTCTGTATACAGGGAGGTATGCCAGTGATTAGCCTGGATGCAGGGATTGAACCTGCTAGTTTTTAAGCCTTGGAGGTAAGCGATACTCAGTACCTGTAAGACCCCAAATTTTATGAATAAGATTTAATTTTCTTTATATATTATTTTGAAATAGTAAGGTGTTGATTTGATAAATGTGATAAGTTATGGGTGAAATGTGCAAAGTTTACAAAGTAAGCAAGTGGTTATAAAATATTCATTGTGTCGGGGAATATTCGTTTGGTCGAAGAATATTCTTTTTGTCGGAGAATATTCGTAAGACGGCGCAGTCATTGGTGGACCCCACAACGAAATGAATGTCGGATATAGAAAGCGACAGAAATAACCTTTTTATAAAACTAACTGCAAAACTATTACCGTTAATACTGTTGAAATACCCGGTGGTTAAAATACAGTAATACACGGTGTTGCACGGTAGCACACGGTATTGCACAGTATTTCGAATTATTGATTCTTACGTATAAATGCACTTACTCAATTATTGTTACAGTAATTACTGTTCAATATTTTATATTATTGATTCAATAATTGCATAATATTTTATTGGTTTAATATTTGCTACGTTGATATTTTATATCAATAAGTGCTACTTTGCTATTTTATATTATTGATTCAATAATTGCCATTGCACATTATTTCAAATTATCAAATCAATAATTCATATTATTTGAATAATATTATTAGATAGCATTATTGACAATGTCTAAGGAAGTTCTGTCTAAAAAATGGGTTGATTAATTGCGCGCCAGTAAGGAGAAATCCTTATTGGAAGGCCCCCTCTTTCCTGGGAACAACCTGGTTGTCAATATTATAGTTCTGTGGGGATAACCTGTCTACGCGGACTACCGCATGCCTGGTGAATAACCCTTCGTATTCAGTTGTTATTAAATTGTGAAAATAATCTGTCTGAGCGGACTACCGCCAGACGGGTGAAAATTCAATTGCAGTTTCGTATATTGTTTCATTTCAGATTCCTAACTCTAAACTTACTACGGTAAGTATTGCTTCTATAATTCCTGAAATGATCAGTTATTACTTGAGTTTTGCGCTTCATCTAATATTATTTCACTGGAATATTGGTCTGAACTTTCTTGTGAAATTTTTATCTTTTTATGTCGAGTTACTATTCACAAGATACTATTCACGGTAATTTTTTTTTTCTTCCAAATCCTCTTTGATTGGATCCAAGTTTTGATCTTCATTCTTGAACTCTGGATAAATTCTCTAATATTTGTCCTTTATCTCACTGGATCCGTTATTCGTATTATTTTTCAACATCGTCAGTTCTAAATGGTGATGTAACTGAATATCTTTGGCCTGTAGTGCAAAGATGAATAATTACGTGATGAATATCTTTGGCCTGTAGTGCAAAGATGAATGATTACCTGATGAATGTCTTTGGCCCGTAGTGCAAAGATGGACAGATTTTGAGATGAACATGACCAACTGATGATACAAATAAATATCTTTGGCCCGTAGTGCAATGATGGATATTTGATTCGAGATGTATATTGATTGATGTTACAGGGATAAAATATTGATGATGGACTTTTAAATCAAAGAAGATAGTAGACATCATTCTCTACTTAACTCTTCTAATGAAATTTTATTTCTGCTGCGAATATTGATCTAAAACTTGTTGTCCATAATATTTTATCTGATTTATTGAAGGCTAACGATAATTTATTTTTCATTATCTTAGTCATAATATTCTTTACTGGGCTAGTTGAGCTCACCCTTTTCTTCCATTGTTCTCTTCAGGAAATGAGAATATCGCTGGTACTAGTCGGGGAATGGAGTGATGGTCCGAGTTAGAGCTGTAGAAGTCTTCACTATTTTTTTTTATTTATAATAGTGTGATAATAAATGTAATGAGGACTTAGTTTGAATGTTAATATTTTCTATATATCTGTATTGACACTCACAGTTGTGTGATCGTATTTTGCACGACCGTGTGATATGAAAGATTGTATTTGAATTTTGTTGAGTGTATTTGGCGACTCAAAATGGGTTGAGTATTGAACCTATTTTGGGGTCGTCACAGTTGGTATCAGAGCTTAGGGATATGATCTCTGGCGGAGATCTGGGAATAGAACTAGGAGGGGAGAGACGAGTAAAACTTTCGCTAGTGTGTCCTACCTAAGCTTAATTATTATTTAATTGGTCGGTTGGAACATAGGGTTAATATGTGATATGTTAAGTTGTTGATTAACCCTTGTTTTGTGGCAGTATTTGAGAATGGCAGCTGAAAGTTTAAACAATGGAGTGAATGAGAACGTTGAGACACCTTTAATCACCAACGAGGAGAACGTGCAACAGGAAGACTATATTCCTCCTGTAAACAACCCTACCGAAGAAATGATAAATGACGGGATGTTTAGAAGCTTTTTGCAGTTCATGCAAAACTAGACGAGGGAGACTCGTGTTCATAATACTGGTGGAAATAACAACTCGCGGCTTGTCACTGCCAAACAGTTTAAAGAGTTGGGACCACCAGAGTTTCAGAGAAAGCCAGATCCAATCAAGGCAAAAAATTGGATTAAGTAAATTACCAAGATATTTGATGTCTTGGGATGCACGGAGGAACATAAGGTTCCATTTTCCACCTTTATGTTCCGTGGAGAAGCAGATTACTGGTGGGAATCTGTGAAGCGTACCCAGCTTGCCGCACTCAAGATGACTTGGGGGGCGTTCTAGAAACTGTTCATGACAAGTACTTTCCATAAAGTATTCGTCACATGAAAGAGGTAGAGTTCATCAGACTGGAACAAAACAACATGACTGTATCCCAGTACGAGGCTAAATTCGCAGAGTTATCCCGGTTTGCACCTCATTTGGTGGAGAATGAGGAACGTATGACGCGGATGTTTCTGAGAGGTTTGAAACCCGAGATTCATCAATACCTCATTTCTCACAAATGTTCTCTATATTCGAATGTAGTGAACAGGGCCCAGTTATTAGAACGAGATAATGATTATGTTCAACCAAAGGACAACAACCAAGGTCGTACCGGTGGCAGCAGACATCGAAATAATGACAACCAGCAGGGAGGAAAGTATCATGCCAGAAGCGGTAACCACTCCGGTGGTAATCGTGGCTATGATAATAGAAGAAGTGAGTCGAGGGGAGATTTCAAGAAGAGAAGGTACAACAATAAGAACGTGAAAGCATCGACAGCAGCACCAACATCAACTGTTTCTAGGGGAGGAGAACGACCGCCGGTCGTATGCTATAAATGCAGGCAAGAGGGACACATCAGCCCCAACTGCACACAACAATCCAAGTTGTGTTATAACTGTGGAAAGGAAGGGCACATATCTCGAGTGTGTCCTGTAGCGAAACCAAGTCCAACAGGGATGGTGACTCCAAAGGCTATCCCTGAAAAGTCAAAGTCAGTGATTCCTGGAAGAGCTTTTGTTGTGACTGCCCAACAAGCAAGGAACCCGAACGAGGTTATTACGGGTAAGCTGATAATAAACTCTTGCGAAGTTTACACTTTATTCGATACTGGTGCTACCCATTCTTTTAGTTCACCTACTTGTGCTCAACGTTTGAACTTGACACCTGAGAAATTAGACTTTGACTTATCTGTTGAAACTCCGTTGGGAGAAACCTTCGTTACATCTACAGTTTACAAATCTTGCTCGATTCAAATTGGTACCCTCACCCTACCTGTTGATCTTATATCGTTGAAAATACTTGCATTTGATGTGATTTTAGAAATTGACTGGTTAACCACTTAACATGCCAAAATTGATTATTTTCGTAAGGTTGTTAGTTTTCATATTCCTAACCAACCTATTGTGCGAATTCAAACAACCAAACCACTAAAATCAATCAATGTCATTTCAAGTCATAAAGCTATTCGTTTATTGAAAAATGGATGTCAAGCTTTCTTAGCCCATGTCACTGATCTAAACTAGAATACATCAGGTTTGAATGATATTTCTGTTGTTAATGAGTTTCCTGATGTATTTCCCGAAGAACTTCCCGGTCTACCCCCGGAACGTGAAGTTGAATTCTTTATTGACCTTGAACTCGGTACAAAATCCATTTCTAAAATCCCATATCGAATGACTCCTATAGAACTTTAGGAGTTGAAGGTCCAACTACAGGAGTTGTTAGACATCGGTTTTATACGTCCTAGTACATCTCCTTGGGGTGCTTATGTTTTATTCGTAAAGAAGAAAGAAGGGAGTATGCGACTTTATATTGACTATCGGGAGTTGAACCATGTCACCATCAAGAATAGGTATCCGTTACCTCGTATTGATGACCTGTTCGACCAATTGCAAGGTGCACAATTCTTTTTAAAGATCGATCTTCGTTCTGGATATCATCAGCTGAAGATTAAAACTGAGGATATTCCGAAGACTGCTTTCAGAACTCGATAAGGGCATTATGAATTCTTAGTTATGTCTTTTGGAATAACTCTCCTGCTGCCTTCATGGATATGATGAACCGTGTATTCAAGGAATATTGGATCAGTTTGTGGTTGTCTTTATTGTTGACATCCTCATCTATTCCAAAAGCCTTGAAGATCATGAGCACCACTTGAAGCTAGTACTTCAAAGGCTTCGTGAAAACAAGCTATATGCCAAGCTAAAGAAATGCTAGTTATGGCTTGAGGAGGATAGCATTCCTTGGGCACGTGGTATCAAAACGTGGAGTATTTGTTGACCTGACGAAGGTTGAAGCAATATAAAGTTGGGAACAACCGAAGTCAGTGACCAAAGTACGTAGCTTTCTGGGCTTAGCTGGTTATTATCGGAGATTCGTGGAAGGATTTTCTTGAATCGCTACTCCATTAACTCAGCTGACTCGGAAAGATACAAAATTCGTATGGAACCAGGAATGCGAGAAGAGCTTTCAAGAGCTCAAGGGGAGACTCATTTCGGCACCTGTTCTGACGATACCATCTGGTTCGGATGGATTTGTCATTTACAGCGATGCTTCGGGCAAAGGATTAGGATGTGTTCTCATGCAACATGGGAAAGTCATAGCCTATGCCTCGCGACAACTCAAGGAATATGAGAGGAATTATCCTACTCATGATCTAGAGTTGGCAACAGTCATTTTCGCATTGAAGATCTGAAGACACTACCTGTATGGGGAGAAAGTAGAGATCTATACGGATCATAAGAGCCTCAAGTATTTCTTCACCCAGAAGGAACTCAACATGCGGCAACGACGTTGGCTTGAGCTATTGAAAGATTATGATCATACCATCCAATACCATCCTGGAAAAGCGAACGTGGTAGCTGACGCGTTGAGTAGAAGATCATAAGCGGGAACGAATGTAATGCTTTCAAGGCCTATTTTGTGTGAATTACAAAAGATTGAGATAGAGTTCAAAACTCAGGGGACCCATGCGATGATATCAAGTATACGTGTAGAACCAGCTTTGGTTGATAAAGTTAAAGCTGCTCAAGCTACAGACCCGGAGCTAATGAATATGAGGAAGAAGGAGCTATTCCAGAAGCAAGGATTGATGAAGAAGGAATACTTCGAGTCAACTCCAGACTTTGTGTTCCTGACGATTCTGATTTGAAGTATAGAATCATGATGGAGGCACACAACACACCGTTTGCAATTCATCCTAGAAGTACCAAAATGTATCGTGATCTTTGACATACATTTTGGTGGAGCAATATGAAGAAAGAGATCGCGGAGTTCATCTCGAGGTGTTTAACGTGTCAACGTGTTAAGGTAGATCATCAAATGCCAAAGGGTCCATTGCAACCACTTGAGATTCCAAAGTGGAAGTGGGACACATTACCATGGATTTCGTTACGGGTCTTCCCAAGGTTTCTCAAGGCATAGATGCAATTTGGGTTATTGTTGATAGATTAACCAAGTCTGCTCATTTCTTGCCGATACGAGAGACTTATTCCCTTGAACGTCTTGCTCGTATGTACGTGAATGAGATTGTGAGATTGCATGGCATGCCAATATCCATAGTTTCGGATCGTGACCCAAGATTCACTTCACAATTTTGGGTCAGCTTGCAGAAAGCTATGGGCACGGATTAACGATTCAGTTCGGCATATCATCCACAAACAGACGGGCAATCGAAAAGGACTATCCAAACTCTTGAAGATCTATTGAGACTCTGTATTCTAGACTTCAAAGGGAGTTGGGATAAGTACCTACCATTGGTGGAATTTTCCTACAACAACAGTTATCTGGCAAGTATAGGCATGACTCCATTCGAGGCGTTGTATGGAAGAAAATGTCGTTCTCTAGTATGCTGGGACTAGGTGGGTGAAGCAATATTGTTTGGACCGGAGTTAGTACGTATGACTATGGAAAAGATTCAAATGATCCGGCAACGTATACAAACTGCACAAGATCGACAAAAGAGTTATGCTGATCTTCATCGAAAGGACGTGAAATTTAAAGTTGGGGATCATGTATTGTTACGTGTTGCTCCGTGGAAAGGAGTTACAAGATTCGGGAAGAGAGAAAAGCTCAATCCACGATTCATTGGTCCATTTGAAATCCTTGACCGAGTAAGAAATGTGGCCTATTGACTCGCCTTACCTCCAAGTATGTCTCGTGTTCATAACTTTTTTCATATATCTGTGCTTCGTAAATATGTGAAAGATCCAAATCACCTTATTGAGTTAGAACCAGACGAGATAGCCGAAGATTTAACATACGAGGAGGTACCTGTTAAGATCTTGGATAGGAAGGAACATGTCCTACGCTCAAAGGTTATACCTCAAGTTAAAGTTTTGTGGAGGAACTATGATATCGAGGAAATGACCTGAGAGTTAGAATCGGAAATGAAAACGAGGTATCCTCACCTTTTCGACATACCAGGTACGTACGTCAATTTCGAGGACGAAATTTCATAAGGAGGGGAGGTTGTAAGACCCCAAATTTTATGAATAAGATTTAATTTTCTTTATATATTATTTTGAAATAGTAAGGTGTTGATTTGATAAATGTGATAAGTTATGGGTGAAATGTGCAAAGTTTACAAAGTAAGCTTGTGGTTATAAAATATTCGTTGTGTCGGAGAATATTCGTTTGGTCGAGGAATATTCTTTTTATCGAAGAATATTCGTACGACGGCGCAGTCATTGGTGGACCCCACAACGGAATGAATGTCGGATATAAAAAGCAACAGAAATAACTTTTTTATAAAAATAACGGCAAAACTATTACCGTTAATACTGTTGAAATACCCGGTGGTTAAAATACAGTAATACGCGGTGTTGCACGGTAGCACACGGTATTGCACAGTATTTTGAATTATTGATTCTTTTGTAGGAAGGCACTTACTCAATTATTGTTACAGTAATTACTGTTCAATATTTTATATTATTAATTCAATAATTGCATAATATTTTATTGGTTCAATATTTGCTACGTTGATATTTTATATCAATAAGTGCTACTTTGCTATTTTATATTATTGATTCAATAATTGTCATTGCACATTATTTCAAATTATCAAATCAATAATTCATATTATTTGAATAATATTATTAGATAGCATTATTGGCAATGTCTAAGGAAGTTCTGTCTACGAAAGGGGTTGATTAATTGCGCGCCAATAAGGAAAAATCCTTATCGGAAGGCCCCCTCTTTCCTGGGAACGACCTGGTTGTCAATATTGTAGTTCTGTAATATTATTTATGAATAATTAATTTTTTATATATATGATAAGAAAATATTTATTCAATGTAAATTTAAACGGAGAAATTTTTAACATGTGACATTTGTTGAAAGTTGGTATTTTATCTTGTCCGATAAAATAATTCATTTAAATATATTATTATAATATTACATTATAGTAGTATGATGTGATTATATAATAGTATGATTTTTATAATTTGAATGGTAACATTATTATAGTAAATTTATGGTATAAAAGTTAAACGAGGTGGAAGAGTGCAAATTAAATTTGAACTCTTATGATGCAAACAATGATGTTATCGGAGCGATGAGGTAAGCAATGATGTCATCGGAGCAATGAGATAAGCAATGATGTCATAGATCGATGATGTAAGCGATGATGTCATAAATTATGGTAAAAAAACTATTTTACCCTTACTCTGCCGAGCCTATAAACAGAAGCTCATTTCTTCATTATTTCTCACCAATTCACTAAAGCTATAGAGAGAAAGTATAGAGAGAATAAGAGAGAAAGAAGAAGAGTATTCTGCTATTACGCTAGTACAGTTTCCAAATTTTAAGATAAGGGATATTATTTCTTTCGTATTCATGAAGAGAGTTATTTTCTTTCAATACTCGTAAGGGTTGTTATTCCATTCTTTATTCTGTTGGAATAACCTGTCTACGCGGACTACCGCATGCATGGTGAAATCCTGTTATTATTCTATTCTTTATTATTCTGTGGGGATAACCTGTCTACGCGGACTACCGCATGCCTGGTGAATAACCCTTCGTATTCAGTTGTTATTAAATTGTGGAAATAATCTGTCTGAGCGGACTACCGCCAGACGGGTGAAAATTCAATTGCAGTTTCGTATATTGTTTCATTTCAGATTCCTAACTCTAAACTTACTACGGTAAGTATTGCTTCTATAATTCCTGAAATGATCAGTTATTACTTGAGTTTTGCGCTTCATCTAATATTATTTCACTGGAATATTGGTCTGAACTTTCTTGTGAAATTTTTATCTTTTTATGTCGAGTTACTATTCATGAGTTACTATTCACGAGTTACTATTCACGGGGTACTATTTACGGTAATATATATATATATATATATATATATATATATATATTTCTTTCTTCCAAATCCTCTTTGATTGGATTCAGGTTTTGATCTTCATTCTTGAACCCTGCATAAATTCTCTAACATTTGTCCTTTATCATACTGGATTCGTTATTCGTATTATTTTTCATCATCCTCAGTTCTAAATGGTGATGTAATTGAATATCTTTGGCCTGTAGTGCAAAGATGAATAATTACGTGATGAATATCTTTAGCCTGTAGTGCAAGGATGAATGATTACCTGATGAATATCTTTGGCCCATAGTGCAAAGATGGACAAGTTTTGAGATGAACATGACCAACTGATGATACAAATAAATATCTTTAGCCCGTAGTGCAAAGATGGATATTTGATTCGAGATGTATATTGATTGATGTTACAGGGATAAAATATTGATGATGGACTTTTAAATCACAGAAGATAGTAGACATCATTCTCTACTTAACTCTTCTAATGAATTATTATTTTCGCTGCGAATATTGATCTAAAACTTGTTGTCCATAATATTTTATCTGATTTATTGAAGGCTAACGATAATTTGTTTTTCATTATCTTAGTCATAATATTCTTACTGGGCTAGTTGAGCTCACCCTTTTCTTCCATTGTTCTCTTCAGAAAATGAGAATATCGCGGGTACTAGTCGGGAAATGGAGTGATGGTCCGAGTTAAAGCTGTAGAAGTCCTCACTATTTTTATTTATTTAAAATAGTGTGATAATAAATGTAATGAAGACTTATTTTGAATGTTAATATTTTCTACATGTCTGTATTGACACTCACAGTTGTGCGATCGTATTTTGCACGACCGTGTGATATGAAAGATTGTATGTGAATTTTGTTGAGTGTATTTGGCGACTCAAAATGGGTTGAGTATTGAACCTATTTTAGGGGCGTCACAGTACCTACCAGTTGGGGCACCAGCCTTGAAGCCTAAAGTCTCCGCCGTAGTGATGACAGTCGGCCAGGAGATGGTATCTTTTGGTTTTCGCCCTGGAAAAGGGTTAGGGAAAAATCAGCAAGGTATCAAAAGTCGAGTGCAGATCCCGAGACATTCGGGGAGAGCCGGATTGGGTTATTCATCCGGGTCAAACCACCGGAACCTATATAAGCATCCAAAGGCTCATGCTTCCACTATACTATTACCAAACCTCACTGATGCAGGGTTTGTGAAGCCAATGTGGAATATTTCTGCTGTTGTGTCAGCCATGTTGCTTCCTCTAATTATACCGGTATGTGAGAGAAGAACCCCAAAGCCTGAATGGGATAGCAAAAAAGGAAAAGAAAAGATCTTGTACGAAGGACGAGACCCATTTGCTAACATGCGTGTTCTCATACACTACGAGGGTATGAATGATGATATCCCCGACAGTGATGAAGAGGATCAGATCCAAATTCATTGCATCAAGAAACGAAAGGGGAGTAGTTCAAAGAAGAATCCCGGCTCTGATCTAAAGGATGTTTTAGTCATCATCAGAGATAAGGCAGACAACCACGAATCTTGTATCCTTCCTATTCATAAGGATCTGACCCTGGACAACTAGAGCAGCATCTCTTGTTTAATCCATAAAGGGTAAAAGGGTAGAGTATCCATCTGCCCTGTAACATGGTTTCATTTATTGCTTGTTTTATTGCTTTATTGCACAGCTATAGCAGTAACTTTTGTCATGCTTTGCTAAATGCTTTGTATGTTTAAACAGTTTTATATATTAAAGCGAAAGCATTTTGTTTTCAGGACTCCAAGATTGAATTTGTTTGTCCCTGCTGATGAGATGCCAACCTGTCACAGTGACTACAACTTTGATGTAGAACTGAACTTTGACTTTATGGAAATTGATCAAGAGGATCAAGATGACTATGAGGTGCCCGAAAAAAATCAAAGAATGGGTCGAAGACAAGCCCAAACTAAACCTCGATCAAACCACCACTGTCAATATCGAAACCTCAGAAAACCTCAAAGAAATCTAGATAGGCCTAGACCTCACCAAAGACCAAAAAGCCGACCTGATCGAACTCCTAACACAGTTCTAAGATGTGTTTGCATGGTCGCATGAAGACATGATTAGCCTGTCTACTGATATTATCATCCATCGAATGCCCATCAAAGATGGATTCAAGCCAGTTAAACAAAAGCTCAGACAATTGAAACCTGAATGGAGTCTGAAAGTTAAAGAAGAGGTTGTTAAACAATTCAAAGCCGGCATCATCATGGTATCAAAATACCTGGAGTGGCTGTTAAACATAGTTCCCGTGCCAAAGCCCGGAGGGAAAGTACGAGTATGTGTAGATTATAGGGATTTGAACAAAGCCTGCCTCAAAGATAATTTCCCAGTACCTTTCATCCACATCTTGATAGACAACACGGCGCAGTATGCTATGTATTCTTTTATGGATTGCTTTTCTGGTTACCATCAAATCATGGTCGCTGAAGAAGATAGGGAGAAAACAGCTTTCATCACTCCTTGGGGAACCTTCTGCTACGGACGTTTGTCCTTCGGCCTCATCAATGACGGGGCCACATATCAGCTAGCCATGATGGCCCTGTTTCATGACATGATGCATAAAGAGATGAGGTTTATGTGGATGACATCATTGTCAAATCCCGGAAGGAGGAAGATCACATTGATCATCTCAGGAAGCTGTTCAACAGGTTGCGTAAGTACAACCTCAAGCTGAATCTAGCCAAATGTGCTTTTGGTGTCAAGTCGGGCAAGCTGTTGGGATTCTTAGTGAGTAATAGAGGCATTGAGCTGGATCCTGCCAAGATTAAAGCCATCACTGAAATGCCCATACCCCGAATAGAGAAGGAGATACGCGAATTTCCTAAGGAGGATCAATTTCATAATTTGATTCATCTCCCAGCTCACGGCAACTAGTGAACCCATTTTCAAGCTACTAAGGAAGAATTCCTCTACGAAATGGAATGAGGTTTGTCAAAAAGCCTTTCTTGCCATCAAGAAGCAACTGATCGAAGCGCCTGTCTTGGTTTCCATGAGGGATAGAGTTCCCTTGTTCATGTATCTGTCCGTCAATGCCAATGCAATGGGCTGAATGCTAGGACAGAAAGATGATAGTAGCAAGGAGAGAGCCATCTACTACATCAGCAAAAGATTTAGCGGTGGCGAACAGAAGTACACCCTGATCGAGAAGACCTGCTGTGCGTTAGCATGGGCCACCATAAGGCTGCAACATTATTTGCATGGGCACACGACCTATCTCATATCTCGCATGAATCCATTAAAATACGTATTCAATAAGCCAATATTGAATTTTCGACTATCCAAATGGCAGTTGATCCTCCAACAGTTCGATATTGTCTATGTGACTCAGAAGTCCATTAAAGGTCAAGGCATTGCAGATCAACTAGCCGCATCACCATCAGGAGGGTTCGAACCTCTAGAAACTTATTTTCTAGATAATGGGATCATGGCCATTTAACAAATTCGATAAGAGAATACAGTCCAACCATGGAGAATGTATTTCGATGGAGCGGTGAACATGGAAGGTGCAGGAGCCGGGGCAGTCCTCATCTCTGGTACAGGAGAGCAATATCCTGTGGCTACCAAGTTGCAGTTTGACAACACCAACAACACGGCTGAGTATGAAGGCTGCATAATGGGGTTGAAATTAGCCCAATCCATGGGTGTCAAACATCTACTAGTCTTTGGAGATTTTGAGTTGGTTATCAGACAAACCACTGGGGCATATCACACCAAAGAACTGCATTTACTGCCTTATCACCGACAGGTCATCAACATATCTGTGGATTTTGAAGAGATAACCTTCATCCTCATCCCTCGGGAAGGAACGACTTTGCAGACGCATTGGCAACGTTGGCTTCCCTGATCAATATATCCGATAGGAGGGAAATTCCCGACATCAAATTCACAAACCAAAAGACCCCGACATACAAGAATTACATTGGAGAAGTATCAGATGAAATTCCTCCTATCAAACAGCCTTGGTATCAAGACATCAAGGAATATCTCCGAGATGGATCTATACCCGCTGGGGCAAGCCAAGATGAACGAAGGCGGATTCACAAGATGGCTATGAAGTTCTATCTGAGCGGAGACGCACTTTACAAAAGGGATGCTGGAATAGGGCTTTTAAGATGCCTCGATAAAGAGCAAGCCCAAAGATTAATGGATGAAGTCCATGGTAGAGTCTGCGGCCCACACATGAGCTGTCATCTGCTGGCCAAAAAGATATTGAGAACAGAGAATTATTGGATATCTCTCAAAGCTGAATGCAATCACGTCATGAGATGCTATCAATGCCAAGTACATGGAAATGCCATCCACGCTCCTCCAAATGAGCTGCACAATATGAGTTCTCCATAGCCTTTCTCTATGTAGGGAATGGATGTGATAGGTCCAGTAGAACCCAAAGCCAGTAACGATCATCGTTTTATCTTCACTATGATCGATTATTTCGCCAAATGGGTTGAAGCGGCCTCTTTTCCCAAAGTCACCCAGGAGGTAATCATCGGCTTCATAAGAAACAATGTCTGTCGATATGGACAATCGCAGGTGATCGTCTCAGACAATGCCAAGAACTTAAACAATCAGATGATGAGAGACTTATGTAGTAAGTTTTATATCAAGCATCGCAATTCCGTCATCTACCAACCCAAGATGAATGGTGCTGTCAAAGAGGCCAATAAGAACATCAAAAAGATTATGCAGAAAATATCCTCCAATCACAAAGGATTGCCTGACCTGTTGCCTTTGACTCTGTTAGCATACAGGACGTCAATGCGTACCTCTACTGAGGCTACCCCCTATTTATTGGTCTATAACATGGAAGCGGTACTTCCCATAGAAGTAGAGATGGAGTCCTTGCGAGTGTTAATAGACGCTCAGATGGAAGAAGATCAGTGGTTACAAGAACGATACCACCAACTGTCTCTGATAGATGAAAAGAGGGTTGCAGCCATTTTCCACGGACAGTTATATCAGCAAAGGATTGCTAGTTCATACAACAAGAAAGTCCGAATTCGGCAATTCAAAGAAAACGACCTAGTGTTGAAAATAGTTTTGGCCTATCAGAACGAAGCTAAAGGAAAGTTTGCCCCAAATTGGGAAGGCCCTTTCATTGTCAAAGAAGTGTTGACAGAAGGAGCTGTCAGATTGCAAGAAATGGACGGGAGCGAATTTCCCCAACTTATCAACTCAGACACAATAAAAAGGTACTATGTCTGAAGCACATACCAGCCATCATCTTGGTCCTGCGAATCGATCAAATTAGTTTCAGTTTTCACTAGAAGATCGAACTACGAATGACCTGATCTCCCTCAGCCCAGTAGTATGTAGGCAGCCTTTCATGGTGCGTCAAACAAAATAAAAACTCAAAAACCTATTAAACCAAACTCAAAAGAGACATGTCTCAAATCTCTCACACAAAACTTGAACTACAAATGACCTGATCTCCCTCCACCCGGGAGTACGTAGGTAGCCATTCATGGTGCTGTATGACCTTTGAAGAAAAACCAAAAACCAATAAAAACCAGTCCCAAGACACTGAAACCCCTATAGAACCTAAATTTTATCCAATCTCCCTGGTCAACAGTCCCGTCTGAGATATTCTCCGACATCTCACTATCAATCCACTAAGGAGAAGCTCATGATACATCAACAACAGCAAGTCATGAAAAAAGTGGTAATCACTCAGCAATGACAATACATATCCAACATGAAAGTGAATCAAAATATATTTCTCTGATATATAGTATTGTTTGATATATACATAGTGTCCTGTACATGACAAAAATGGCTGATCTAGTATGTGCAGAAAAAATAAAGTTAGTCTATGGACCCAATGATAAGCGGGACAACAATGCCAACATGGCATCTCTCTCTGAAGATGGAGGAGCAGCTGCAAGTGCAATACCCTCAGCCTCCATACGAGCAAGTGTTGGCTATTTTCTATACGCGCTACACGCAAGTGTACATGATCAAAAAGTAATATACTGATAAGTTCAGATATCTTACCCACAGAGACAATAGTTCCTATTTAATCAAATAAGTACCAGTTTTATACTATTTCAGCTTTATCAAACTAATGATTAAAAAGATGATTTTCTAAAAATCCCCACTTAACCAATTTTTAACACTAACTCAAGATTTTACCAAGTTTTAGAGAATTAAGCCTACAACTTCACTTATTATTTCACTTCAGATAATATTTCTTTCTCCAGTTTATGTCAATTACTCCAGATTATTAATCAAGAACACTAAAGAAGATACAACCATCTCTCAATGCATTACATCCATACTCACTCGCATCCACAGATGATAGATATCTCTATCCTATACGTGAATTATGAATTCCAACTATGCAGAAATCACAAACATATGTCATTATGGCTAGTTCCAATCCCATACGTCCTCTCTCGATTTCATATGGGATAACGGATAATTGTTGATCAGGAAATTATATAGATTAAGCACAACTCATAGCAAATAATCTGAAAATAACATTCATAAACTGAATTAAAGATTATTTAATCATCCATTACAATAAAAGATTCATCATAGGCTTAAATAGAAAGTTAGTTCATCATAGATGAATCAAAATCCAATATCCACATCGTAGAAAACATTCATATTACAAGATAAAAAGAAAGAGAGAAGATAAACTCTAGAATTGTATCACCGCTCTCCACTCCTGTTGGGTTTGTACGTAACGCAATCATGCAATCAAATCACATAAATAGGGCGGAAGCGTAAAAAACTAGGTTTTCAAAATTTATACAAACCCATTACCATGATCATTCTTGTGCATCAATTATCAGTGAATGAAGAAGGAGAAAAACAGAATTATACCTTTGAAGATACAAGCTTCCTCAGGTACAAGTTATACTCCTTTGATTCCTTTGATTCCTCTGATAGTGGCTCCTTCCCTTGAATAATGTCAGCCACCCAAATGTTTGGCCTCTAACGGTGATCCACCAAGGAAGATGAAGAACTCAAGAAGATGGGTTATTGGCTTAACCCTTGTTTCTATCTCTATAGAATATGTGTACTCCCAACTCTTGAAAATTTCACATGTCTACCTTATTTCTGATATAAGACTCTCTTATATAGATATTAGGTTAACCCTCCTAATCCAATTAGAATAGGGTTTTATTTAATTAATTAATTAAATACTTTTAATTAATTTATATCCTAATCTTTATTAGGATTGAGAGAGAGTACTGATATTATATTAATTCCTAAACTCCTTTAGAATTAAAATAATAATAATAATAATAATAATAATAATAAGACTCCTCTTATTAATTTATATTTAATATTTCTAAAATATTAAATAATAAACATTAAGCTATTTAATTTATTCTATCACCATAGATTAAATTAATTACACTTAATGCATTATTACTATCATGCCATTTTCTTCTTAAATAATTCTTCTTCCTTTTATGGTGTGACCCTTTAGGTTCTCCATATTAAACCGGTTGTGAATAAATCAATTAGAACAATTCTAATCTTATTTAAATAAACAAATTAAATTAATAATCTATTTAAATAAATAATATTTATTCTACAATAGGGATAAGCCTCCCTAGCGATCAACGACTTTCTAGATAATATAGATTTCAACATTAATCATAAAAGAACATGTGAGTTAATAATTACCGTACAATTCAATCCTTCCACCATACAATGTCCCAATTAAATATAAGACATGGATTTACTGTCAAGTCTTAATTTATTTAATCATATGTATTTCGATTAGAAAATGCATAACTCCAGATAATGCAAATTAGAAACCTCTTTCTAATTTCATTCTACCTTGGCCAAGGATTCCTGGGTTGTCATTTAACGAATCACATAGGACATATCTCCTCTTTTACTAGAGGTGGTAGATTCTTTATTGATCATTCATTATCTCCATATGTAACTCATTATACCCAAGCATACCTTATATATGCCTTAAAAGGCCTTAAGGAATTAGTCAAAGTATAATTTGTTACATACAAGATACTATGATGATCTCAAGTCCAAGGATCACATGTACTACTATCACATTAGGAATTCCTATTGACAGGCGAGTAAAACTCCATTAGGTATTCCATAGCGAGTCATGTTCAGTGAACTTATTCTCCAATAAGCACCTACATACTTGCTTTAGTGTCTCCACACAAATGACCATGAGATCAGTCATCCTCATCCAATGAGCAAGCAACATATGTACCAATCTATCCGAATTTACTAATCTCCATTTTAGTAATCCCACAATTGGGAACTATTTTAGTTTTTAAGCTTTCTAAGAATTTAGATCTCATTATCATGATCTCATCATGATTCTAAAAGCATTGCTTAAAACTATGAGTTATTTACATATTATAAAAACAGCACCATGTAGATAATTATATGCTTTAAATGAATATTTTATTAATAAATAAATAAGATTATTTACAAAGTATGTGCTTTATCATCACACATGATTGGCTTGTATGCACACTACTATCAACTCCGATCTTGCTTTCTTCGTGTTCAATCGATGCTTCAATCCTCCTTGGTAGATCAATCCTTGAATTAGGGCTTGTAAATATGTCTAAGTGTGTCTCTAATAGCCTCTTTTTCTTCTTTTATACTCTTTTAGCCGCAATACAAATTAACCCTTCCTTGCTCCACAATCCTAATCAAATCAGGAAATCTGTCATTATTGCTGCCGTATGCCAGCCCCGGCGGCATATTTACTCTTGGTATGCCCGCCCCAGCGGGAGGCCACTTTTGCAAATTGTTTTCCGTACACCCGCCCCAGCGGGTGTTTTAGCTTAGAGAGGCCCGCCCCAGCGGGGGTCCACTTTCACATAAAATTTGCAATTTTGCTCTTTTCTTCCTGGTTTCTCATCAATCCCTATCCTGCAATTAATAACACAAAACCAAGTAAAATGACACTAAAATAACTTGAAGTAAGCAAGAATCAAGCTATAACGGATATCACTTCGTTGGTATAAAACCAACTCATCAGCAAGCACATCCATAACCATCTGTATAGTGGCGCTATGATCGTCGATGAAAGCACTCATCTCTCTAACCAGGCTGTCTGTATATGACCTGAGGGCTGTGCTGTCAACAATATATACATCTCGGGTGGCTATGGCTCGTCCCTCTCCACAAAAATAGCATCTCTTGCAATCAAAACCTCCTCAATCTCCTCAAATATTGCATCTTTGACAGATCGGATCTTGTCTCTTTCCTCTAGAGCTGCATCTCGGGTGGATCGGGCCTCGTCTCTCTCAAACAACGCTACATCCCGAGTAGCTCAAGCCTCGTCTCTAGCAGCGAAAGCTGTATCTATACCAGATAGGGCCGTCAACATCAACGCCCTGGCCTGATCTCTCTCGAAGGTCATCCGAGCTAGCGAATCTGCCATAGCCAGATCTGTCCTAGCAGGGATACTCGGAGGGTCACTGACTAAGGCTGCTGTCAGACCCATAAATAACTCATCCTCCATAGGAGAATCAGGATCCTCCATAGGCTCCTCCTCATCTGAATCAACAATTAGAGCTGACTGGATGAATGCAGTTGTTGCTAAATCAGACTCCAACCACGCTGAATACTCTGGAGAGCGATCTGAATGGCTAGTAGAGGAATCAACCCTCTCCCTTTGAGTCCAATACTCATAAATCTTGATCAGGTCGGCTGACGACATAGAAGAAGCTGACATCCGCTGATCAATGGCCCCCTCAAACTGGTGCAGGCTCTGGAACTAATCAAACTGACCCATAGCTGCCAACGGATGGTAAGTGGTCACCCCTCTCAATCCCGCTAGGGGCAAGTAGTCCATGCCGGATGCATGAGTGATGAAGCTATAAGGGGAGACTAACCTTGAGCATGGCATAATCGAAAAAGGATGCTCAATATCTGACAAAAAAGCTGACCATGTCTCTGCATCCGAACACTCTGATGGCTGGAAGGAGTAGGACATGACTATCTCGTGGGTGAAGCAATATCCCTGATGTCTGAAGAAGCCAATCGGACGTAAATGGGTTATGAGCCATACATACAGAAGGACAGAGCTACCTCTAACTTTTATTACTCTACCTTTGAACCTCTGTCTGTTTTATTTCTCAACCCCACTCTTGTACTCCAAACCTAAATTTTATTACTCTAACACGTAGGTATACTCATATGCTACGACATACCAAAAATTAACCGGTGAAAACGGACGTTTGAAGCCTACCAATTGGCAAAAAAGCCCGTGCAGCAGTCCATTGTGAGTATTTTTACGATCAGAAAGTTCATACTACTTCATTGCGCATTTATACACTTGCACGTTAAGTTTCATTGTTTGATTATGCCGGGAACTCAATTCCGTGGCCGTTTTGCTTATATTTTTGTATATTTTAGTACATTTACGCATTTTCTGGTATTTTCATAGCTCAGATCGTCGATCCGTCGCTTTTAACAGCTTTTATATATATATATATATATATACACACACACACAGAGAGGTATATATTGACTTCATCGGACTGGGTTATCTTCCCAATCCTGGTTTGACTTTTTTTTGTATGTATTTAACTATATATATACTAACTTTTCAATTTTGTCAAGCTCGGATGTGAAATCCGTGGTAGTTTACTGCTTTTATATATATAACTATATATATATCAATTTTTTTGACTTATTTGGGCCAGAATTTCTACTTCGTGGCTTTTTTTTACAGCTTTTATATATATATATATATATATTTACATTTCTGTCCGGGTAAAGGATAGAACGTCCGTCGACTTTTACAGTTTTTTTTATATATATATATTTACATTCTGTCGAGCTTGGATCATCCCGTGGCTCTTTTACAGCTTATATATATATATATATATATATATCAATTTTGCTCAGCCTAGATTACTCAGTGGCTTTTTACAGCTTTTACAAATATATATATATATATATATATTTTCATTTCAGTCCGGGCATAGGATTTAAAATATGTCGCCCTTTATTGCTTTTATATGTGAATATTTTCATTATGTCAGGCCTGGATTACTCCGTGGTCTTTTACAGCTTTTATAAATATATATATATATTTACATTCCAGTCTGGGCATCGGAGTGAAAATCCACCGCCCTTTACACTTTTCGTATATATATATATATATATATATATATATATATATATATATATATCTTTCTTTTATTCATTGTGATTAATTGCTGCTTTAAATATTCATTTGATATGAATCGACGCTGACATCTCTTTGGGCGAACTAGATTTCTTTAAATCTCGCCAATTCTATCTTTCAAACTGTTCAAAATAGGTTAAGACAGAATCGGAAAGCTAGAATGACTGAGATTTACTTAAATCTAGCAGTTTTTCTAGTTTTATTCATTTTCTAGCTTCATTCATTAAGGAAGCAACTTCGTGGCCCTTAGATCACTATCTAGTGTGAACGAGACACTTTGGCTACGCGTAGGCCAGGATTTACTGATGAATCCTTGGTTATTGCGACGATTAGATGTAAATATACATTTTCTGTACATATTTGAGCTGTGCAGGTTTATTGGCTTTCCTCTGTGAGCCTAGGAATCGTGGGATTCACGATCAAACTGATCTGAATCTGATTCCCATGATGGACAAACTCCTCTTTACAAATGTACCCTGCTAGTTTTTCTGAAAAAATGTACATCTAAAAGACCTTAAAACGGTTATCCAGATTTAAGGACTCAACATAGTAAAATAATGGTTTGTCGTGTTAGAGTCACTCCGGTGGCTGTCATGCCCATGAGAAGACAAACATTTACATATATTTTGTGGTCGAGGATGCTTCGCAGCCCGACAATCACCATTCAAATTGAGCCAAAGGCTGAAAAGATAAAAAGGATGGAAGTATCAGCATGCTTTAATTCCTACATAAGCGTAAGGGTTTGAGAACCTGCTTTCAAAATATCATCTTAATAATCTTGTCTAAATAAGAGACTTCTGCAAATCAAATCAAACCCTTCGTATGTAGGTTCAACGAAGCATGTCCATACTTTCAAATCAATCAAGCATAGGCCCAATTTCTTCCAACATTCACACACATTGCAGATTTAAAAGGAAAATATTGAAAAGATGCGGTACCGTGTTTTCACGGGAGTTGTGGTGTGCCTAACACCTTCCTCACACTTAACCAAGCCCCCGAACTTAGAACTTCGGTTTCAAAGATTCAGTTTCGACTGTGTCCAGCAATTGGGCCTCTTTTCAAACAAAACTCGATTGAGTTGGTACAACCATTTTAAATCTACCAACTGACGACTCTATAAAACGTTCAAATCGTCGACATGATACATGTTGGTCTTTTCCTAAAAAACTCCTTCAAAATCTTTTTCACAAAAATATAAAATAAGGGTAGGCAAAACTTAGGAAAAGAGAGAAAGATTCAGATCCAACTCGAATCGGATTTTTTCCCAACGTCGACAATTATATATATGTATGATATAATGTATGGTATAAGATTGTAAATGGTATATAATACTATAAATTTCTAAAAAATGAATTTATTGGATTGTCACGATTAGTAATGTTGGAACTTATATATATGTATGGTATAATATTATAAAAGAAATAATATTATAAAATTCACAAATCGGTGTAATTATGTAGGACAGGTGAAAATCGGTGTAATAGATAAGCACATTAATTAGGTAGGACATGTGTTGTAATTTGAGAATGACAAATATCATGCAATGGTGTTATGTACTGCAACTGCACTGATGAGACCAATAATTTAAATAAAAATCGATCATTTTGATAATCGATTTTGCATCCCTATCCAAGATAGTTGGCCAATTAATTCTCCACCGTTGATCTGCCTATGCATGTTGTCCAAATGGCTCTACTCATCCAATTGATGATGTTTTAGTACGACACTCAATATTTTTAAAAATACTTGTCAAAATAAATATATATTTAACTATATTTATTAAATTATTTTAATGATATTTATATTTTTGTAATTTAGGGTTTAGATAATTTTTGTTATAAAAAAATTGAGGTACAAATTGTATTTTAGCGTATTTTTATAAGTTATATTAATAATATTTAATGTTTTACTCATTTTATCCCTCATTTTAATTGTAAGTTGACACAAAATAAAACGGAGGGTTTTCTTACAGTTTAGGGTATTTTTAATCTAAAATAAAATTTAGAGTACAATTTGATTTTGAGCCTACATTATAAAGTTGAATTTGTAATTTAGTCTTTTAGTAATATTATTTTTATTCTGATAGCATCAATTGTCTTAATTAATTAACTATAACTCCTAAAAAAAATTAAGAAATAAAATTTTAATTTAGTTTCTGATTTTGTATCAGTACTAAGAAAAAGTCAACAAATTTCCATACTAAGTTTACAATTAATGTTTCTCGTTTTTTTTTCCCTTCTTTTAATTACTATTGTTATTGCTATTAATATCTTTTTTATGTTTGAAAAGTCCTCTCTTTTCCCTATTTTTCTTTTTATTTTTATTGATGTTTCAGTCTTACACAACTTCTTTAGTCAAAGCTCAACTCGTTAAGTACAAGAGAATAGAAATCTGACAACTCTATAATTTGAGAAAAAAATTAATAAGTTTTAATTGTGTTAAAATTATTAAATAAATTTTATCATGGTAAATAATATTTACATAATCTATTAAAAGAATAAAAAATTCTTGATTTTCTCTAAAAATATAAAATTATTTGATTCGTATTGGATACTATAAAAACATTAATTTATATACAGTCGGTATAAAATCAATAAGTCTTGGGGGATCGGATTTTGGGAACCGGTCTTGTGACTAGTAATTTTTTATTTTTGCCTCTAAAAAAATGTATAGTATTTATTAAATTGAAATTTTTACATAATATAGTGATTTAGGTATAATATGAATGCATGTAAAAAACAGAGTTGTATAGTCTATTATATATTTTTTGGGACAAAAAAAAATTAGGCCAATCGCAATACCAGTCGCTAGACCACGGTCGGCGTAGAAGGACTGGTATAAAATTGATTCTTTAAGTAGAAATGTCATATATATGGATATAATCTTCATTTAGGAGTGCCGATCGATCAAAGGCGGTAAGATATCTTTATCAGACACGTTGAGGTTAAAAAAATCATTTGAAGATTGAGTATGGGATGGGTCTTTATTTGAGTTTGTGAGAGGGTCTACGAGGGTGCTCTAGAATTAGGGGTGTAAGCCCAGCAGAATAACTCGGTACTCGACTCTAGATCGGTTCGAAAATATGATCCAAAATTTGAATTTGAAATTGATTCGAGTCGAATCTGATCCATACTCGTTTTCTGTTTAATGATACACGAGTCGAATTCGAGTATACTAATGTTTGCTCAGATTAGGATTCGAGTATTTCATTTTTTCTCGAACCATACTCGATACCTGCTCGATGGATCATATTTGAATACTGGTTTGATCCATACTAACAAGCTAAATATGTGATATTTGTATCAATCTTTATAATTTATAAAGTGTAGTATTAAATTGCATAAACTTGTACTTGAATAAATCAATGAATTGATTGTCAATTTGTATTACATTTTTTGTTATTTCTTTACATAATTAAAAGTAAAAAACTTTTATATATAAATATTAGTTCAATAATCAATTTAGTATGTAGTGGTTCAATATTAAGTGAAATGGTTCATATTCGAAACTCGATTTGAAGGCTCATTAATAACTCGTTTTGTAAACGAGCCGAGTACTTACGAGTCAAGTAGGTCCGAGTAATGATCTGAGTAATGATCCGAGTCGAATGTGACGCAAAATTAGAAATTCTTTATCGAATCCGAATCGAATTCGAGCTCGATTTTTTTGAGTCGAGCCGAATCTGAGTATTAGGGTATTTGCTAAGATTCGATTCGTTTACACCTCTATCTAGGATAATGTAAGATTCTTATATTTTTTACGATTTTTTTTATATATAATAGTTTATAAATTTTGAGAGCGAGATATATTGGACATGATCAACATGTTAACAAACACACATATTACTGTTTAAGATCAACGACTGTAAATGAGTTGACTGGATCAAACCTTATACTCAACTTCAATTATGAATTAGTTCATGTATCTGTGTAACACTGCACTCGCAATGCTAAACTTAAACAGTCCTTCTACGGGACCGGATCCTGACTATCGGACTAGCGACCGGTTCTAATTTTTATTTTTTTTATTTACGACTTTCAAACAATTTATAATATTTATTGAAATTAGAATTTTTACAGAATCTCGTGATTTAAGTGTCATTTGAATATATGTAAAAAACAGAGTTTCACAGAATGTACAATTCTATTTTTTACATGTATCCAATTGACACCTAAATTACGGGATTCTCTAAAAATTTCAGTTCCAATAAATATTATAAATTGTTTGAAAGTCATAAAAAAAAAAATTAGGAACGATCGCTAGCTTGGTCGACAGGATCCGATCCCCCAAGACTTATTGAAACCTAAAACATACACAATGGGCTCATGTGCCATATGATGTCGCTTAAATTGATGGAACAATTACATATTTTAGTACATTTTTAAAAATAATTACAACAACAGTACATAGATAAAATAATTATAAAGTTAATACATTTTTTCATATTTATTTATAAAATTAATGCAATTAAGATTCCTTTAATTTAGGAGATTAGTAATGGAGTGCTGACATGGCAAATTAGTTTTATAATTAAAAAACTGTTCCCATTTATTTCTAATTAATATATTTTAAATAGTATTTCGTGTTCTTGTTGAATCAGCCATTTCTCCCCCCTTCCCTCTCTCTACCCACAACCTGACTTCATTACCAGCTCCACTAAGACTCCATTGGCGTGATGGGCTTGATTACCCACAACCTGTCACTAAGACTTCACGCCACTAAGACTTCATTACCCACAACATGTCACTCTTGTTGCGGCTCCGAGGAAGCCGAAGAATGGAGCAGTCTCATCGCCGCTGAAAGTTGACGATGACATTTTTCCTTTCTTAATTCAATGATCCGATCGCTGAATTCCGTCTCTGTTATTCCTGGTGCTGTTGTATCTCAACCACCAGCTGGGATAAATGAGTTCGATTGGTAATTGGATTGTGAAGACAGGATTCTTGAAGCTTTCATTTTCAAGCTCTCAAACTCTTAATCATTTTCACCGGTGAGAGTTTGGATTTGAAGATTATGTTGTGATTGCGAAGTTCGAGATAGGATTACGGTTTAGGAAAAAAAAGATGTTTGATTGATGATGGTAACAGTGCTTGAGTTTTTCAAAGTATGTATTGGGCTTTCACCTTGTATTGGTTGAAGTATTAAATTCAGTTACTAACTAAACATTCATACCAAGGTAACCAAACCTTCATACCAAAATAACCAATCCACCTCCATACCTGCAGTTTTTTCATAATGAAGTTGGTAATCAAACCTTCATATTAAGGTAACCAAACTTTCATGTCAAGGTAACCAAACCACCTCCACACCTGTAGTTTTTTCATAATGCAGTTGGTAACCAAACCTTCATACCAAGGTAACCAAACCTTCATACCAAGGTAACCAATCCACCTCCACACCTGCAGTTTTTTCATAGTGCAGTTAAACCTTCGTACAAAGATAACTAATTCAGTTTTATTAGGTTACCAATTTATTTTGAATGTGATGCAGTTGGCAGCCAAACCTTCATGTAGTTGGTATCCAAACCTTCATACCAAAGTAACCAATCCTTCATACCAAGGTAACCAATCCACCACCACAACTGCAGTTTTTTTATAGTGCAGTTGGTAGCCAAACCTTCAAACTAAGGTAACCAATTCAGTTTTATTAGGTTACCAATTTATTTTGAATGTAATGCAGTTGGTAGCCAAACTTTCATACAGTTAGTTGCCAAACCTTCAGACCAATGTAACCAATTCAGTTTTATTAGGTTATCAATTTATTTTGAATGTCATGTAGTTGATAGCCAAACCTTCATACAAAGGTAACCACTTTAGTTTTTATGGGTAACCATATCGTAAAAAAATAAAATTGAATATAATGATAAGGTTCTTGCAAAACAGACGTTTAAAGTCTATGAAATCTGATGGTTCGTGTTCTCAGGTAAAAGCAGATGTCACATTGATCGGTGAGTTGGATCTCTTTCATCATAGGCCATATGAATGCCTTCTTCTTGGTTACTGTTATAAGAAGGTGAGCCTGTGCAATGTTACAATTACAATCAATACCTTTGATACAGAATTTTTCGATGCTGCTACGGAATTTTCATTTTTGTTTTTGCAGGATATGGATTGTGATCGATTGTTAAGATTGAATCCTATACCTGATAGTCAAGTCTTCATTAGCGTGCCTGGAGATTACTCAAGGAAGCCCCCGATTGTTTTTTCTGCTTTTGATTTGAATTTTGAATTTTGAATTTGTTTTTGTTGTTAGATCCCAAAGATTTGAATTTGAATTATTAATTATGGCAACCTTGATTTTAGGTTTTCTTATTAATGTGAAATAGAATGGTTTGAATATATTGCGTTATTTTTGTAATTATTTTGTGGATGTACTAATAGTGTAATTATTTTTTAATTATTGTATATTACTGTAAAGGACCCTAAATTGATTAGTCAAATGTATAAAAAAGGAAAAAACACTTGGGGAAAAATTTAGAAATAGAACAAACCATAATTCATAAATTATGCGTTTTTAACTTCTTATGGTAAGCATTAAATCCTAATTAATAGAAAGAATAGGACAATAAGAAATCAAAACAAAATCAGATAAAAACTTTAATCCAATCTCACAAACTTAGCATAGGCCAAGGGAAAATAAGTTAGGGTCGGTTTATCTTGTGGCTTTGATCATTAGGTGAAAGTTTTCAAAGAGATTAAGAGAGACACCGTGTCTAATAACCAAAAAAGTAAAAAATATATATAAACTCAAGAAACTCTTACTAAGTATAAAAAATAACCTGTGTTTTGTAGGTTTAAAATAACAGGAGGATGGTAAGGGATCCCAAATTCTGGGCAGGGCATATTGTGCCTACAACAATTACACACAAGGAATCCCTACCACACATATGTCAAGGTTGAAACTCAGAAATCCTTCACTAGTAACGTATAAGGCGAAAAATTATCACCAACCATCCACCGTGAGTAAAAATCCATGTTTTACACGTGTTAGTAAACTAGTTACAATGTTAAAAATAAAAAATAAAAAAATAAAAAATAAAAAAATAAAAAAGTAACACCCAAAAAAATATCTAACAGGCCTACAGACGACCAAAACTAATGTACTTCATTAAATATGAATAAAAATCAATTAGATGCTTAAAGCCCAAACATAAAACCATAATACTTCATGGGTTCTTTACAGTAATATACAACAATTAGAAAATAATTATAACATTAGTGCATCTATAAAATAATTATAAAAAGAGGGCAACAAATTCAAATCATTCAATTTCAAATAAATAAGGAAACCTAAAATCAAGGAGAAGTAACCGCTATATACGACAGTTATAAAATCTTTGGGACCTAACAACCAAAAAAAAATCCATAATTCAAATCAAAAGGAGGGAAAAGCCAAAAATTATCTTCTCTCTCCTTAGAACCTGACTCTTTCTAATTTTCATCTCCCTCACTGCCCATTCTCTTCATCTCCCTTACCGCCTCCTCTCTCGTCCCCTTCATCATCCTCCTCCTCCGCGTCCTTGGTTGCGTCGCCGTTACCCTCCAAGAATTCGAAATTGTTGTCCAAAACGCCAATGAGAAGAAGGAGAAGATTTGCCCTATAAATATAATTTTGAAAATAAATAGATGTAACACTTACTGTTTTGAATTTTTTTTTATGACTATTTGGTTACCCACAAAAATTAAAATAGTTACCTTTGTATGAAAGTTTGGCAACCAACTGCATCATATTCAAAAACTAAAATGGTTACCTTTGTATGAGGTCCAGAGTCGAGTTTTCCTCTAGCCCGAAACCCTTCAAGAATTCGAAACCGTTGTCCAAAACGTCACTGAGAAGAAGGAGAAGATTCGCTCCACAAACATAATTTTGAAAACAAATACATGTAACACTTACTGTTCTGAATTTTTTTTATGACTATTTGGTTACCCACAAAAACTAAAATGGTTACCTTTGTATGAAGGTTTGACTACCAACTGCATCACATTCAAAATAAATTGATAACCTAATAAAACTGAATTGGTTACCTTGGTATGAATGTTTGATTACCAACTGCCTAAAAGCTTGTCTACCAACTGCATCACATTCAAAATAAATTGGTAACCTAATAAAACTGAATTGGTTACCTTGGTATGAAGGTTTGGTTACGAACTGAACTATGAAAAAAAAATGTACCATCCCTCTCAATGCCACTGCCTCATTAACTCCAATTTATGTTCTTTCTGACAGGAGGAACAGAACCCATAAAAATTTCATCTCTCCCCACAATTTCTTCACTCAAATTACCATTTTTTGCCAATTTTAGCACCAGCCCACAAAAATTTCCAAAAGCTATATCAAGGAATTTTAATGGGGGCATAGTGATTTTATCATCTGGTTTCACTACAGGATTTGCTAGAGCACTTACATATGAGGAAGCATTACAGTAGTCAGGAACTACTGGTGCCTCATTTGATTTTGAGGCCGGTGGCCTTCTTGACAGTGTTAGTAATTTTGTAGTGGAGAATCCTGCGGTCATAGCCTCCGGCGCCGCTACCATTCTAGCTGTCCCATTAGTTATGTCTTAGTTATTTGGTAATTCTAAGCCATGGGATATTGAGACTGCAAAGAATGCTTATGAAAAATTGGGGGTTGATGCAAATGCCCAATTGCTTGATATAAGAGTCACCAGTAGATTTAAGGCAAGTGGGTGGTCCAGATATTAGAGGTTTGAGTAAGAAACCTGTGCAAGTAGTGTATAAAGGGGAAGATAAGCCTGGATTCTTGAAGAAGTGGAGGGCGGTGGTGGTGGTAGGTCTTGATACAGAAAAATAAAAGGTGATTAAAGAAAAAAGACGTGCAAATTTGGAGATTTGTATCCGAGCAAAAAAAAGAAAACAGTTGTATAATTACAAAACTGATTTGCCACATCAGCAACCCATTAAAATACCCACCTAAATTAAAGGGATACTAAATACATTAATTTTGTAAATAAACTATTAAAAATATATTAATTGTGTAAATATTTCTGAATACACTTTTGTATTAATTTTTTCTAAAAATGTACTAGAAAGTGTAATTGTTTCATACTTCATTAAATATGAATAAAAATCAATGAGATCCTTAAAGACCAAACATAAAACCAAAAGAAATACACAGCCCGATACTAATAGGCCTGTTGTGTGCTTGGAATGGGATATATCGCCATATCGGCCCAATCCCATTTGGAGTGCATACAAAGTGCTACATAATTAACTCATTTTGAAGATCACACACATATTACTTTTCCCTCTCAAGACTCCCCAAGAAATATAGGATTCCTCAAAATATAGAATCACGTGAGACTCACTAAATATTTAAAGAAATAGACAACAAATATTCTATTTATCCTCTCTTGTCATAAGGGCGTCTTCACTCTCTAATCCTGTTAGTGTTAGGATAATAAAAAGTGAGTTGGAGTTTTGCATTGGAAAAATAATAAAAGGGGTGAAGGAATAATATATATGAATGAGTTCGAGACCTAATTTCTTAAATTTTTGGGTCAAATTGCATTTCAAATGTGTTAGTAGCTTGTGTAGTGGAGAATTAATTTCAAATAGTCTCTTCAAAATTGGTGATCCATGATGATTGAAAAGAAGATAGTTGACTCACGATGAAAAAAACCATCAATTTTGAATTAGAGCAAAATATAGGGCTGAAATTTCTTGTGATTTCTACCATATATCGACATGTAGAACAAAATCTCAAATCTAACCATTCTTGCATACAAATTAGCAAATCAAAGTATCTTAACTTCTCTGTTGGGGCATGACTTTGTAGGCCCGAACGATTCAATGGGACCCACGCCATGTGGTAGTATATTTAAATAGGAAATTTAAATAGGAAACTTGGCATTTTAAAGGTTGAACGCTTCGGGTTGACTCTGACTTTCCATTCTTAAGGAGGTTGAGTCCTATCTAAATATGGTATTTGCATTTATAAAGAGTCCTATTTCTACTGGGGGATGAAAGTAGTACATTGAGGCGATATGGGTAAAATATAAATACATGACCATACTCTAGGTAAAAGGTAATGACTTTTTTGTCTAATTTACGCATTAAAGCATTAACGTGCCTCCATTGTTAATGATTTTAAGTCTATATTTACTCTGACACCGGAACTATCCCCCGACGACCCCGACAGTCAAGCTTCTCAGTGTGCTTGCTTGTTTTCTGTGCAAGATTTGACTAACTGTTTAGTAATTTGGCGAGCAGATAGATCTTAGCGTTAACAATCTCATTAGCTTGTTAAATCTACCGTTGGTAATATCTCCATTGCCAATAAACCATTTTTGTCGATTCTCTTCGACTCTTGGTATATGAAACGTAAAAGCATTATGATATGTGAATTTGGGTTGTTTTAGAATTATCAGAGGATGAGAGAAAGAAGTTTAGATAAAGAAGGATTCAATATTATTTCACACCCCTTTTCAACAAGAAGAAGACCTCTTAAATAGGCTAAATAAATTACCGTTACTGGGAAAAAAACAACCCCTAACAATTCTCCTACTTAGCAGCCACTACTAACTTATTTTATTTGACTGAATCAACTCCTAACTCAACTAAGACCAAGTCTAAGCAAATCTCCAAGTCTCATTTCGTCCTCAACATGCGTACATGTTGTTGCATGTTGATTCCGAGACTATCATTCTTCCCCCCCTAAAACGGTCATTGTCCTCAAGGAAGAAAAGTTGGATAAGTGCACAGAAGCCTCCATTTGTTCTCCCAAGTGGCATCTTCAGCAGGGGCACCTACCCACTTGACAAGGATTTTCTCTCTTGGTCGATATTAACCCTTTTGTATGACCCTACTATCAAGGAATGCCTCAGGTTGTGGAAGTAACACAACATCCTCTATGGTTAGAGGTAATTGCCGCAAGACTTGAGATGTGGCTCCAAGATGATGCTTGAGCAGACTTACATGGAAGACGTCATGTATCTGAGAACCCTCAGGCAACTCCAGGTGATAAGCAATGGCCCGCTGCGTGCGAGAACCTTGAAAGGCCCAAAAATCTGGGCGATAATTTGAGATTACTTTGAAAAAAAATTGAATGTTGTCGGTAAGGTTGTAGGCGAACGTAGACGTAATCACCCACACTGAATTCGACGTCGCGACGGTATTGGTCTGCTTGTATCTTCATTCGGTTCTTGGCCACTAACAAATGTTGGCGCAAATCCTTCAAAATCAATTCCCTGTTATATAAGAATTCGTCCACAGCTTGGACTTTGGTGGTTCCATGCACATAAGACAGAATATTAGGAGGATGAACCCCATAAACAAGTTCAAAAGGAGTGAACCCAGTTACAGAATGCTTGGCAGTGTTATAACTGTATTCAACCCATGCGAGTCAATCCATCCACTTCTTGGGTTGCTCATGCACGAAGCAACGGAGGTACTGTTCAAGCATTTGATTGACCACTTCCGATTGGCCATTCGTTTGAGGATGGTATCTCGAACTCATACACAAAGAAGTACCTTACATTTGAAATAAAGTCTTCCAAAAAACACTTATAAAGACTTTGTCGCGGTCACTTACGATCGTCCTTAGGATACCGTGTAACTTTAAAATGTTGATGAAAGCCTTAGCTACAATGAATGTAGTGTATGGATGTCGTAACGAAATAAAATGAGCATATTTGGTGAGGTGATCTACAACAACCATTATAACTGAATGCATTTGAGAGCAATGGAATCCTTTAATAAAATCCATAGAGATATCATTCCAAATTTTTTCATGAATTTCCAAGGGCTGGAGGATATCACCAGGCTTCATTGTCTTAGTTTTACATCTTTGACAAGTCCCACATTCGCGAATAAATTTTTTAACAACAGTACGCATACTAGGCCATACACATACATCTCTTATACGATTCACCGTTTTATAGAACCCGAAGTGACCCCCTGTTAGAGATGAGTGGTGTTCTACGAGCATGGATGGTATCAAAGAAGACTTTGGACTTAACAAGATTTTATCTCTTTTAAACCAAACCCCATCACGACAAATAGAAAGATAATGTGTTTGAGTTTGGTTAGTCTTAAATTGGAAGTAAAAAGAATCAGACTTCACCTCTTATTAGAGTGTGGCCCACCACGTTGGATGTGGGAAAGAAATTGCACAAAATGTGAATTTTGTTATCCTAGATAAGGCATCAACACCTTTATTTTTTGCCCCCTACTTGTATTGTATCTGGTAGTCATATCCTAGAATTTTAGGTAACCACCAAAGTTGATTTGGTGTGCTGATTCGCTACTCCAGGAGATATTTGAGACTATGTTGATCCATTCGAACAATGAAGGGCTTGCCAAGGAGATAAGGTCTCCACTTGCGAATGACTTTGACAATGGCTAACGTCTCTTTATCATATGTCAAAAGCGCCAGGGCAGCTCCCTTCAACGCCTCACTATAAAAAGAAATGGGTTGATTGTCTTGCATCAGAATCGCACCAATTCCTGTTCCGTAAGCGTCACATTCTATCACGAATGGTTGAGAAAAATTATACAGACGCAATACGGGTGCAGTGGTGAGGGCTTTTTTAAGTTTTTTAAAAGCTTTGTCGGCTTTAAGAGTCCAACAAAAACATTCTTTGGTGGTGAGTCGAGTTAATGGGGCTGCCATAGTGCCAAACCCGCTTATAAACTTTTGATAGTACCTTGCAACGCCAAGAAAAGCACTCACAGCCTTTGAAGTAGATGGTTTGGGCCACTCCTTAACTGACTGAATTTTTTTTGGATTAATTGAAACTCCTTTAGCAGTAATTACATGCCCGAGATAGTTTACTCGCGTAGTACCAAACTCACACTTGGACCGTTTAGCAGCTAATTGATTTGCCAAATATATTTTCAGCACATATTGAAGATGATTAATGTGATCTTCCCAAGTTTTGTTGTACACAGGAATATCGTCAAAAAACACTAGCACAAACTTACGTAAATGTGGCCTGAATAATTCTTTCATAAGGCTTTAGAAAGTAGTTGGGGTATTCGTTAGTCCAAATGGCATGACCAAGAACTCGTAATAACCCTTATGAGTATGGTAGACCATCTTATAGACATTCTCTTCATGCACACAGATTTGATGGTACCCAGAATGCAAGTCAATTTTGTAAAAAAATCTTGCACTAAACAACTCATCAAGTAATTCGTTGATAACCGGAATTGGGTACTTGTCTTTAATGGTGACGCTATTCAAAGCTCTGTAGTCAAAACAAAACCTCCACGTGCCATCTAATTTTTTAACAAGGACCACATGAGAAGAAAAAGGGTTGGTGCTAGGGCAAATTATACCTGTTTCCAAGAAGTCTTGAACTATTTTCTCCATTTTTGCCTTTTAATACTGAGGGTAACTATAGGGGAGAACGCTGATTGGCACTTGATTATTTTTTAGGGGTATTCAGTGGTCATGTGGTTTGATAGGAGGCAGTGTATGTGGTTCTAAAAATACCTGAGAAAATTCTTCCAATAGTTGAACCATGTCAGCAGGTTGTGCTGCCAATTGGTCAACGTTTAAATTTATTGTAGGTGTGGGTTGAAGTGTGACTTGCATGTAGTATCCCAACCCTGTTAGTTGCTGCAACTCCTTGCTATCTAAGGGTTCCAATTGAGTGTGACATAGCCCTTGAAAAGTTTTTTTCTCACCTCTATTGCGAAACATCATTGTCAAGTTTCGATAGTTAGTTTCCACAAGACCTAAGGTTTCTAATCATTGAACCCCCAATACTACTGGACCCGCTACCACATAAAGAATATAAAAGTCAGCTCGAATATAGGTGGTTCTGAATATTAAGTGTAAGGTTCTGACAGTGTCCTGTACATTCTATCTTTTCACGATTGCCCACCATCACCTGAAAATTTGTATCATGGGTAATAGGTTAACTCAACTTGTTAACAATGTTTTGATTAATAAAGTTGTGAGTGCTTCCCCCATCAATGAGCACTGTAACTTTCTTTTTTCTGATTTTTCCAATCACCCGTAGAGTTGGGGGATGAATCGTTCCCGCCATAGCATGGAAAGATATTTCTGGTAAGGTCTCATTGGCACACTGATCATTGTTTTTTTTGTTCTTCTTCTCCATCAATATTGGTTAGACAATCGTCAATTATAAAAGAACTATGGATGGTGACAACGATGTCCGAGAATAAACTTTTCGTCACAATAGAAGCAAAGTCCATTCTCGAGTCTCTCCTTTTCCTCTTGCCCAGTAATGTGATGAACCATGGTATTTGAAGTTCGGTTCAGTTGTTGAGTTGGTGGAGGGCCAAGAAGTCCTACAGCCGAAGAGGTTTGATTACGTTGAATGGTTGCTGCATTTGGACGTCTGAATGCATTATTTTTGCTTGTCTTTTTAACTAAGGTGTTACGATCCTCACTAAAATGGGCTACCCCAATGGTCTCTGCTAAAGTCTTGGGTTGCTTGACCTTCACGTCTAAACGAATATCGTTTTGCAAACTTGCAATAAAACATCCAACTAAGAACTGTTTCGACAAGCTACCCACACGATGAGAGAGTTTTTCAAATGCTTCTTGGTAAGACACCACGATTGAGGTTTGTCTCAATCGTGTTAATGCCTCGGAAGGATCCTCATAATCCGTTGGACCAAATCAGAGGAGGACAACCTTTGTAAATTCTGGCCATGTAAGGGGTCCTTTGAATTTTGTCGACCATCGGTGCCATTGGAGAGCAATACCTTCAAGATGGAAAGAAGCAATTGAACTTGCTGCTCTTTGGTGATACCCTTAAATTTAAAGAATTTTTCTGCCTTGTAAATCCATCCGATAGGGTCTTCGTCGTTGAAGTTTGGGAAGGTGAGTTTTAGGTGATGATTGTGGTCGTTAATGGGGTTAAATGAGGCGGAAGGTTGGTTGGTTTGGTGGAAATTGGGTTGCGCAGTGTGTAAGGATTGCAACTTAGAAAAAAAGGTTTGAAGAGTCATATGAACCTGGTCCAAACTCGACTAGTGACGGCCTATGACCTCTTGGATTTCATTGCGGAACTCAGCGTTGCTTTGGTTTTGGGTGGCCATGGTTTTGAATAACCTGGATTTGATACCAAATGATATATAAATTTGGGTTGTTTTAGAATTATCAGAGAATGAGAGGAAGAAGTTTAGATTAAGAATGATTCAATATTATTTCACACTCCTTTCCAACAAGAAGAAGACCTCTTAAATAAGCTAAATAAACTACCGTTACAGGAAAAAAATAACTCTTAGCAATTGTCCTACTTAGCAGCCACTACTAACTTATTTTATTTGACTGAATTAACTCCCAACTCAACTAAGACCATGTCTAAGCAAATCTCCAAGTCTCATTTCGTCCTCAACATGCAGACATCTTTGGTAGTGTGCCAAAGTCAAATGTTTACCAATACATACTAGAAAACTTACGATTGAAGGATTTAGATAAACCTATCATAATCAACACAATCTCAACAACTTTACTTGTATATATGGACTATGATTTCAGCTCTACTTTATATTTTTCGTCAATGTCTCTAATACTATAATACACAATAAAAATAGTTAGTCCTAGTTTTAGGTGGAACAATAGATTGTATGTACCAATATACCAAGTCATATCAGCTATATTTTCAGCACAATGATGTCTGGTATAGATTAGCATATCATATTTTATATCATACAAATAAACTTTTGATTGTATATATGGGATTAAGATACTTTCATTATATCTACCCTTAATATTCTTTTATTAATAAATATTTAACAATATAAATATTAAATTTAAGGACACAATAAAATTCGTTCTTAAATAATTAAAAATATTATAAAATTCATCACAAATTATTGTGTCATTGATACTGTCGTTAAAAGTAATATTGTTTCGCTAAAAGTTTATTAGGAGAAATTAAAAAATAGGTGTAATGAAAGGAATTCTAATCCACACACACACACACACACAAACACACACACACACACACACACACACACACACACATATATATATATATATATATATATAATATGGGATATGATCTATAGCATCTACGTGCCATGGATGAAAAACTGGCATACACCATCTTAACCATCTGTTGCTGAAATGAAGGGCCGTGATTGAAATTAAGGATTCGTCATTAGCTAGTACGACTAGCGGACGCTATTACTATAAAATCATGACCATTATGCCCCAATTAGCCTTATTCAAAGCAGGCCAACGAAAAATAAATTACGACGTTCGCTAGATTTACTGGCGGACGCACAATTGATTTGGGGGTAAATTAATTATGCACTGTGTCTTCCTGGCGAACGCAGAAATCATTTTGGGGGTAATTCTACACTATGTCTTCCTCGCAATCTTCCTCTAATATCACTATTCCCTAGCATCCGCTTCTGCACTATTTTGCTGCACCGGCGAAGCTGCTTCTTCCTCCTCTGAATATCATGAACCCTAATTCGCTTTTGCACTTTTGTCACTGCTGCGGCTTGCTCTGAAATCCTGAATCCTAGTTCGCCTATCTCTGAAAAATCGCAACAAGTAGTGGACAAATCCGAACCTGATTGGTAAGTTTTTCACATATTCTTCCCATATCCGTACCAATTTAGTAATAATTTGCGTTTGCTTCGATTTTGCACCCCTCTAACCTATATCTGCAAAATCGCAACAAGTAATGATAAATGTCTTTCTAAAATAGGCCATGTGTTCATGTATTATTTGGGCAATTCAATACTCTACAATGGCACTGGTATACTCGGATCACCCACACAGTTCAATATTTGATTAGCTGATCTGCATGGTTTATGGGGTGTTACGAGTACATTGTGGTTTATCCCGTGTATACGCTATGTGTAGTAGTTGTTGGTCATGGCGCCATAAACTCATAATATATGTAAGAATATAAGTGGTAAGCTTGTTTATAGCTGTTTTACTTTGTTTGCTGAAGTAATTATAGATAGTTGGGTTATATCTGCAATATCTGGCCGTTTGTTGGTCGATTTAGCAGTGTCTATACGAGACTGAATTGGCTGCTCACACTATTTACATTAGCTGAGTCTGAACCGATGGATTAGTAAAAAATGGTCACTCAGTCTGAGATAATGTGATGGATTAGAGTATATGGATTAGTAATCCTATCACTATTTTATCCTTTTAAAAATAGTCCTTTTTCATTATGTTTTGATAGAATTGTTTCTAAATCTCTGTCTTTAATAAGAA
The DNA here is from genome assembly GCA_020205555.1 of Panax stipuleanatus. NCBI lineage: Eukaryota > Viridiplantae > Streptophyta > Magnoliopsida > Apiales > Araliaceae > Panax > Panax stipuleanatus. The sequence continues at coordinate 117,690,269 of CM035118.1, read as the reverse complement.
AAGAAGTTCGAATTGAGGGTAAAATTGTGAGTTATTCATCTTATACTATATGCTTGTTTTGATCCTAATGAGTTACAATCTCAAAGATTTGTTCATTCTCCCTTTACCTCTTTATGGAATTTTTTATAAATTGTTTAATGCTTGACATTGTGTTGAATTTATAGGTAAGATATGGAAATCAATCCAGAACCTTTTGATCCTATTGTCTTATGGGACCAAGAAAATCATGTATCTTCAGACTTATGGCAAAATATTGTAAGTTTATTGTCTTGTATAACAAATTTATCTTCAAATTTTGTTAGAAACTTTCATGTTGTGAGAATTTATGTTTGTATCTTCTGTTTGACTTGTAGGATAGGGGTGTGTTAGAAATTTGTCAAATGTCTGCAAAATTAATTGAATGGAACTTGACTGAACAACAAGAATATCTACTGGAACAGTTAGGCTTTGGTATATTTTGTCATCAAGATGTAGTCTCGAAGATTGATGCATCTCTTGTATCTGCTTTTGTTGAGCGTTGGAGGAGTGAAACAAATACGTTTCACTTAAAATGTGGAGAGGTTGGCATTACTGTAGAGGATGTGGGATTTATATTCGGGTTGCCCATATTAGGAAAACCTTTGACTTGCGGAGAACTAGAACATCCGAAAAGTTATTTTATAAGGGTTTTTGGTCAACAAGCTACAGTAGAAGACTGGGAACAATGCTATAAAGGGGGGGGCATAAGTTTACCTTGGTTAAGAGATAGATATGGACAAGTACCTAAAGATGCTACCTCAGAGGATGTGGTAAAACACACTAAGGCATATTTGTTGTACTTGTGTGGCGCTATTTTGTTTCCAACCAAGAGTAAAAATATTGTGCATCCTAGGTATTTGTTGTTGTTGGAAAGATTGGAAGACATAATTATATATGCTTGGGGGGCAGCAGTTTTAGGTCATTTGTATAGGGGTTTGCATGATGCTACTCGCAAAATAGCGAAAAAATTCGTAGGATATGCAACCCTGCTTATGATGTGGGCTCACGAAAGGTTCAACATTGGTCATCCTACTCCTAGGCCTAAGTCACAGAAGTTGATACCTAGGGCATTATCTTGGGCATACTCTTCTTTTGATCCTGATTCAAAACATTATCAGCGCCGCAAAAATCCACATCACCATCTTGTGTTCTACCGAGGAGAGTTTGATAATATGTTGGAAACAGATTGGGTGTGGCGTCTATATCATTTATTTGATAGCCGTTTGGCTTGGGATTTCTTTGAGGCAAGGTTAGGTGGAGCCGCTCGTATACCTTTGATACATTACGACATCGTTGAGTTTCAAATGCCTGACAGATTTATGAGACAATTTGGATATTTGCAGTCGTATCCATCTAATGCTAAAAATATGGGGGAATTGAGGAAGGAACATAAATTGTTTGAGAGGATTAATTTTGAAAACCATAGGGCCAGTTATATTGGATTGTGGGATGCCTACATGGAGTGTTTAGAAGGGCAAGTGTTGGAGGGGGCAGATATCTACCGAGGATTATATGACATGGTACAGAGAAATTACTCGAAAACGGATACACCATCCTCGACCCTTTAGGCGTCAAGGGGAAGATTATGTGCCACGTGCATTCATTGACCAATATGTGGCTGTAAACACTGTAAGTTTTTAAATAAATAATATTTATGTACTATTTTTGTGTTATAAATTGATGACCATATTTTACTAATAAAATTTTTGTTTTTGTTTTAATTCTAGATTGAGACTGCAAAAGCTATATTTGTCAAGTTTATGTCAATTGAACTGCCAGCTGAGTTAAGAACCATATATGAGTCATGGTTCAATACACTGTACCAGCCGTTCATGAATGATTACAGAGGGGTTCTAACAAAACAAAATCCAACATAACCTCAAGTTGGACAAATGGAGATTGACATGATGGGACCCCAACCTACGGGTCCAGAAACTCAGGGTAGCGTTGGTCCTTATAATCAACATAGTAGGAAATTACCGGTTAGAAGGAGAGAGGGAACAAAGCACACTCACCTTGTTAAGTATTTGAAGATTGAGAAAATCACTTGGTTAAATCACAATTGGTTTAGTCTAACTCACGACCCATCATACTTTCCTCATATCCATCCAAGCAGTCTATACAATTTAGAGTTTAAGGATGTGAACTGCCTGAGACCCAATGCTTGGTTATGGGCTCATGTATTGGATGCATATTTGATGTTGTTGAGAGACAGAGAAGCTAAGATGAGGAGTGAAGGTATCCAACGATGGGCTCTTTTCTATTTCATGCTAACGTTCTTTGCGGGTTTGGGTACCCAAAACTTACCAAGTGCCGGAGTAAGCAATGCAACCATACGCAAATTTTTAACAAGTTACATCAATCCTCCAGTTCGTCCCCTAGTTTATGAGTGCGAATACAAATTTGTTCCATTCATCAACGATAGCAACAGTTATTTCTGCCTATTTATTTGGAGTGCCAACAAGCGGAAAGTAATGCTATTTGACCCACTTAATGATGACAAACCATTAATGCCATTGTCACAATTATATCAAAACTTCTTTGCGGTTGTGGTGAGTTCATTAATATATTATTTATTTTTAATGTTATCACACAAATATATGAGGTTTTGGGAATTAAATGATTGTTTTGTGATTTATAGGTGGAGTTAATTCCTTTGTTGCTTCGTCTCGCAAATCCTAAAGTAAAGTGGCCAAGATCGAAGCCGAAAGTTGAAGTATGTGTAAATAAGCCGAGACAATGGAATTTAGACGATTGTGGCGTTTACGTTGTAAAGTATGTAGATTTCTTTTTACACCGGATAAACATCATGAAGGAACCGAGGTGGACTCCAAACGAGGCTTATAACTTTAGATTTAGAATAGCACACGAGCTTAGGATGTGCAAAGCTAGGGACATTCCTAAAAGATATGTTTGTAACGACCAAACTTTAGATTCGGATTCAAATGAAGACTAGTGAATGTAATCAACTTTTTTATGGTGAAATGGAATCAACTTTTTGTTATCGTGTGTGATTTATGTATAAATGTGAATAAGTTAATGTTAGCTGCTTCTTTCTTATTATGGTTTGATTACCCTTTCTAGAGCAGGATTTATCAATTTTGTGGTCACTGGTCTGTAGATATTTGGGTGATTTCTTCAAAGTTCAGATTGTTTAGCAGTGTTCATTATTCATTATTCATGGTTGAATACTGCAGATTTTTGGGTTATTTATGCATATTTATTCATTATCATCACATATTTATCACTTTTTGGGTAATTTCTGCAGATTTTTGGGTGATTTCTGCAGATCCAAGAAAATATAAAGTAATTTTCGTAGTTTCTTGTGATATTATCGAGGTGCTCTGGTGTTGAATTATGATTAAAGAGGAAAAGTGTAGGAGTATCACTATGTTGCAGATTATATGCTCATTATAAAGTTCAATAGTATGATTGGACCATCTTAACTGTCAATCATCTAATTGGTTTATTTTAGCTAATAATTATTGGCTCCAAGTTCCTGGTATGCAGCAAGTTTACTTTGAGTTCTGTTGGAAACTTTATGTTTCTTTACTTTAGCTTCTTTTGTTGGGGAAACTTGATAAATCGACTGTTTTCATGCCACCCGGTGGTAATTTCTGTAAACTGGTTGTCAATTTCTTTACTTTTTCTTTTTATTGATTTTTGGGTTTCATTTACAAATTTTTGTCCGGGCTAATTTAGCCTCTCTTTTTTTGATGCTTTGTGTTCTTATGAAGATTTTAGTGGGTCTAGCAGCTTTGGTGGACAGGGTATTAAGGGGGATGTTTCAGTTGATTTAAAGCTTGGCAGATCTTAGCTTTGGTGCAATGCAGACCTTAGCAACTGCAGGGAGTACCATAGGCGCCACAAGGTCTGCGAGCTTCACTCTAAGACTCCACAGGTTACAATCAATGGTCACAAGAAACGGTTTTGCCAGCAGTGCAGCAGGTACGAATGTTTGGGTGCCTTCAGTGAGCTTGTATTCTTATGTTCAAGTGATTATGTTCAAGTGAAACAAGGGTCCTTGTTGTGAGCTGAAAGTTATGTGGGCCGAAAAGGATTAGCATTTCAGCAGTCATTTATTTTATTGTATGTTAAAATTTCTTGTCCCCTTTCCATGTTCCCATTTTTTAAATGGCTCTAACAGTTTATAATTATTTTTTTTATATTTATAAATCCCATTTCTATTCAATCAACTCTTGTTTCTCCTTAGTCATCAAGGTTTCTATTATAACTGATTTCTTCATTGGGACATATTTTGTGACTGAAATTAAATGATTCTAACTATGATATGCATCAAGTAATAAACTCAATTTCAGCTCTGAGGCATGTAGGCATATAATACTGCAAATAGGCAATTTGATGAACTGGTAGCTTGATTAAATGATTAAATGATTCTAACTATGAAATTAAATGATTCTAGCTTGATTACTTATGCTATTACAAAAGAGAGATGTGGGATTCAAATTCCAGTTGGGGACATGGTCACGTGTGTTTTATTTACCAAAAGTCAAAGTTGACAAACGACGAAAAACCATTGTTTAGCAGAACTGAACTATGCTATATATTGAGAATGTATGATATCACAACCTAGGTGGGATATGTATATATTCAGAACTGGTATGGTTTAATACTCCCCCCGTTCCATTAAAAGAGTCTCATTATCAATATAAAAGTAAATTTAAAAAATTATACTACCAAAAATAAATATAAACCATTGTGTCCATATCAAATTGTATGACCAAAATGTTATACTTTCGCAATTTAATAATCATACAACCTCATATAAAGAAAACTTCAAGCACCCGACTTTTCTTGGCCCAAAACTTTGTAGTGGTTCCGCTTATCGTGATTGGTCATCATATTGCATATTGCACACTTTCTCAGTTGCTTACGACTCGCAGCCTCTTCGATCCCGCTCTTTATCCTTGTAGCTTTTTTGCGCCCCTTTGTTTGAGAACAAATAGGATCCAATAATGACTCGTCTTCAGTGGGCTCATCATCATCTGCTTGAATTTCTGTCACCTCTTTTGCAATAATTTCATCAGGGTCAAAATTTTCAGCTATGGGTTGATTTTCGATGCACAACTATACGACATGCTTAAAACCATTAATTGAGCATGATCCTGTAGAAGCTAATCATAACAGCAGTGTCACCAAATAATTGTAACGCATTGCCTGAGATTCCTTGTAATTGGACTTTTCTGTCAAAATCTTTGGTAATTCAGCGTTTACTTTATTACCATCTCTACACCACCAACTTAAAACGTATTTATCAGGTATCTTTGTAGTACTTTTGGCAATCATATGTCTTAGAATGTGTCTACAAAGCATATCAGAATGTTCAAATTTTTTACAATTATAATTTATATCTGCAGTTTGAACATTACCAACAACAGTAAAGTACCTTGTTGATTCTTCGATGGTGTTTGACTTGTACAATGCATACGACTTTGTATCCGGTGTTGTCAGATGTTGAAGCTTCTTCATTATGTACTTATGAGATTTTACAATCTCAATCTGAAAGCGTCTAAACACCTCCTTTGTATAAATAGTTGCTTCATGAGTTTCCAGCGGAGATTCAAGAGTCATAGTTCGTGTCCGATGACAAGTTGCGTAGTCAGCTTGTCTCTCTCTCATAACTTGTTTCTCAATGGCTTTTTTTGAGTTTACGATAAATTCCTTGATACTCGTTGTCGCATTCACATACTCATCAAATAAACTGTTCATTCCCTCACTCCTGGACGTAGTCGTTATTCCCGCTGCAAAAATATTCTTTGTGTACGCCATGACCCATTTGTGCTTAACCTCATAAAGTGATTGGAGCCAATCATGGTCATGCAGTTTGTAATCTATCATCAGCTTTTCCCATCGCTCCTCAAAATCCGCAAAAGTCAATGATTTATACACACACCAATTAAAATTTTGGTTAAATGTTGGGTACTCATCATACAATGTATGTAACTTTTCTGGAAATTTGTTACTAATATGCCATGTGCAAAGTGTATGGTGTGTTTCAGGAAGAACCCTAGCAATCGCATTGCTCATAGCTTTATCCTGATCAGTTATAATGGTAACCGGTGCCTTATTGTTCATCGCTTGAAGCCAAGTCTCAAAAACCCATACAAAAGTGTCCTCTGTTTCATCTTTAATCAGTGCAAACCCAAACAAGACAGAATGATAATGATGATTTACCCCCGTGAACGGAACAAACGGCATGGAATACTTCTTCGTCCGATAAGTAGTATCAAATGTCACTACATCCCCAAAGTTTTTGTAAGCTATCATTGATCGATAATCTATCCACAAAATGCATGCGATACAATTATCTTCATCTCGTTTGATATCGAAAAAAAATAGAGGATTTTCTGCCGAAAGTTTTTTCAAATACTGCAACGCTGCTTGGCCATCATTTGAATCTATTGTGTCACGTCTTATATCTCGTACAACATTCTGAATATCCTTGTCACTGAAATTGACATTTTCCATCCCTCCTCCTAGTTCACTAAAAACATTCAACATTTTACTTGGCCCAATTCCAGAACTGTTAAAAGTTTCGATTAATGTTCGAGCAACAGGAGTTGTATTTTTTCATGCCTGAATGAACTTTTTCTTGCTCGGAGTCACCAAATCATGATTGTGAGTCAACTCAATTTTTGAAACTTTCCATGTATCTTCTTTCTTTAGATGAACAACAGACATTCTAGCTTTGCACATCGTGCAACCTATTGAATCCCTTTTTCTTTTGACCTTAATACCCTTAACTTTATCAACGCCTTGTGTCTTTCTTTCAATTGGTTTTCTAGCTTTAATACATGTAAAAAGTCTATTTGACAAGTTGTTTGAGAGGGCATATTTATGACTTTTTCCAATTTTTATTTCAAATCCAGTACTTCGTGCATAACTTCTATAAAATTCTTCAGCCTCTTGGATAGTAGAAAAAATCTGACCCTCGTATGGACTTTTTGAATCTTGAATATGTGATTGGTTCATGTTATGAACACCAATATTATGATCCATGTCAATATTATCATGAGAAGAATTTGAAGAACTAGAATTAAACATATCTTCAGCCATAATTCAAAACTCACCTTGACGATTTCGAGGTGCGAAGCCTTTCTTGATTAATGGATTTGTAGTTTTCTTCTTTGATGTCAATTGAAGGCGGCTATAATATTTTTATAACCTTGGTAGGTCAAAAATTTAATAAGTATGATACACAAGCTATCTCTAAAATTATTAGTTATGTATAATATAATCATATAAAAACTTATATTAGTTGTGTTAATTTTGATTTGGCAAGAGTTATGAAGTAGAAAAACTGTTGCAATATTTGATTTGGCAAGAGATGTAGTTGCTTTGTTATTGTGCTGTGTTATTTTTTGATTTAGCAAGAGTTCTACTGCTGCAAGATTGTTATTACCTGTTTTGATTTGGCAAGAGTTCTACTAGAATGATACTGCTATTGTATTGGTTGTATTGCCTGTTTTGAATTTGGCAAGAGTTCTATTGCTGCAAGATTGTATCTTGCTATGGCTGTTGTTGTGCGATTGTATTTACTGTTTTCAGATTGTATCTTGCATTGGTTGTTGCTGTGCAGAATATATTGCGTGATTGTTTGTTGCTGTGCAGATCTATATTACCTGTAATATTTACTAGCGTCCGCTAGTAAGACTAGCGGACCATGGGGGGCATAAGGGTCAGAATTTTATACTAACAGAGTCTGCTAGAAGTACTAGCGGACGGTAGGTTTCTAATTTCAATCACGACCCTTCATTTCAGCAACGGACGGTTAAGATGGTGTATGCCAGTTTTTCATCCATGGCACCTAGATGCTATGGATCATATCCCTATATATATATATATATATATATATATATATAAGTATTAACTAATTAAGTTGTCTAAAACTCATTATCAACTTTCTTATTTGAGAAAATATCCAGATAATTCTCAACTATGAACTATTTTAAAATTTATGTGGTTACCTCTTGTGTACTTTTGGTGCTCATTTCTTTCTCCTCTACATTGCTCATAATACATGGCACATGATTTGATGAGTTGAAAAACACTTTACCTCAACTTTAAAATATATGATCAAAATTGACTATTGAAAGTATATTTTCAGACTAAAAAATAATATATTTATTTAGTAATTGAGTAACACTAAGTTTTACAGTTAATAACATTTTATTTTAAGATAATTTACTATATTCATCAATGAACACGTTAATTTAGAATTTAAAAACATTTTAAATTGAATTCAAAAAATTAATATTAATTATATCTTTATTTTTTTGCTAATTTCAGCACACACACACACCACACTCGCACACCCAAATAATCGAACCCTTGACCTCATAAAACTATAAGGCAAGAGTTACCGCTGGGGCAAGAATTATACGGTTTAATCATATCTTTTGAAACATAGGGAGTGCAAAATTTTGAATTATTAGCACAGAGAAGCATAAACAAATGGTATTAATATTCTTAACCTTAAATTTAAAAACATAAATGTTAATGCCAAGATTCGTCCACGCACCTCAATCACCAGAGCGCGTCAAATGCTGCACAGAAACGAAGTCACACCAAAAGCTTGACGGTTTGGACCACCGGGGGATAGCTCCGGTGTGAGAATAAGTACATGCTTAATAAGGTTTAACAATGAAGGCTTAATGCTCTAGTACTGAAAAATAATAATGAATTGTGTGTACTTTAGAATCAGGTATAGCCTTGTATTTATAGTGATCACACCACCTCCTCTAAGCCCTTCCTCATATAGGAATAGGATTCCTCATTAGGTAAGATACCTTAATGGGATCAAACAGAATCTCCTTAAAGAAAGAAAGTCGAATCATATCCTGACACCTTCCTTAGGAGTTAAAAATTAAATATGATTAGAATCTTTAATTCCTCAAAATAATCAATTGCCCAAATAGGTTCCTACGTAGGGTCAAATACCTCCATATGGATTTTGGCCCACCATATAATTCAGGCCCAAATAACTACGCCCCAACATTGTCCCTCAGTCTTCGATTAAATGGAACATTTAATGGAAGAATCCTTTAACAAAAGCCAAATAATTCACCATAAATAAACCGGAACCCAATCTTCCTCGAAAAATCTCCCAATTCTTAAAGTAGGGACCCATCACCTACTTAGCGCGTTCGCAATCATAACAAACCATTAATAGCCACCTTTTGAAAATCGCGTGATTCTAAAAAGATAAGACATTTTAAAATCCTTCCCCCAAATCAGACAGTTTTACTTTAATTTCAAAATCTTCAGAGTTTTCGCCTTCTTCCTGCAAAATCTACTTTCCGAAAAAGAATCTTGTAACCCTCAAATCAGCGATGGTTTCTTCAAGCACACCCATCACTTCTAAACCAACCAACACTGAACCAATCGATGTGATTGATTAGTGGGAAATATACCCACGAATCGGATGCTTTTGCACTTAGTTTTATTATTGCTTAAAGTAATTTTAGTGCATTTTATTTGTTTTTATGTTATTTTGTAGGAATAGGCAAAAAAGGGGCAAATCTAGAAATTATAGCTGAAGAGTGGCAGTTTCATAAATAAGTTGAAGTTGAATGTTGTGCCATTCGTTTTGTGATGGATTTGAATGCTGGGGCATTGGAAGGCAGAATGTGGGCGAATTTATTATGCATCTGGGTAAAAATTTGATGATTCCTAGTAGGGTTTGGATGCTCTAATGCCTACTTTTTGCATGTGAATTAATAGTAGTTTTGGAAAATGAATTGCATTATAGTTGTTTACTAAAATTAGGATACTATGTATGTAATTCTAATTTGGATTGTAATTCTTTTAGGGTTAGAAAAATTAGGAGGCCTATAAATACGTGTTAAAGGGCTACTAGATTAATTTATCTCTTTTATCGCGATAACTAGAATTCAGAGATGGAGCTCTAGTGCAAAACCACTTGTTATCACAAATGGAGGCAGAGAATTGATGGATGCTTGGCGATGGAAATCTTCATAAGAGTTTTTCTTCTCTATCTTTTCTTTGATACTTGTATTATCCTTGGATGTTAAATAATATTTGGAGAAGTTTAATTTATGTGTTATAAATTAGACTTCTATCTGTTTAAATTAAATTGGCTTGATATAAAATTGATATTTGAAAAATATTAGAATTAATTCCTTGTGGAAAAAAAATACTTTACTTGCACTTTATTACTTGTTAACCGTGTATACTTGCATGTATTTATTGATTGGAAAATCAACCAACAAGTTTTTGGCACCGTTGTCGGGGAATTATTTTTCTAATATTGTTTTCAATCAAGTTGATCTTAATTTAAACTTTTATTTTATTTATTTCTTTTTAATTTTTGCATGTGTTTTTCGATTGTGATAGATAGGCTGACAAGACTTTAAGTAATTACGGGACTTGTACAAGACTTGACGCAAGTTGGGGCCTTACTCTCCGATTTTGCAAAACACAATTTTATTTCAATTATTTTTTTAAAAAAAAATAGTAAAAAAAACTAAAAATAAAAATAAAAAGCATACAAAAAATATTTTAAAAAAAACAAAAATTGCATGTTAGGTAGGTTTAATAATAAAAAGTCTCTCCAAATGCACTAACTCGAAATTTCAGGTTCATCCAAGTTCAATCTCATATGTTTCCAATGTTTCACTCCCAGATATGAAAGACGAGGACTAGGACGACGATGAGACGGATGACAATGAGGATGATAATGCTTGAAACTCCAAGGAAGTCCTTTTGTTTTGTTTATAATTCTTCCTATTTCTTTTACATTGAGGAGAATGAAATCTTTAAGTTTGGGGGTACTTAAGATATTAGTTTGTTATTTTTGCATAGTTGCATAATAGTTTGCGTTGTAATAAATTGATAAAAAAATGATTTTTTTTAAAAAAAACTTAATCCAGTTGTGCATATTATTGTGTTTGCATATACATCGCATTTAGGGTAACTTAAGCATGATGAGATATGAAATCTATATGATGGCCGATGATAAGAATTTTGTGAAATAAGTAATAACTAGAATGAATGGGATAATGATAGTTGAGTTAGCTTATGAATATTGCTAGCTTGCTTTATTGGAAACCGTGAGTTTATTTGCACTTATTCAACATGTTGAGCTAGTTATGGTTTAGTTTGAATTGAAGGAAAATATGGCTTAGGAGAGTTAGGAAAACCCTCTATGGCTTAATTTTATCTAGTATTTCAGAAATTATTTATTAAAAAAAATAAAAAATAGAAAAAAATGGAAAAAAATGAATAAAATAGAATAAACTTGACTAGTTGTCGTTGTGGCCTCTGTTACTCAAACAAGTATGCCCTTAGGAGTGTCTATACACTTAATGCCCTAAAGTCAACTGGCTTGGGAGACATTGGTTGAAAGTTCGCTACATGGGTAACTTTGAAAAGCCTAATAACGATTAACATTGCACAAGTCAAAAGAAAAAATATATAGAGAGTTGGCTAGTTTAGTTTTGTGGCCTTTGCTACTCGGGTTATTAGATCCGTAAGGGTGTCTTAACACCTTATGCCCTAAAACTGACTGGTTTGGGAGCTATTGGTCAAAAGCTCGTTAGATCCGTAAGGGTGTCTTAACACCTTATGCCCTAAAACTGACTGGTTTGGGAGCTATTGGTCAAAAGCTCGTTACATGGGTAGCTTTGAAAAGCCTAAGGAAGCTAAAACATTATGAAGTCAAGTAAAAAAAAAGAGAAAAAAATGAAATAATAAAGTTTTCGGAATACAGGGTATCTAAGTTATAGAGGTGAAGTAAAATTGCTTATATCTGTGTTTATCTTTCTTTGAGCCATATGATTCATAAGTTCGACTAAGTTATGATTGGATTGACATGTTGAGACACACACACACACATTATAAGTTGAAAATAAAGTAAGTTGGTGATATTTTTGAGTTTTGACTTATGCTTGAGCTTGAAAATTCATTTGAGTTATGGTTAAGAATCATTGAGGCTATTTACAAATATTTGTGTTGATTCATGCTTGAGTTGGTAGAATCATGATAGTTAGTTGCATTCATTCTGTTTTATTCATTTGTGTTACTTGAGAACAAACATTTTATTTAAGTTTGGGGGTATTTGATGAGTGAGAAATATACTGTAGCGCCCCCAAATACGGGATCCTTGAACCTCGGACCTGGTGCGTCACGATACATCATCTTCATACATATTCTATAAACTAATGCGAAAAATATAAACATACATTGTTTATTATAACAAGTTCTTCAATATTCCCAAGATCTATTAACCTTAATTGAATACGTACCTTAATAACTCAAAAGGTTTACATAATAACTTACATAACATAACTAAATAGTTAACTTGCATAACACTATAATCTTATCCTTTACTTTTGTCTCTATCTTTCCTTGAAAATTCGTCTTAATCTAAAATTTGTTATCATGATATGACAAGAATGAGCAACTACTTTGCTCAGCAAGTTAAGTACAATAAAGATATATCATGATTGAAAGAAAGAATAAGCTTTCAAATTTTTAACAATATAATAATTATGAAAATGCAATAATCAGAATTTCAATAATTGAATAACTGAATCAATAATGTTGGGTGGTCAACAATGACCATGAATAAAATTTAACTGAACCTTATAGTAATGAAGGTGATCAGCCTTTCATACCTAATGAAGTACTTATGCAATATACACCAAGTGTGAATCAATAATCAAAGATGTTGAATAATTATAAATAATTAAATCACTAGCATGCTTGAAACATAATAACTCGAGTTTGAGTTAAGAAAACTTGCATGTACCTTCGATTACTGCTACGCAATCTAATTTAATCTCTTATGAAAGACCTATCAGTTATAAGATATGTTTTTCAATCAATATAATACATTTTATCCCAAAATACTATTACTTTAATAATAAGCTAGCTAACATTTAGCCACATAATCCAACATTGAATAATTCTTTAATTTATTAGTAATATTATAATCCCTCAATAATATTAATATCATTTAATCATCATCTTAAACCCTTGTCTAATATTATTAGTCTTTTAATAATATTTTAGTTATTTTTAAAACGTATAAACAATTTAATTTAATTGTTTACCCTTTACTATCTCATCTTAGGCGACACTTGAAGTTCCTTCAAGTGTTTAACACTTGTCATGATTCTATATTGAGAACCTCTCGTTCAAAATAACTAATTAAGATAAACCTTTATCTTAGGTTCCTTACATTTCTCTTTACTCGACACTTAACATTAGTTAAGTCATTTAAATTTTGTCTTCACATCACATTAGATGTAATATATTCGTTAATGTTAATTAGTCAACAATCGTTTCATATCCCTCTTTTAATTGACGCTCAACATTCGGTTAAGTCGTTCTATCTTAACATTGCATCACGTTTGTGTATAATGTTCGTTAACATTCATTAAGTTAACGTTTGTCTCTTACTCTTTATACTTTCCTTTCAATCGACACTTAACATTTTGTTAAGTCGACATATCTTAACGTTACATTATATCAAATGAATTACAACCATTCAAGTTAATTAGATTAACTTTCATCTCATACTTTTACTTTTCACTTAATTGGTTGCTTAACATTTTAGTTAAGTCTTGATAATCTTGTATTCACATCCCTTAGAAGTTTATTAGGTTAATTAAGAAATTAAATCAACCTTTAAATCATTTCTTAATCTCATCTTATACTTTTAAAGTATTTCTTTCAATTAATACTTAACATGTGGTTAAGTCTCTAATATGTATTCACATCCTCTTTGATGTATATTAGATTAATTCAAATTAATTAAATTATTCTTTAGTCAAGCTTCCACATTATTCTTTCAATTAATACTTAATAGGTAATTAAGTATTTAAAGTCTTTCTTTCAAAATACTTCATTTTAAATGCATATTAGATTAATTAAATTAATCTAATTAATCTTTAATTTTCATTTTTCAAATAATACTTAATATTAAATTAAGTAATTAAAGCTTTTCATAATACTTAATTAAGTGTATTATATAATTTATAATTAATTAAAATCAATTCCTCTTGGGTCATGCTTGAAATCTTTCTTCTATGGCCTAACAGACTACCGGTGCGACGGCGCCAGGTTTGATCTACAAACCTGCGCTGCGGCGCTGGGTCTGGGCCGTGGGCTTCTCGGGTCGGTCTGGCGCGGCGGAGCTGTCTGCAGGCCATTCTGCGGCCCTGGCTAGCAGAGTGTATTGCCCAGATTTTTCAACTTTGCGATTTTTGACATTTTCACCTTCAAATTTTCATATATCAAGTTATACACATCCAAATCAGTTTATTTTAGACTATATGGACTCCTAACTCATAGAACTACAACATATCCAACAATCAACAACTTACATACACATTTACTTGGTAGATCTGGAGATTTAAGAAGGAAAATATAATTTAAAATTTCAAGAACTTACTTCCTTGATTCTTCCCCTAAATGCTAGATGAGTTACTAGATATTGCTTAGAATCCTCATCCCTTCCTCCTTGAGTTCTTCCGAAGCCCAAATCAAGCAAAAATCACACACCCACTTCACTCTCTCTCTAGGTTCTTGAAGAACAAATGAAGAAGATGATAAATTGTAGTTGTGGGGTGTATAAGAGATGTATATGGAGATAAGTGATGGTGATTTTCAGTTTCTCTTGCTCCTCTATGCCTCCACCGAACCTCCCTTTCTTCTTTTCTTCTTTTTCTTTTCTCTTTTCCTTCTCTTTCTTATCTTCTTTCTCATATCTTATCTTTCTCGTTCTTTTTCTTCCTTATCTTATCTTATCTTCTCTCTCTTTTATCTTTAGATTACTTGTTAATCTAAATAAAAGATTTAAACACATGCCGATTTCTCTCTTTTTCTCCATACCTAGTACATTGTACCCCTTTTAGCCCAATTTGACTTTATTAATTCGTTAAATAAAATGACTTAAAAAGTCTCTCGCCTTATGGCCAAAAATTTGAGCCATTTAATTTATTATTTGGACTAAATATTGAGCTCTCATTTAATTATTTTGGCCATGCGAAATAATCATGAACCAACTCATTAAATTTTTATCTTACCCTAATTATTTAATTAGGATTTCTATTCCACTCATTTTGGAATTTAAATAACTATTCACATAAATTTATTCATATAACCTAATTCAATTTTCCTTAATTAGGTTAAAATAAATAATAAATGAGATATATTAAAATAAGTCTCTTAAACTAATTTACTAGTATGCAATTTAAATACTAGTATTCTCAAATAATAATTAACCCATAGGTTAATTAATCCTCATTCCTAATATATATTATATTAGGCTAAATAGTTTCTTTTCAATCCTCTCTAAATAATAAACAAATATACACTTATTTATAATATATATTTATTTAATCAAACACATACTTCACACAATCACAATTATTTGCTTCATTGGTAAATGATTAGTATTTTCATATATTAGGCTAAACATTTACTTCAATGTCTTATTAACAATCTCTTTATATAAGTAGCTTCACTCAATAAGCCTTTATCATATGGCTTGTCATAAATATTAATTTGACTTGCCATAATCTAAATCCCTTGTTGAACTTTTTATTAAATTTCTAATAGATGACTACTAGGTTAGGCTTATTTTATTCCTCACCACATCACCTAGCTTATCTCTTCTCAATTCAATATCTTTGGGTTCTCATACATTAACATTCAGGCTCAACTTCTATTAGCTTGTTTAATTAAGCTTTTCATTAATCTTTTATGATCAATTTAATTAACCTTTCTGAATATATGTATATATATGCTTATATATATATCCATTCTCTTTATCCTTATCATTTCTCTTTATTATACACATTATGATTTAACACTTAATCTTTCATCTTATAAGTTCTTCTATATAATCCAATAAGCCGAATACCTAATCCAGCAACCTAGACTATTCAAACAACTTGCTGCTTCCCAACACAACAAGTTAACATAACTAATATAACAAATATATACAACTCAGCAAACTGAATACCAATTCAGCAAACTGAATATACTAATTCAAGAAAGCAAATACACTAATTCAGCAAACTGAACACTCTAATTAAGTAAACCGAATACATTTATTTAGCAAATCCTTTCCCGTTTTTAAATCTTTTCCATATATATCATTTCATAATCTCTTTTATTAATTCACATAAGGTTAAAGGCAACATAATACCTTATTCTTAACATACTTCCAAATATAATTCCATTATAAGTTTTGAATGTTGTAACCCTTATTTTCTTTACACTCTTTCAATTATTAAACCGTATATGTTTTTCTTAAAATTTTAATAAACCCTCTATTTTCACTCTAGGTTTTAGACTTTAACATTTAATTTAATCATTCAAGATCTTTTAAATTTTTGGGTTGTCACATTCACCCATTCTTTTAAGAATTTCGTCCTCGAAATTACAGTCTACTAATCTCTACTCCATTTATTCATCAAAACTAAGTTTTTAACTTAACCTTTATTTGATTTTATTCTCATTTAATGAGTACATATGGTTTCCTTCTATGAGAAACTCTTCTATCATCACTTTCTACTATGACTTCTCTTTAAGGAGTTAATTTTTTTTTCATATTATGATGAGGGGTCATGTAGACCATGAACACGTAGTTTTAACGGTATTCACACCGCAAAATGGTAACTATTATGTATGTTTATAATAACGAAGAAGGTAAACTACTTCTGCGAGTACGCTAGGTGATCAGCTTATTGTACCCTACGTCGTGCACAACGTATCAATCTTATTTAGCGACTATTTGCGCTCCTAGATTGGATTATTTTATCCAATTGGCATATCCCCCATTTTTGGGATTGTTCACCTCAGACTTAGCATAAGAGTCCGTACCAAAACAATTTGGTTTGGGATAATTTCTCAAAAAGATACTTGAATTTTCATAAACATTTGGCTAGCTGAATCAAATAGCTTAGACGTATACCAATAATTTGAATATCAATCGAAACATGTGTCTGGCCAAATTCAATTGGCAATAAATTATCTTTAAAATTCTGAAAATCTTTTTATGACGTCATGATACTGCACTGTATCTACAGTCCGTTTGAGAATTCTGTTATTTTGTGACTTTATCATATTACATCATACCATAGTGGACTGACGATCCTTAGATCACACCCAACACTAGGTTACTCTGCATTGATGACTCCATCATTTTTATCATTTCTGCACCAGGTTCAATGATGCATTAATGATATATAAAATATATTTTGATATTTTCAAATCATTTGTCTAGCCGAAATAATTAGCATAGACATATCAATAATAGAACTTTTAAAAACGTATTGGTTTACTAATCTGACCCAATATTTTTCAAAAATGCTCTTATCAGCACAATGTCAATAAATTCGAAATCTAGCCTAGCTAGAAGATTTGAAATACCTATGCTTCCTCTATCACTCTAATTTTCTCCAATACTTCACTACTTAAGAATTCTATCTATTTCTATCATCGTTAAAGCTTATTACACTGAAAATCCTCAATTTTTCATTCACAACTTTTCTATACCTCAGTATAGTTCATCAAACATACCACACGTTATGAGTCCAGGAACTTACCACAATAATATGAGTTTAGGAACTTGTCCTAGCAATACGAAGTCCAAGAACCAATTAGGAACTGTCCATATGCTTAGGGGTTTAAAAACATACCATACGATTATGAGTCACAAACTTATCATAAATATGAGTTTTAAGAACTCGCACCTAATCTTACTATTCTCTAACTATCAAATATAAATAAGAGAAAAGAATCACCTTCCCGCCATATGTATATCGATAGCGCGACACCATCATTTCAAAGATTATCAATGTGATAAACTAAGTGGTCGTTAAACTAATCACACAACCCCTGCCCATACAAAGGCTTGTACAATTCAGTTATCACATAGGTCCTCAGTTGAAATCCCACATAATTCTAACTTTCTCTTTCCTCACTACGGATTTTCTTTAATTCATTTACATCATTTATAACTCCTTTCGAGTTTTATCTTTGTACTATTTCATAGTAACATTTTCGTACAACAATTCCGCTATAAAGTTTTCAATAATTCGATTGTTCCTCTATCCTTCTATGAACTCATCAGATCACGTTGTGATCTTTTCTTATAATCGTGTTATATTATGATCCTTTCTTTTTCATGATCGTTTTATTTTACGATCTTCTTATCTTTCCCTTTAATCATATTATATTATGATTTCATTTACATTTTTTTCTTTATTACTGGAGTCAGGTAACTCCGGATTCTTATCGTTATAGCTTTTCAAGATTCTTCTTTGAATCATGTAATGAATTCTCCCAAATTCATCTCTTATCATTTTAAACTCTAATTGAGATTATTCCTTATTCTTATATCTGCGGTTATAGCCTAAGGTACCCCTATCTAAGGTTTATAACCTACAACTCTGATACCAACCTGTAGCGCCCCCAAATCCGGGTTCCTTGAACCTCGAACCTGGTGCGTCATGATACATCATCTTCATACATATTCTATAAACTAATGCGGTAAACATAAATATACATTGTCTATTATAACAAGTTCTTCAAAATTCCCAAGATCTATTAACCTTAATTGAATACGTAACTTAATAAGTTAAAAGGTTTATATAATAACATACATCAGATAACTAAATAGTTAACTTGCATAACACTCTAATCTTGTCCTTTGCTTTTGTCTCTGTCTTTCCTTGAACATTCGTCTTAATCTGAAATTTGTTATCATGATATGGTAAGAATGTGCAACTACTTTGCTCAACAAGTTTAAGTACAATAAAGATATATCATGATTGAAAGAAAGAATAAGCTTTCAAATTTTCAACAATATAATAATTGTGAAAGAGCATGAATCATATTTCAATAATTGAATAACTGAATCAATAATGTTGGGTGGTCAACAATAACCATGAACAAAATTTAACTGAACCTTATGGTAATGAAGGTGATCAACCTTTCATACTTGATGAACATATGTAACATGCACTAAGTGTGAATCAATAATCAAAGATGTGGAATAATTATAAATAATTAAACAAGTAGCATGCTTGAAGCATAATAACTCGAGTTTGAGTTAAGAAAACTTGCTTGTACCTTCGATTACTGCTACACAATCTAATTTAATCTCTTATGAAAGATCTATCAGTTATAAGATTGATCTTTCAATTAGTATAATGCATTTTATCCCACAATACTATTACTTTAATAATAAGCTATCTAACATTTAGCCACGTAATACAACATTGAATAATTCTTTAATTTATTATTAATATTATAATCCCTCAATAATATTAATATCATTTAATCATCATCTTAAACTCTTGTCTAATATTAATAATCTTTTAATAATATTTTAGTTATTTTTAAAACTTATAAATAATTTAATTTAATTGTTTACCCTTTACTATCTCATCTTAGGCAATACTTGAAGTTCCTTCTGTAACGACCCCAAAATTCGTACAATTCGACTCTCAATCTTGGCCGTTAATAATGCATCGAACTTCTAACTTTACATCATTAATCGATATTAAACTTTAATAAAAATGCGGAATAATTAAAACTTTTATATTTCTTTTTATATTTTCCTGAATCTCAACTTTTATCATTACATATCTTTGATTCAAATATATTACATGAATCACTTCATCAAAGTTATTATATAAAAGGTTACATCCCAATTCAATATCCTTTATACTTCGGATAACTCAAACTTTACAACTCAACATAAAATAAACATCAAAAATCCTTAAGTACACTTCCAGAACCTTAAACATGGTTTATAGGAATAACAACTTTGGCTAAAATATTTAATCTTCATGCATTAAATCTGGTCCATGTCATTCAAGTAGTACATAGCATTACCTTGAACCCTTAGCCTGCCAAAATGGTTATTTTGCAAGAATAAGCTCGACAACTCAGCAAATCTAACAGCTTTCATGCCGCACTTAACACATAAGTTCATGCTCAATATATATCTCAATTTAAAACAATTATAAGATTTCATGCTCAGCATAAATATAAGTTCAATATAAATATAAGTTCTACATGCTCAACAATCCATATATCACATGTTGAGTTCCATAACTCAACCAAATATAGTCATAGTTTGACTTTTCCAATTCATAGCGAGTAATATGTAATTCAACATCTCATATTGATATCATGAATACACGTAATAAAAAATTGAATTCAAGTAGCACATAGGAACTAGAAGACTTACCTTGATCGTAGATTATCAATTACCGAAAAACAGCTTATAGCTATTTGCACCTCACGTATCCTACACAATATATAATCATGAACATCATTTATTAGTCACATAAGAATGCTTAGAAATCGTTTAAGTAACTCTACTTTACGATCTACTATCATCTTCTTTAGGTTTGATACATAATGTTCAATTTATGTGGTTAAGTCCTGTTAGGGCTCCTCATTGTTTATTCGATTTATTTACGTTAAACTTCCTTTTACTTCTCATTACGTTCCCCTTTAATACACTTAACATTTAGTTAAGTTTTAAACCTCTTCTTTACATCACATTAGATGTATAATGTTTGTTAACATTAATTAAGTTAACATTCGTTTCAAATTTCTTTATACTTCTCTTTAAATAGACACTTAACGTTTGTTTAAGCCGACATAATTGTCATTACATTATTGATTAATGATAAGCATCATTATATATCATAATAATCATGTTATATAACTTAGAACAACATCTATTATCGTCGACAGTACTATACTTGCGTATGTGCATGTCTGACGCCCTCTGATTGCCTACGAATACGCATCAGTAACAAAGATGGTCATTTTGACCCCTTATAACGACTTCAAATTGAAAAACTTAAGAATAAAAGTTATAGGTATACTCGTTATCTTTCCGAATCATCTTGAACCGCCTAAATTGGAGTTCGTATGAAGAAGTTATACTTGATTTACTACGTGAGGTCAAAGCAGTTTTGCATTACACTATTCCGGACATTCCGGACAGCATGTACCCTCGCTGGGGCGGAGTTTCTAGGCCAAAATCCCCGCTGGGGTGGGGCCCCCTGCTGGTGGGTTCCCCGGCTCGCAAACTGTTCAAAGAAAAAGCCAATTTGACTTATTTTTTCGCACCAAAGTCCGATTTTAACTAACACAATGTACATGAAACTTAATGAAAACAAAATCTTAAATTTCCAACATGTTTTTAACATACAATAACATCACAACACATAGTCAAAACACCTAACTTCATGATTTTGAAGAAAACACCATTGATAAGCTTTCTTGAAGAAAATTAACACTATGAATTCGTTTTTAACCCAAATCACATAATTCAAAGCATGTTAATTTTGTTTCTTGATATATTATCATACTCTATGATTAATTTACATAACATATCACAATCAAACACAAATTTTGATATTTAAGAAACTATTTTTCAAGCTAGTTCACTATAAATTGCTATAAACATGATTTCTTCATGTTCATCATATTTACATGAATTGAACCAAATAAACTATCATATAACTCATATATAATCATTTATATACATAATCTAACACATTGATCATCAATTTATAGTTTATCATAAAAACTAATTTACAGAGAATAAAAATAATAAAGAACAACAATTAAAATTAGATTATACCCTTTTTCTTAGAAGAAGATGATGATTCATATGATGATAATGATAGGCTTCTAGTTTTGATTTCTCAAAACTCCTTCCTCCTCTTTCTTTCTTCTTCTCCCTTTTCTATTTTCTTTCTCTACTCGTTCTTCTTTGTTTTGTTATAACTTCTAACACTGACTAACTTATTTTATTTTTCTAAACTAACATATATACATATAATATAGCTTACATATATTATACATATATAAAATATATAACTTACATATATTAATGGCTCCTAATAAATATAATTATTACAATTAATTCATATGTTATAATTTTTGAAATTTAAAAAGATCTAAGGCTTGTTTAACAAAAACAGCTTTAATTTTAAAAATAGGTTTTTAGTAGTTTAGGCCCCGTTTAGCAAAACGAATTTAAAACGGTGCAAGGGCCTTGTTTGGCAAAACGGTTTAAAAAATTCTTTTAATTCTTTTAATAAATCATTCAACACATATATTTAATGTTATACTTTAATTAATTAAATCTTAACATTCTAATTTAATTAATTAAAAGTTAACATAAATTAATCACATAAAAATTGCCACATAACAAATATAATTACTCGATACTTATAATTTCATGTAACAATTACACATAACTTCATCTAATTTAATTATCCCAATTAAATTAGAACTATAACATAAAATCATTACATATTAATTAAATTAAATATTAAATATTTATTTAATTAATATATTACTCTTAATTAAATTACTTCACAACAATCACATAAATTATTTATTTAACTCAATAAAAAAATCAATTAAAATATTTATTTAATTTAATAAATATTAAAATTCTCTTCGCACCAAATCACATATTTCTCAATATATAACACATATACTCATACTCAAACTCGAAACACCTCATAATAAGAATTTTATTTATTAAATTCTCGTTTATTAATTCTTAAAAATTCGGGTTGTCACACCTTCAAGTGTTTAACGCTTGTCATGATTCTATATTGAGAACCCCTCGTTCAAAATAATTAATTAAGATAAACCTTTATCTTAAGTTTCTTACATTTCTCTTTACTCGACACTTAACATTAGTTAAGTCATTTAAAGTTTGTCTTCACATCACATTAGATGTAATATATTCGTTAACGTTTATTAGTTAACAATTGTTTCATATCTCTCTTTTAATTAACGCTCAACATTCGGTTAAGTCGTTTTATCTTGACATTGCATCACGCTTGGTGTATAATGTTCGTTAATATTCATTAAGTTAACATTTGTCTCTTACTCTTTATACTTTCCTTTCAATCGACACTTAAAATTTGGTTAAGTCGACATATCTTAATGTTACATTATATCAAATGTATTACAACCATTCAAGTTAATTAGATTAACTTTCATCTCATACTTTTACTTTTCACTTAATTGGTTGCTTAACATTTTAGTTAAGTCATGATAATCTTGTATTCACATCCCTTTGAGGTTTATTAGGTTAATTAAGAAATTAAATCAACCTTTAAATAATTCCTTAATCTAATCTTATACTTTTAAAGTATTTCTTTCAATTAATACTTAACATGTGGTTAAGTCTCTAATATATATTCACATCCTCTTTGATGTATATTAGATTAATTCAAATTAATTAAATTATTCTTTAGTCAAGCTTCTACATTATCCTTTCAATTAATAATTAATAGTTAATTAAGTATTTAAAGTCTTTCTTTCAGAATACTTCATTTTAAATGCATATTAGATTAATTAAATTAATCTTTAATTTTCATCTTTCAAAATAATAGTTAATATTAAATTAATTAATTAAAGCTTTTCATAATACTTAATTAAGTGTATTATGTAATTTATAATTAATAAAAATCAATTCTTCTTGGGTCATGCTTGAAATCTTTCTTCTCTAGGCCTAGCAGACTACCGGCACGGCGACGCCAGGTTTGATCTACAAACCTATGTTGCGGCATTGGGTCTGGGTCGTGGACTTCTCGAGTTGGTCCGGCGCGACGGCGCTATATGCAGGCCATTCTGCGGTGTGGTGGCGCCGGCTAGCAGAATGTGTTGCCCAGATTTTTCATTTGTGCCATTTTTGACCCTTCCTCCTTTAAATCTTCATATCTCAAGTTATACACATCCAAATTAGTTTATTTCAGACTCTATGAACTCCTAACTCATAGAACTACAACATATCCAACAATCAACAACTTACATACACATTTACTTAGTAGATCTGAAGATTTAAGAAGGAAAATATAATTTAAAATTTCAAGAACTTACTTCCTTGATTCTTCCCCTAGATGCTAGATGAGTTACTAGATCTTGCTTAGAATTCTCAACCCTTCCTCTTTGAGTTCTCTCAAAGCCCAAATCAAGCAAAAATCACCCACCCACTTCTATCTCTCTCTAGTTTCTTGAAGAACAAATGAAGAAGATGATAAATAGTAGTTGTGGGGTGTATTAAAGATGTATATGGAGATGAGTGATGGTGATTTTCAATTTCTCTTTCTCCTTTATGCCTCAACAGAACCTCCCTTTCTTCTTTTCTTCTTTCTCTTTTCTCTTTTTCTTCTCTTTCTTATCTTCTTTCTCTTATCTTATCTTTCTCGTTCTCTTTCTTTCTTCCTTATCTTCTCTTCTCTCTCTCTCTCTCTCTCTCTCTCTCTTATCTATAGATTACTTGCAAATCTAAATAAAAGATTTAAACACATTCCAACTTCTCTCTTTCTCCATACCTAGTGCTTGTACCCCTTTTATCCCAATTTGACTTTATTAATTCGTTAAATAAAATGACTTAAAAAGTCTTTCACCTTATGGCCAAAAATTTGAGCCATTTAATTTATTATTTGGACTAAATATTGAGCTCTCATTTAAATGTTTTTGCCATGCGAAATAATCATGAACCAACTCATGAAATTTTTATCTTACCCTAATTATTTAATTAGGATTTCTATTCCACTCATTTTGGAATTTAATAATTATTCACATAAATTTATTCATATAACCCAATTAAATTTTCCTTAATTAGGTTAAAATAAATAATAAATGAGATATATTAAAATAAGTCTCTTAAATTAATTTACTAGTATGCAATTTAAATACTAGTATTCTCAAATAATAATTAACCCTTAGTTTAATTAATCCTCATTCCTAATATATATTATATTAGGCTAAATAGTTCCTTTTCAATCCTCTCTAAATAATAAATAAATATATACTTATTTATAATATATATTTATTTAATCAAACACATACTTCACACAATCACAATTATTCGCTTCATTGGTAAATGATTAGTATTTTCATATATTAGGCTAAACGTTTACTTCAATGTCTTATTAACAATCTCTTTATATAATTAGCTTCACTCAATAAACCTTTATCATATGGCTTGTCATAAATATTAACTTGACTTGCCATAATCTAAATCCCTTGTTGGACTTTTTATTAAATTTCTAACATATGACTACTAGGTTAGGCTTATTTTATTCCTCACCACATCACCTAGCTTATCTCTTCCCAATTCAATATCTTTGGGTTCTCTTACATTAACATTCAAGCTCAACTTCTATAAGCTTGTTTAATTAAGATTTCCATTAATCTTTTATGATCAATTTAATTAACCTTTTTGAATATATGTATATATATGCTTATATATATACCCATTCTCTTTATCCTTATTATTTCTCTTTATTATACATATTATGATTTAACACTTAATCTTTCATCTTATAAGTTTTTATGTATAATCCAGTAAGCCGAATACCTAATCTAGCTACCTAGACAATTCAAACAACTTGTTGCTTCCCAACACAACAAGTTAACATAACTAATATAACAAACTATATACAACTCAGCAAACCGAATACTAATTTAGCAAACCGAATACACTAATTCAACAAACCGAATATACTAATTCAGCAAACCGAACACTCTAATTCAGTAAATCGAATACACCTATTCAGCAAACCCTTTCCCCTCTTTAAATCTTTTTCATATATATCATTTCGTAATCTCTTTCATTAATTCACGTAAGGTTAAAGGCAACATAATACCTTATTCTTAACATACTTCCAAATATAATTCCATTCTAGGTTTTGAATGTTGTAACCCTTATTTTCTCTACACTCTTTCAATTATAAAACCGTATAGGTTTTTCTAAAAATTTTAATAATTCCTCTATTTCCACTCTAGGTTTTAGACTTTAACATCTAATTTAATTATTCAAGATTTTCTAAAATTTTAAGTTGTCACATATACCCATGAATCAGATGCTTTTGGACTTAGTTTTATGCTTGCTTTAAGTAATTTTAGTACATTTTATTTGTTTTTATGTTATTTTGTAGGAATAGGCAAAGAAGGGGCAAATATGGAAATTATAGCTGAAGAGGCAGTTTCGTAAATAAGTTGAAGTTGAATGTTGGGGCATTCGTTTTGTGAAGGATTTGAATGCTGGGGCATTGGAAGGCAGAATATGGGTAAATTTATTTTTCAACTGGGTCAAAGTTTTATGATTCGTAGTAAGGTTTGGATGCTCTAATGCCTACTTTTTGCATGAGAATTAATTGTAGTTTTGGAAAATGAATTGTATTATAGTAGTTGACTAAAATTTGGATATTATGGATATAATTCTAATTTGGATTGTAATTCTTTTAGGGTTAGGAAAATTAGGAGGCCTACAAATACATGTTAAAGGGCTACTAGAATAATTAATCTCTTTTATTGCGGCAACCAGAATTCAGATATGGAGCTCTAGTGCAAAACCACTTGTTAACACTAATGGAGGCAGATAATTGAAGGAGGTTTGGCAATGGAAATCTTCATAAGGGCTTTTCTTCTCTATCTTTTCTTTGATACTTGTATTATCCTTGGATGTTACATAATATTTGGAAAAGTTTAATTTATGTGTTATGAATTAAACTTCTATTTGTTTAAATTAAATTGGCTTGATATGAAATTACTATTTGAAAAATATTAGAATTAATTCCTCGTGGGAACGATACTTTACTTACACTTTATTACTTGTTAACCGTGTATACTCGTACGTATTTATTGATTGCAAAAACAACAAACAACGATCCCCATCTCTTCCAATCCTTCCTTACCAGTGAACGCTACGACCACCAATATCAACACCCCCATAACAACTACCACTGCCACCACTATTGAATCCACTACCGTCTCCACTAGCTCTGCCCCCAAACTTCTATCCAATCAAAATTAGAATCGAATTTCCAAAGAATGATCAAGGAAACCTCAAATGACACAAAATCTCCCCATGCCAACACCAAATCCATCATCACCGCAGCCAACCTAGCCAAAATTCGAGAACGTTATCACATCTTGGACACCTAGCAAGTCAAGGCACCTTCTACAACCGACCGGACCTACCATCGTACTGAAGGTTGGACTGCAATGCCCCTTAATCTACTGGAAAAAGGCTGCCTCTCCACGCCTTCATCATAACCTTACTAGGGTTTATCAGCGTTGGATTCGCCCAGGTGGTGCCGAACTCTTATATCATTATTGTCTCCTTCATCGCCGTTTGTCATAAACTCGACGTTCCCCCAACAATCGATTTCTTTTTCTCCCTGTTTTATTTGAACAAATCCAGAAAGCCAGGCTTTCGGTCTTTTAAGCAAACAACAACTGAAGCCACACCAACGCATCGAGAAGCGAACCCTGATGAGTGCCCCTTCGAGTAACAAGGGGGTGCACACTCATTATTTTTTCATCAAAGGGCCTGACACTCACTAATCGCGAACTGGTTCAACTAAGGAAGCCCGAACATCAGCATTGGAGAACTTCCCCTGGACCGAGTTGTGGAAATAGTGAAGCTAATCGAAAAGCTGCCAATGAAATAGCTACCCTTTAAATTTTTGATCAAGAAATCTTGGCTATATGAACACAAACGTAAGTTCTGAAACCCCTCTTTACTTCCTTGTGCTATTAAGTCTGATACTGACCTAAATCTTCTATAGTATCCCTCATCAAACAAACATCCCCTAACAGGGACAACTCTAAAGAGATTGAATCTGAAAGCGTCATCCCCGAAGATACCAATCAGACCCCCCTCGATCCCT
The DNA here is from genome assembly GCA_020205555.1 of Panax stipuleanatus. Classification (NCBI taxonomy): domain Eukaryota; kingdom Viridiplantae; phylum Streptophyta; class Magnoliopsida; order Apiales; family Araliaceae; genus Panax; species Panax stipuleanatus. The sequence continues at coordinate 117,662,514 of CM035118.1, read as the reverse complement.
TCATCACCGAAACTACAAATGAAGCAATTATATCCGAAGAGCCCACTACCACCAATTCCAAGCAAAACCCACCTATAAGTGTCCCCCAAACAACCATGATTCCCACTCCATCTTTTACCGAAATAAACCCCCTGGATATGCCCTTTTTCGAAAGAACCACCCTCCTTAGAATCAAACGAAGGCGATCAAAACCTACACCTAACACAACCCAAGATCACCTTGCCCAATCTTCCCAAAGTCAATCTAAAAATGCCATTGTCCCGACACCATAACTATCCCTGAACCAACACCAAGCATAGAGGCAGTTGAAGTCGAAGACATAACCCACCAAGAAACTTTCGAAGAAACACCTAAAGATTCCCCCCATAACCAAGAAACCTCGCACCGAACCATCTCCTAAATAGCAGTCTCCTACCCAACCCCTACAACAAAACGGTCCTTCAACAAGCTAGGTTCGGGAGGTGCAAGTGAAGATTACACTTTGGCCGGCCGATCCTGAAGACTACCCCCATGAACTCTTCTAGAAGTTTATCCTTCATGCTGATGAAAATCAGTTCGAATATATCAGTCTCCAAGGGCTCATTTACTCCAAAATAATGCATCAGGTCTGGGTAAGATACTTCCTTTTGTTATAAAATTAGCTTCATTATCTGATTACAAACTTATTCGAAACTCTGGTATACAGGATTCAACAATATCTGGCCTAGTCATACCCCGATTCCACCAGGTTGAGGCCAGACAAAAAGAATTGGAAACTAAAATCCAATAACTCAAGTTTGAACTAAATGAGGATGAACAACTCAAAGATGAACTCTACTATACAAAGCTCAGAATGGATGCTGCCATAGCCGGGCTTAGGAAAGAAAAATGTCCGCACTCCAACACTACTTTCTACATCTAAAAACTCGAAGTCAAACTGAAGGCCGAGAAATAAAAATTCGCCAAAGGAGAAGAACATCAGACAACCCTTCTAGCCAAAAGCTCAGCAATAAAAGAAGAAAACGAAGGCCTAAAGAAGAATGTTAAAATCATGGTTGGCGAACTCCATAAGATGCATGAAGAGAGAAGGAACCTCATCAACTTCTATAATGCCAAAGAAAAGGAACTTGCTGAATACAAGGCACTTGGTCCTCCACTCACCGAAGATAAGAAGCAACAAATTTATCAAGAGTACCGGATGTCCTCCGAACTACCCAAAGAAGTCATGCAGCAATTCGGGGACGACTACCAAAGTGCTTAAGACAAAGATAAGGATAGAATGCAAGCTGCTGGTCTGGACGCTTCAATATTGAATTCTTCCGACGACAAGGCAGAACCCTAGAAGTTGTCTTCTTTTCGCTTCTATTATAACCTTGAACTTATAATTGTACAAAATATTTTACAAATGAATGAAAATATAATTCATTTTGAAGAATTGAATGTTTATTCCATACACGCATTTTAGATAATAAACAAAGCATTCGTTCGAAGAACTAAACACTTATGCAATTAAGGAAAAATGTTCGTTAAAACAAACTGAACATAAACAAAGGACATTCGTTTCGGGAAATTGAACATCAATCAATAAAGAAGTTATATTCGTCTAGCAGAACTGAATAATGTAAGAGTATTCATTTGGGGAAACTGAACACTTTTATATATAAGCAATAAAGAAAATATTTGGTCGACATAACTTTATACCCACATAAGCAAGATATTCGTTTAAAGAAACTGAATATCCCTAAAAGAAATATCTGTTAGGGAGAACTGAATATCCCTTTAAACAAAAATGATTAACGGCAGTACTCATTTATAAACTGAATACTCATTTTATTGATAACTTTGAAAGATTACAGAGTCGAACAACTCAGGCATGCCCTATTGATAATATTTCTAAAGCTTACCCGTATGCCAGGTTTTCTTGACTTCTGTTTCATCCATTGCTCAAAACCGGTATGTACCTGACTTTGGCACCTCAACAACCTCATAAGGCCCCTCACAATTAGGCATCCATTTTATGAGATTTTGGGGCGTAGACGCCTCCACCTCCCGAAGAACCATATCCCAAACTTCATGATAGTAGTGTGCATACAAGCCAATCATGTATGATGATAAAGCACGTACTTTGTAAACAATCTTATTTATTTATTAATAAAATATTCATTTATTACAGGCATTTAATTATCTACATGTTGCTGTTTTTATAATATGTAAATAACCCATAGTTTTAAGCAATACTTTTAGAATCATGATGATGATCATGCTAATGAGATCTAAATTCTTAGAAAGTTTTAAAACTTAAATAGTTCCCAATCGTGGGATTACTAAAAAGGGGATTAGTAAATCCGGATAGATTGGTACATATGTTGCTTGCTCATTGGATGAGGATGATTGATCTCATGATCATTTGTGTGGAGACACTAAAGCAAGTATGTAGGTGCTTATTGAAGAATAAGTTCACTGAACGTGATTCGCTATGGAATACCTAATGGAGTTTTACTCGCATGTCAATAGGAATTCCTAATGTGATAGTAGTACAAGTGATCCTTGGACTTGAGATCATCATAGTATCTTGTATGTAACAAATTATACTTTGACTTATTCCTTAAGACCTTTTAAGGCATATATAGGGTATGCTTGGGTATAATGAGTTACATATGGAGATAATGAATGATCAATAAAGAATCTACCACCTCTAGTAAAAGAGGAGATATGTCCCATGTGATTCGTTAAATGACAACCCAGGAATCCTTGGCCAAGGTGAAATGAAATTAGAAAGGAGTTTTTAATTTGCATTATTTGGAGTTGTGCATTTTCTAATCGAAATACATATAATTAAATAAAATAAGACTTGACAGTAAATCCATGTCTTATATTTAATTGGGACATTGTATGGTGGAAGGATTGAATTGTATGGTAACTATTAACTCACAGGTTCTTTTATGATTAATGTTGAAATCTATATTATCTGGAAAGTCGTTGATCGCTAGGGAGGCTTATCCCTATTGTAGAATAAATATTATTTATTTAAATAAATTATTAGTTTAATTTATTTATTTAAATAAGATTAAAATTGTTTTAATTGATTTATTCACAACCGGTTTAATATGGAGAACCTAAAGGGTCACACCATAAAAGGAAGAATAATTATTTAAGAAGGTAATGGCATAATCGTAATAATGCATTAAGTATAATTAATTTAATCTATGGTGATAGAATAAATTAAATAGCTTCATGTTTATTATTTAATATTTTGGAAATATTAAATATAAATTAATAAGAGGAGTCTTATTAATATTATTATAATTATTATTATTTTAATTTCTAAAGGAGTTTAGTAATTAATTTAATATTTAGTACTCTCATTTATTCCTAATAAGATTAGGAGACAAATTAATTAAATGAATTTAATTAATTATTCCCATGTGGTGGGAAGCCTAAATTAATTAAAGGAGTTTAATTAATTAAAAGAAATCCCATGTCTAATAGGATTAGAAGGGTTGACCAATGTCTATATAAGAGAAGTCTTATAATAGATATTAGATGATGCAATTCTAATTGTTGGAGAGTACTCCTTTTCTATAGAGGATAGAAAACTAAGGTTAAGCCAAACACCCTCCTTCTTGATAATTCATCTTCTTTGGTGGATCACCTCTAGAGGCCAAACACTTGGGTGGCTAACGTTGATCAAAGGAAAGAATCTAACCCGAAAATTCAAGGAGATCACGAAGAACAAGGAGTTGAACTAGTACCTGTGGAAGCTTCGTTCTACAAGGGTATGATTCCATAACTTCTTATTTATCGTTTTAAATTAATAATTTGCATAAAGGATGATCCGGGTAATGGTTTTGTAGAAATTTTTTAAACTCTGATATACCATGCTTCCGCTAATTTTTGCAATTTGATTGCGTCACGATTTCGTACAAACCCAACAGTGGTATCAGAGCCAAATCTTTATGCAATTATTAATTTATTTTTGATTTCATATACATATGGGTATGTATTTAAAATAATTTATTGGGCATAATTTTATTGTATAAAATTATATTATTTTTTTTTTTTTAAAAAAAAAAAAAGAAGACTTTTTTTGGGACGAATCACAATTTTTTTGGGGTGCTAATCTTGAATTCTGCAAAGAAAAGGTGTTGTCTCTTTCTTACTCCAAAAAGAAGGTGACCCATCATGAAAGGACTTTTTTAATAAACCTGCAGGACTCTTTTAATAAAAGAAGGTGACTTCTTTTTAAAAAATAAATATGATATATTTATATATTATATTCTAAATAATTTTATAATTAAAATAAAGAGTTTATTTTAATCTTGAAATTGGATTTCATGCAATTTAAAATTGCCCATTAAATGATACTCATATATATGGAATGTTTTAATTCATGAGATGAATATTTATTTATTGATATATATGGTGATATGTATGAAAATAAATGGAGATTGATTATGGACTATTTGACCAATGTGATTGGATTTTATTTTAATTGAATGCTTGAATGAATGGGTTTTATTAAATGGGGTCTGCGTACCTCGTCTTCTCTAATTTTTTTTTCTTGATGTAAAATTCTATCTCCCTCCTATGTACTTCCCCTTGACTGTTGATCAAGGTTTCTATTTAAGTTAAATAGTTTAATGTAATAGAAATAGTTAGAATTATCTTTAAAAATTGGAGACCAAGGAGCAAGGAGCGCAGTGAAGACCCGTTTGTATGGAGCCCGAGTTTAAATGTAATAGTTATAGTTTAAATTTAAATTCTTGCACCTCCTAGGTTTGACCTTTTGGTTCACTTGGTGGCTCTAGTGAACCAAACTAGAATAAAAGTCCATAATCAATCCGGGTAGAATATAGTATTCTATATTGCATGCTAAATATTATATATATTATATTTTATGCAAACATGCTTCGCATGTTTAATAAAATGACGCGTATTTTATATATATATGTGCATGCGCGCTAAACAAGATGAGATAAATAATAACAAACCCCTCAAAGAAATAATATTAAGTCCGAAGCGTTCAAATGATATTTGGAATATCGAACGTCGCCTTCTAGCATGATAAATTAATAGAGTATTAAATATTTAATATGAGCTTGTTGTGCTATCCACAAGGCGAGTATTGCGTATTTAAGATGTTAATTAATCACATTTGATGCTTATCAAGAAAATTGAACGATCTAGTCTTGTTGTGCTATCCACAAGGACGAACATTTTTCTTTTTTGAATTTATGGAAGTGCTAGGCTGGACTTAACTTAAATCATTTTAGTTCGGATGTGCACACACTTGACCATTATGATTTAAGAGGCAAAATAAAAGGAGTTATATAGTGTTGTAATTGACAAGAGTTGTCTACCTATTTATTTGTATATCGCTTGTTGTGCTATCCACAAGGTTATATACATTTGAAATGGGATCCTTATTCTCACTAGCAAATCTTTAATTAGATGTTGCCGAACTATATAAGTGAGGGTAATATAGTTTGATAAAAATAGTGGGAGATACCAATTTAAAATAAAGACCTAAATTTATTTTGGTATGCAAAATTAATAAAATGAATGTTTGCTAAAATGCTGTTTTTCACATGCAGAATTTTAAAAATGTCAAAATCACTAATTTCACTGCGAAGCATACTTGATGCTAATAAGCTTACCGGGCCGAATTATACGGACTGGCTAAGAAATCTGAGAATTGTTCTCACTGCTGAAAAGATTTCTTATGTCCTAAATTCAACTGTCCCTGAATCTGTTTCAGAAACAGCCTCTGAGGAAGAGATTGCCACTTTCAATAAGTGGCAAGATGATGCATCTGTGGCTCAATGCATCATGCTCGCATCCATGAATAACGAGCTTCAGCGTCAGCACGAAAAAATGGATGCTCCTGCTATGCTGCTTCACCTCAAGGAGTTGTATGGTGAACAGAGTAGGACTGCTAGATATGAGATATCTAAGGAGCTCTTCCGATCTCGGATGACCGAGGGTACTGCCGTCGAGACTCATGTCCTGAAAGTGATCAATTTGATTGAACGCCTTGGACAGCTTGGGTTCATCATGGATGGGTAGTTGAGTCAAGACTTGGTCTTGCAGTCACTCCCTGAGACCTTCTCGCAGTTTGTGGTTAATTTTCACATGAATAAGCTAGATGTCAGCTTGCCTGAGCTGCTTAACATGCTGAAAACTGCAGAAGGTCACTTCCCATCCAAGAAGAACCATATCTTGATGGTGGATTCTTCCAATAAAAGGAAGAGACCTAAGGTATCTTCTGAAAAGAAGAAATCCAAGAAGGCTAAGGGAAAGGGGAAAGAAAAGGAACAAAAGAAACCTGAACCAGCTAAAGGAATGTGCTTTCATTGCAACAAGCCGGGACATTGGAAAAGGAACTGCAAGAAGTATCTAGCAGAGAAGAAGCTTGGAGAAGCTTCGACTTCCAATCAAGGTTTGTTTATGATTGAAATTAATTTTTCTGAAAGTCATAATTCTACTTGGGTATTGGATACCGGCTGTGGTTCTCACATATGTAATACTGTGCAGGGACTGGTCAGAAGTAGAAAGCTGAACAATGATGAGGTGATCCTACGAGTGGGGAATGGAGCAAAGGTTGCTGCATTAGCTGTAGGAACTTATTATTTAGCAATGCCTTCGGGCAAGTCCATTTATCTTAATAATTGTTATTATGTTCCGAATATTATTAAAAATATTATTTCAATTTCTGTATTGGATATGGAAGGATTTAACGTTGTTATAAAGAACAATAGTTGTTCCATTTATAAAGACGATGTTTTATATGGTATTGGAAATTTGCGAAATAGACTTTATACACTTGACTTACAAGAAAATATATTTCAAATTGAACAAACTAAGAAAAGAAAAAGAGATGATATTAATTATACCTACATGTGGCACTGTAGACTCGGTCATATCAATGAAACAAGATTATCCAAGTTGCATAAAGATGGGCTCCTCGAGCTATCCGATTATGAATCATATCCAACTTGTGAATCTTGTCTCATGGGTAAAATGACTAAATCTCCTTTTAGTGGAAGAGGAGAAAGAGTTACAGAGTTGTTGGTATTGATTCACACAGACGTTTGTGGGCCTATGACAACAAGTGCACGGGGTGGGTATTCTTATTTTATTACTTTCACTGATGATCATTCAAGATTTGGATATGTGTATTTAATGAAATACAAGTCAGAATCATTTGAAAAGTTCAAAGAGTTCAGAAGTGAAGTAGAGAAACAAACGTGCAAGAGTATAAAGATACTTCGATCAGATCGAGGCGGAGAATACTTAAGCGGTGAGTTTCTCAATTGTCTCAAAGAAAATGGTATAATCTCACAATGGACTCCTCCAGGTACACCACAGTTAAATGGAGTATCTGAAAGGAGAAATCGAACACTGTTAGACATGGTTCGATCCATGATGAGTTTTACCGACCTTCCAATTTCCTTCTGGGGATATGCCCTAGAAACGGCTGCATACCTACTTAACAAGGTACCTACCAAATCTGCCCCAAAGACTCCATATGAGATGTGGAAGGGGAGGAAACCAAATCTTAAGCATGTTAAGACTTGGGGTTGTCCAACTTATGTCAAAAAGTTTGAACATGATAAGCTACAAACTAAATCCGAAAAGTGTAGATTTGTGGGATACCCTAAAGAAACTGTAGGGTATTATTTCTATCATCCAACTGATCAAAAGGTGTTTGTTGCGAAACATGCTGCCTTCTTAGAAAAGGAGTTTATCCATGAAGGGGTCAGTGGGAGTAAGATATATCTTGAAGAAGTTCAAGAACCACAAATTACCACGGATCAAAGTCAGGTACCTGACCAAGTAGAAGAACCTACTATACCACACCCTGTTCGTAAATCTGGAAGAGTACCGAAGATACCTGAGAGGTATGGATTCGTTTTAGGGGATGACGATGAGGTACACATCATGAATGATGATGATCCATTGAATTACGAACAGGCTATGAGTAATAAAGACTCAGAGAAATGGCTTGAAGCCATAAAATCCGAAATGGACTCCATGTATGAAAACAAAGTATGGACTTTGGTTTCACCACCTGAAGGCATTAAGCCTATTGGGTGTAAATGGGTCTTTAAAAGAAAGACTGGAGCGGACGGCAAGGTGGAGACCTATAAGGCCCGACTGGTTGCAAAAGGTTTCAAACAAAGACAAGGAGTTGACTATGATGAAACCTTTTCACCAGTAGCTATGCTCAAGTCCATTCGGATTTTGCTTGCGATTGCAGCTTATAACGACTATGAGATCTGGCAGATGGACGTGAAAACGGCCTTCCTCAATGAGAAACTTGAGGAGGATGTGCATATGACACAGCCAGAGGGATTTGTTTCAAAGGTTGGAATAAATCAAGTCTGTAAGCTGCAACGATCCATTTATGGATTGAAGCAAGCTTCTCGTAGATGGAACATTCGTTTTGATGAGACAATCAAAGAGTTTGATTTTATCAAAAATGACGATGAGCCATGTGTGTACAAGAAGGTTAGTGGGAGCGCAGTTTCATTCCTTGTATTATATGTTGATGATATATTACTGATAGGGAATGACATTCCTATGCTACAATCAATTAAAATCTGGTTATCTAAACACTTCTCCATGAAGGACTTGGGAGAAGCATCCTATATTTTGGGGATAAAGATCTATAGAGATAGATCTAAAAGGATGCTTGGTTTATCCCAAGGAACGTACATTGATACGATGCTAAAGAGGTTTAGCATGGAAGATTCCAAAAGAGGTCTCATGCCGATGAGCCATGGAATACATCTCTCCAAGAAACAGGCCCCAAAGACACCTGAGGAGAGAGACCGTATGAGTAAGATCCCTTATGCTTCTGCAATAGGATCTATCATGTACGGTATGATATGTACTAGACCGGATGTTGCTCATGCACTTAGTGTAACGAGCAGATACCAGTCGAATCCTGGAGAAGAGCACTGGAAGGCAATGAAAAATATCCTAAAGTACTTGAGAAGGACTAAAGATATTTTTCTTGTCTACGGTGGGTCTGAATTAAAACTCGAGGGCTTCACAGACTCAAGTTTTCAAACGGACCAAGATGACAGTAAATCTGTTTCGGGGTATGTTTTACCTTGAACGGAGGCGCAGTGAGTTGGAAGAGTTCCAAGCAGCAAACAGTTGCTGATTCAGTGACAGAGGCAGAGTATATAGCTGCAAGTTGATGTTTCGGATGAAAAGTTCATTACAGAACTAGGAATAGTTCCTAAGCCTCATCTTGAATCTAAACATGTGTTGCGGCACTTTGATTAAAAAAAAAATCATTGAAAGAGGAGAGTGTAGACTCTCAAGACAACATTGCAGATCCATTTACTAAAGCTTTAACACAACAGCAGTTTGATCGTCACTTAGAGAAGATGGGTATGAGATACCATGGCGATTGACTTTAGTGCAAGTGGGAGATTGATAGTAGTGTGCATACAAGCCAATCATGTATGATGATAAAGCACGTACTTTGTAAACAATCTTATTTATTTATTAATAAAATATTCATTTATTACAGGCATTTAATTATCTACATGTTGCTGTTTTTATAATATGTAAATAACCCATAGTTTTAAGCAATACTTTTAGAATCATGATGATGATCATGCTAATGAGATCTAAATTCTTAGAAAGTTTTAAAACTTAAATAGTTCCCAATCGTGGGATTACTAAAAAGGGGATTAGTAAATCCGGATAGATTGGTACATATGTTGCTTGCTCATTGGATGAGGATGATTGATCTCATGATCATTTGTGTGGAGACACTAAAGCAAGTATGTAGGTGCTTATTGAAGAATAAGTTCACTGAACGTGATTCGCTATGGAATACCTAATGGAGTTTTACTCGCATGTCAATAGGAATTCCTAATGTGATAGTAGTACAAGTGATCCTTGGACTTGAGATCATCATAGTATCTTGTATGTAACAAATTATACTTTGACTTATTCCTTAAGACCTTTTAAGGCATATATAGGGTATGCTTGGGTATAATGAGTTACATATGGAGATAATGAATGATCAATAAAGAATCTACCACCTCTAGTAAAAGAGGAGATATGTCCCATGTGATTCGTTAAATGACAACCCAGGAATCCTTGGCCAAGGTGAAATGAAATTAGAAAGGAGTTTTTAATTTGCATTATTTGGAGTTGTGCATTTTCTAATCGAAATACATATAATTAAATAAAATAAGACTTGACAGTAAATCCATGTCTTATATTTAATTGGGACATTGTATGGTGGAAGGATTGAATTGTATGGTAACTATTAACTCACAGGTTCTTTTATGATTAATGTTGAAATCTATATTATCTGGAAAGTCGTTGATCGCTAGGGAGGCTTATCCCTATTGTAGAATAAATATTATTTATTTAAATAAATTATTAGTTTAATTTATTTATTTAAATAAGATTAAAATTGTTTTAATTGATTTATTCACAACCGGTTTAATATGGAGAACCTAAAGGGTCACACCATAAAAGGAAGAATAATTATTTAAGAAGGTAATGGCATAATCGTAATAATGCATTAAGTATAATTAATTTAATCTATGGTGATAGAATAAATTAAATAGCTTCATGTTTATTATTTAATATTTTGGAAATATTAAATATAAATTAATAAGAGGAGTCTTATTAATATTATTATAATTATTATTATTTTAATTTCTAAAGGAGTTTAGTAATTAATTTAATATTTAGTACTCTCATTTATTCCTAATAAGATTAGGAGACAAATTAATTAAATGAATTTAATTAATTATTCCCATGTGGTGGGAAGCCTAAATTAATTAAAGGAGTTTAATTAATTAAAAGAAATCCCATGTCTAATAGGATTAGAAGGGTTGACCAATGTCTATATAAGAGAAGTCTTATAATAGATATTAGATGATGCAATTCTAATTGTTGGAGAGTACTCCTTTTCTATAGAGGATAGAAAACTAAGGTTAAGCCAAACACCCTCCTTCTTGATAATTCATCTTCCTTGGTGGATCACCTCTAGAGGCCAAACACTTGGGTGGCTAACGTTGATCAAAGAAAAGAATCTAACCCGAAAATTCAAGGAGATCACGAAGAACAAGGAGTTGAACTAGTACCTGTGGAAGCTTCGTTCTACAAGGGTATGATTCCATAACTTCTTATTTATCGTTTTAAATTAATAATTTGCATAAAGGATGATCCGGGTAATGGTTTTGTAGAAATTTTTTAAACTCTGATATACCATGCTTCCGCTACTTTTTGCAATTTGATTGCGTCACGATTTCGTACAAACCTAACACTTCAAACCTTCCCCTTTATTATAATGCCTAGTCACTCTCCTTTAGTAGGCTTCAAGCCTTACCAGGGCCAAACCCTAACTTCCTCAATTAAATCCAAGTTGAGGCGAAGACCTTCATCATTGTATAGCTCCTTGAACTGAATGACCTGAAGTGAAGTAGAACTAATCTTGACAGGAACTAAGGCATCAGTTCCATAAGCTAGTTTGAATAATGAATTGCCCATTGTCGTCCTTGGAGTTGTTCAATAAGCCCATAGCACACTAAGTAACTCTTCAAGCCATCTCCCCTTTACCTTATGTAGCCTTCACTTTATCCCATTCAGTAAAGTCCTGTTAGTGACTTCCACTTGTTCGTTAGACTCAGGATGGGCCACTTAAGTCTTTCGATGCTGAATCACCAGATCAATTAAAAATTGCTCGAATTTTGAACCCACGAACTGCCGGCCATTGTACAAAATTAAAACCATTAGGATCTTAAACCGAAAGACCACAAACTCCTTAAGAAATTTCAAGCATTCCTGCTCCATGATCTGCCGAAGGGGCTTTGCTTCTACCCACTTGGTCATGTAGTCGATCGTCACTATCACAAAATTGATTTGACCCTTCGCCATCGATAATGGACCCAGTATATCAATTCCCTACACAACAAAGGTAATAGAGGATAGAACAAAATATAATTCCTCAGGTGGCTGATGAGTAATAGGGTTGTTCAGCTGACATTTGGGGCACTTTTTCATGTAGTCTGTTGCCTCTTTAAAAATTATGGGCCAATAATACCCCTGCCAAAGTAACTTATATACCAACGCTTTAGCTCCCATATGGTCTCCATAGATCCTTTCGTGAACTTCTCGAATAACATACCCAGCCTCTGATGGCACAAGACACCTTAGTAAAGAAGAGGAATGAGCCCTTTAATACAAATCCCCATCGATAATCACAAAATTTGAACTTCGATATTTGATCTTCTTTTCCAACATCCGATCCAAAGGTAAGACGCCATCAGCCAGATAGTCCAAGTAAGGTGTCAACTAACAATTCGACCATTCCACACACATAACCTCCGCATGCTGAACACTTGATTGATTCAAAACTTTAAATAGACTAATTCGCTGAATGTACTCGCATCTGTCATAGCCAATCTCACCAGAGCATCGAATATGATATTATTAGATCTGTCAACTCCCTGAAAGGCAAACGAATTGAAATAATGGAGTCGATCTTTGACTTTAACAAGATACTTAACCATCCTTGCCCCCGGGCCTTATACTCCCCTGAAATCTGTTCAACCACCAGCTGAGATTGTAACGACTTGGAAAATTGTATTGTCCAGAAATTAAGATTAAAGAATTAATAATTAATAAAATAAATTTTTATTGATTATATTCTATGTTATGTGTTTATTAATCATTCTATGACATAGGATGATTAGAAATGGGGAGGATTCAGGCTAAGAGCTGGAATGAACAACTATGAATTTTAAAGACGAAAATAAAAGTTTTTCTGGAATAAAAATATATTCGAGAAAAAGACGAAATATACATTATTCATATGTGAAACCCTAAGGGTTAAGGTTTGACCCTAACAATTAGGGTTTAAGGTTAGTGTTTGAACCCTAAGCATTTTTTGGGAGATTAAATGTTGGAATGACATTCTGTTGAAAGATTTAACGACAATATGTCGTGAAAAGTTAGGTTAGCCGAGAAAAGTTTTCTCGAAAGAAAATCACGAAAATCACTATTCATCTATTTCTGCTCGGGAATTTATATTAAAATTCTGAGAAATGCGTAATGATAGGATTTTAAGACGAGATGGAATATGTAATAATATTTCATTTATGGCTCGCGAAGTTTTTGCTTGCGGACTTAAAACCCGAAGGGTTAGGAAAAGTGAAATCAAAGAACTAAATGGTTATGTGTAATAATAAATGATTATTATACATAATGAATATGAGTATAATACTAGTTAATATACAAGAATTATACGAGGAGGATATGAGAATTAATACGACGTATAATACGAATTTTATATGAAGTAAATAGAGTTAATTTGAATTATATTAAGAATTAAACCCGTGGGTCGAACCGACGGGTAAATGGGTGGGTAAAACCCATGGGGCTACCCATGACCCATGATGATACATAGGGGACATGGGAGAGCACAAGGTGGCCATGTGCTAGCACATGGGAGGACATGGTAAGCAAGTGGGAAGAGGTGGGCAAGAGGAGGTTTGGTCTAATGACCATGTTGCCCTTGGTCTTGCTTTACCTATATAAGGGAAGCTTAAGGATCATTGGTGGGTTGGATCACCAATGAGTTTGAGAAAGAAGAAAAGAGAGGAGGAGGAGCTTGTATCAAGCAATTTAAGAAGTAAAGAGAAACTAGCTAAGACTTGTGTCAAGAACACAAAGTCAAGACCTCAAGAACACTTAAAAGGTATAAGTGTTAAACCTTGATTTTCATCTTTCTTTCAATTCTCAAATTGATAGAAAAGTGGAAATTGGAAGAGTATGAATGGTAAGAAGTAATGAGATTGATATTAGTAAACATTAAAACAATAATAACCAAGAACAAGTAAAACCATAAATAAATGGTTAAGAAGTTAATGAAGAAACGAGTAAAACCATATTGAAATGGTTAAGTAACTTAAGGAAGAAAACCATTAAAACTTAGATGTTTAGAATGGTTAGAAGCATGGATGAATAACCAATGGATTGATTCCATTTGGTTTGGAGTAAAAATATCGAGAAACGAAGATTCGGCAGAAGTTACGTGATTGGACGTTAAGTGTCGAATCGTAAATTTTCTCTGAATGAAAGTCAAAAGTCGTCATGTGATTCAAAAACGAGGGTTTTCAATGGAGTCATGTGTAATTAAGTAAATAAGACTTGCAAGAGCAAGAATGAAAGAATTCAGAGTTAAAACGAAGAATTGAGCGTCGAACGTTCACGAACGTTTAACGAAAACGGTCAATTTTCAGCCAACGGATTCAGAAATGAATTCCGACTGAATGGAATTGTAGAACGTAAGATATGTGAATTATTAGCTTTGGAACGAGCCAATTCTGAGTTATAACGATTGCGTTATGGGCTCAAGAATGTTAGAATTTGAAAAGTCTGAATTTTTTTAAATGGAACAGGGTCGGCGCCGCAGCGCCTCCCAAGCCTAAGGAACTGGCGCCGCAGCGCCTGCCCGGGAGAATTTCCCTACAGGTGCAGCGTCGTAGCGCCGGTATATAGTGTAAAGTGTGGCGCCACAGTGCCAGTAGGGGAAGTTAGGCACTACATGCTCAGCGCCGCAGCGCAGCCAAGATAAAGGGAACCGGCGCCGCAGCGCCAGTGCAGGGGAAAAGCTAGAGAAGTGCTATTGAAGGCTCAACACTTAGGGGATGTGTATGGAAAGTTAGTGAACATATAATTCATTTAATGTAACACTTAAACAAATGATTTAAACCTTAAGTAAATGTTGAATGAGAGTAAGAAACGAGTAGCCTGAACGCAGGATACGTGAACAATTCTAGTGAATCGTATCGGCGTTGAGTGAACGTTCTAAGTATACATTGGTTGTATGACTTAGAAGTTAATGAATGTTGGCATAGTAAGATATAATAAGATGTAACGATCGGTAATAAGAGAATGAAGAATAACATTTAACGTTAAGAAGTCGAGTTAAGGGTAATAACTTGAATGAACGTTTCGAGTCGTACGGACCGGGCGTTGCAAGAAAGGTAATGAAGATTAACTTAATGAACATTATAGTTATAATGGTTCGGATAACTTAAGTCTAAAAAGGTAATGTAGTCGTAGTCCATAATGGTCGAGATATAGTATCTGGGCTAAACGATTCCGTCAAAGAGCGACGGTATATACAAACTAGCAACCGTTCTAACTCACCGTGAAAGATAGTGTAGATGAGACGGGAAACTAGTTTGTTAGTTGTTTGTGGGAAACCACTCAGTGTACTATATTTAACTACTATTAGAGACTCGATGAATGTTAAGTGTAATGTTATTAAAAGAATAGAAGAAATGAATATGGGAGTTGGTCGTGTAGAATTAAATTTCAAGAATGCGAACCATCAGAGAAGTTTAAATATGCATAAGTCAAGTATATGACTAATGGATATGTGTTTCCTTATATGCTATATAGGGATTACGATGAACGGTATAGCGTAAGCCGTATGCAGAGTGAAGGCAAGTTTCCTTAACTTGTTTAAGTTCTACTTGATGCAAGTTTCTTAACTTCATTCATTTTTGTATGAATGATAGTTTCTTAAACTTTCTCAGACGTTGAACACGAGAAAGTAATTCGTTTGTGCAAATATGTAATGGTTGTACAAGATGGTAGTATGTATGAGGTCTTGGGCCACAATATTAACACTTCGGTGTTTCTATGAAATAAAATGTTCAATGAAGAAAGGATGTGCAGTTTATTTATGAACTGTTCGTGTTAAGTCTGTGCTATTGATTCTAGCCGACATAAGATTTATGAAAAAAGTAGAAGGATGAAAGTATGTCAAAGTAAAATGTGATGTATGTTGTAAAATGATAGGAATCGGAACGTATTCCTATTATTCGAGCTGCTTCATAACCATTGTTCAGTTATTGAAGTCTTAAAAGAATTTTGATTCTTTAGTTGTTAATATTCAAATTGGGAATGGAAATTGGGATGAAAGCAGGGAAGATTTGTGCGAGCTGACTGAGCAGCGCGGGGGGGCGCTGGTTGTGCCTTGATGTGGGTGCGGGGCGCGCTAAATGAAGAGGAGTCGCTGCATGCCAAGCGCGGGCCGCACCATATTACAAAGGGACCGGGCGCATGGCGCGCCGGTCGAACAAGATTTCAGCTGATTTGTTTCCTTAAATTCAAAAGTTGATTCAAAGAAGGATTTGGGACTTACTAATTGTAATAGGGTTTTTTTAGATATATAAATACTAGTTGTTCCTCTAGTTTTAATCATATATCTTTTGACTGAAAATCATTGGAGGCTATTCTTTTGGAGCGGATTGATATTTCATTGGAGATTTTGTGAGGCAGACTTTGGATTGAAGATTGAAGATCATCGACAGAATTTTTCCTTCTTCTTCTTAAATTAATTTATGTATCATGATGTCTATCATTAATTATCTTTTTGTTCCTAAGTTGATGATAAACTAAACATCTATTAGGAGTATAATGGAACCTTTTACAAAGCTTTAATTTTGTTACTATTATTTTCACTTGATAATTCTTCTGAATTGATTGATATATTCTGTGCTTAATTTAATAATTGTTTGGCCAACAATTAATATTATATCTTTGATTGAATTGAAAGAGGATATCTTAGAGTAGAACTGAATATAACAACGCATGACTTTGTTGATTCCTATTTAGAATAACATAGCAGTGTATAAGACGAACGTACTTATATACCATGTGCAATAGTGATATGGGTGTGAAGTTAATGGCTTTATTTTAAGTATTTTACACGAAAGTAGTAAAATAACTAAATAGGTATTTTTTGCTAATAATCGAAAGGTGTTAGTAAATTGTGGAGTAAACCTAGTTGTCAATTCGGTGGAATAAATTAAGTAAAAATAAGGTAAGAGAGTTATTGTGGAGTAATTGGGAAAATTGTATTCCTATGATTTAATCATCTGGGATTCATTAATTGTCAGTTAATTGATTTTTAATCACTTTAATTTAGTTAATTTTCAAAAATCAATTGGAGTGACTGTTTAAATAGGTTAAATTAGTAGAAATTAGATAATTAAAATAGTAGTTTGTTAACTGTTCCCTGTGGGTTCGACACTTTTCTTATTACTATATTACTTGATTGACCGTGTGCACTTGCGCGTATTTGTTATTATATAAAACGGACAACAAGTTTTTGGCACTGTTGCCGGGGAACAGTTTTAATAATTTTTTTATTACTAGTTTTTATTAATTTAGTTTATTCAAGCAGATTTTTATTTTAGTTGTTTACTTTTACAGGCTTAAATTCTGTTCAAGCAGCGATCAAGGATTTGTGTGTGCAACGCGTTAATTTCAATTATTTATGCAAACACAGTCCAAGGGGTCCGAGATAGTTCCTAATGACAGTGAAATTGAAAGATCTTTCATTACAAGAAAACCGGCTAATTCTGACGGACTATTACATCGACATTAAGCCTTTTCTGTCGATATTACGTATAATTTTGACAGAACCGTTCGTCGACCTTTCAGTCGTAATTTTGCCCCTCGGCATTAACTCCGTCAAGAATTCAGTCAAAAGTAATTAATACCGACAAACTATACTAGACGAAATTATCTGTTGAATATACGCTAATCTCGACGGACGTTGGTTATTTTCGACGAACTATTCTCTCAAAAGTAACATTTTTTATGAATTTAATTTTAATACAGATAGTTAATTTCGACGGACTATCCGTCGTCCGTCGAAAATAAACTATTCAGTCGAGACTACATAATGCTGACGGAATATAATCGACAAACGTATTTGTCGGATATAAAGCAACCTAGACGGACAGAAGCTATTTTCAACGAAATAGTTCCTCGAGAATAATATTTTTTGAAAAATTAATTTAAATGCAGGTAGATAAGGCCGACGGAATATCCCTCGGAATTAGACTATTCCGTCGAGGTTAACAAATTTTTTTTAAGCTGCTTTATGGAATTTCCAATTTCTAGGGTTTTAAACCCCAATAGTGTCCCTGTAACCTGTTTCATCTCAACCATACATACAATACTATATTCCCAATTCAAAATAACAGTAAAAACCTGTTATATCCCATCACCTTGCTATAGACAATATATACATGATACGCTAATACCAACAACGTACGTCCAACGCTATAACGTTCAGTCCCATCACATAACGATTACAAATATACACTAATGCCAATTAAGCTAGCAAGTACAAATATCAACTAACTCATTAAGAATTATAACAAATAATACGCTAACGACAAACTGATCACAAACCTGTTTGATTTACAAAACTCGTATAAAGTAAACTTAATTTTAAACAAAATGTACAATTGTTGTACAATGTAATGAATACAATCTATACAAATGAGCTAGCATGTAAAACTAGCCAGCTAATAGGAGGAGGATAATTAGACGAGGGTGGGCGACGATGATGCTCTGGTGTATGAGAATCAGTGTCAACGTCCCTCTGATCGCCATTGCCACTCTGCAGATAGGATTAAAAATATAAATCATTAGTCTATATATATGTGAGAATTAAAAGACTGCTGAATAAAAATAAAATAACATGCAAAATACTTGATGGCTCTCTGGCTGCTCACCAAAAGCCTCCAATAGTAGAGTAACCACCATCCGGAGCACCTCACCGCTTAATGCGGCGAACTGCTCGGACGATAATCCAGTACTCTCTACGGTGGCCCCTGCTGCAATATCCTGAGCCAACTGGTGAAGGCAAGCATGGCTAGGTAAGTGCTAACGTCGGAAAGCCGGATCCGTCTGAAACCTATCCTATACCGCCGCTATAACCCTCTGGAAGAGTGCATCATCTAAGCCAGCGCCCGTATGAGATGATCCAAACTGGTGCTCTCGGACGCTGGCGCTGGCTAGAGCCTGCGATAATAACCAATTTATTACGTATTATATATAAATTTTATTTTATTTTAAAACTTAAGATATATTATATATTACCTCCAGGTAGGGTATATACGGGTATCCTAGGTAGGCCCAACACGCGATACCTGTCGGTACTCGAAGTAGAGGGATCCTGAGATGCAACCCATAGTCTCAGCTCCTCATCCTGAGATAACTCAATCTCAAGCTGAGGAGTGGTGGAATCTAACGGCTCAGGATCTCCCTAGCAGCCCGTAATTCAGCTAGACGGGCGTCCCGAAGCTATTGAAATCGATCCTGAAATGTTATTTGTATACACGAGTTAATTATATTATTTGATTACCAATCTAATATTAATAATACCTTCAAATTTAGACTAAGTCTTACCCGTATAGCTAAGGCTGCAGGAGACATGCGAGGGGGTCCTTAGGGGTGTGGGCTTTATCCCAAAACTCACTCATCATATGGGGTCGGCCCAAGCTCTCGACCATGGCTTAATAATTAATATAATTAAAACTGTATTAAGTATGTTACTGAAAATTGACTAACTAAACAACAAAATACGCAATACTTACCAATTTCACCTCCTCAAAAGACTGTGAGCCAATCGTGTGTACAACTCGGAGCTGGCTCCGATTTTTCTTTGCTTGCTCTGACTTTTTCTTGAACACCTCATCATCCCAGTGCCGACACATAGCCTCCCAAGCCTGATCGGAGACTATGCGGGACTGATGAGCTCTGATCGTAGTCCCAGGCTGTTCGCCAACCACCCGGGTGGCCCGCTGTCTCATCTCGTAAAGCCAGCCAGAGTAGTTCTTCGCGACATGTGTAGTAATAACACTGTCGCCGGTTGCTAGAGATATGCCCTCCTCATATCTAAAATAAACCTATAAAAAAAGTTGTATCGACATATCAGAATTAATTTGAAAAGTATATAATGGTAAATGATAATGCATTGTTTACTTGAAGCTATGTAATTTGACTTATGTGAAAATTGCGCAGCACAGTGTCCATAAATGAGGCATCATACTGGGCGAACTGGCTAAATCGCATACAGCTATTAGGCAAGTGTGTCAGGAAGATGGTGTGTAGCGTTGCCTTAGCGACAGTGTCCAAGATACTACAATATAATGCGAGAGAAATAATTTTTTTTTATATTAATAATGCAATTATATATATACATGTTAATTTGTTACAATTGCCAAATTAAAAGTGACACTTACTGCGCCGAGTCGACATTTACCCGGACAACGTGTGGCTGTGCCGGCGGCTGACCAAATAATTCGAGGTTAGTGCCTCGCTGACATCGACGAACACTATCTGTATAAGTAAAATTATATAAATATAATATTTCCATAATCCCAATAAATTTAATATTTAAGTTTGGAAACATACTAGCTGATGACGATCCCTTACCGTGGGTGCCGTCATCAGATCCTGAACGACCACCACCACGACGACCTCCTCCGCTATGTCTAGCCATATATCAGCATACTACTGAAATAACTAACATATTAATCTATTAATTAAGTTGTAGTTAATTTATCTACATTAAATTATCGTTCGATTACAGAAAACCGTTTAAGTTAAGACTACGCACGTCATCAAACCCATCAGAATCAATCTCAACTTCGTCATCTGATTCTGGCTCCTCTGCCTCCGTATCGATTTCGTACTCGTCGTCTTCGTGTACAACGATATAGTCATTGACAACCACGTCTTCCTCAACATCAGGTATGCCAATAAGGTCATAAACCATATCATCATCATTTAAGACATCTACCTCGGGATTGCTAATTTGTTTTTGCAACGGCTCATCTATTCCCAATAGATTAGTGCCATCAAAAGCACGAGTCTTTGTTGTGACAACTGTATACCAGGGGCTCCTATAATTTAAGACATTCGAGGCGTAGTACACTTGAGTGGCTTGGCTGGCTAGAATGAATACATCATTAGACTGTAGTTTTGACTTTATGTCTACCGTGATGATTTTATTACGATCAGTTTTAACACCCTTAATAGTATCAAACCAGCGACACCTGAATGTAAAAACCTTTTTACCACTGAGATAATTTAGTACAACCACTTCCTCTAATCGTCCATAGTAATTGGACTCAGAGTCTTGGTAGCAACTTCCCAACACGACAACGTCATAATTGACTAATGTCATTTCATTCAAGTCATCAACCTTGAATCTATACCCATTCATGATGCATACAGAAAATGAACTTATTAGTTTGTACGGGCCTGAAACAACGTCTCTAAAACACTCATAAGCGCTATCCTCTTCAACCATGCTCTTAAACCACTGGTGAAAATTTTTAGTAGTGAATGCTTCCAACTGTGCTGGAGTCATTCCCGGATTAGAAGCATTCGCTTCCTCTTCGAATGCACTGAAATAATATAATAAAATCATTATTACAACAATAATCTTAGTGTATTGACATATTTATGTATAATAATACATACTTGATGTCTTCTGCAAATTCAGGCAAATTTAGAAGCACGTATGTAGATACAATCTTCAAATCTCTGTTGCTTAAGTAAGTCATTGTCTCATAGCCAAATGGTTTTGCCGAATATGTGAATACAGCTAACTCATCATCAGATTGAGATTGATCACCTAGGACCTCATTCCTACTTAAACGAGTATGCTTAGTTGAGACTACATCGTCGAAGTACAGATAGCAGAAGTTGATAAGTTCTTCCTCCGTATAACGTTCAACAATTGAACCCTCTACACGAGCTTTGTTTTTCACTTTCTGCTTTAATCGACGTATATACCTGAAATATAATTGCACACAATTAATACTAATAATATGCCTTATAAATATCATCAAATTTTAGACAAATAGATGATATTAGTTACCTCTCAAAAGGATACATCCATCGATATTGCACCGGTCCTCCAAGTTTTAGTTCATATGGTATTTGTATAGGCAAATGCTCTATCAAGTCAAAGAACCATGGAGGTAAGATCATTTCGACCTTGCACATTTTCAGCACTATATTCTTCTCCATCTGCTTAACATCACTATACCTTATTATTGTTGAGCAAATATCCCGAAAGAAAGATGATACTTTGGCCAAGGCATCAACAAATTTCCTAGGTAACATATCACGAAATGCAATTGGCATCAACTTCTATATGAATACATGGCAATCGTGAGATTTTAACCTAGTCATTTTCAGCTTCTCAACCTTGGTGCAACTAGATATGTTAGAAGCATATCCATCCTGGAGCTGCAACGCACTTACCCACTTGCACACGTCTTCAACCTGCTGCTTGGTTAGACAAAATGACACTTTTGGTTTTGAGTTATTAGGTCGAAGCCACAATTCCGGCCTGATATTCATTGCCTCCAAATCTTTACGTCCTTTATCAGTGTCTTTTGTTTTACCACTCGCATCTAACACGGTGTAAAACAGATTCTCAAACACATTCTTTTTTGTATGCATAACATCTATACAACGACGGACTGAAAGTGTGACCCAATATGGCAACTCAAACCACATGGGCGAGTGTGTCCAGTTATGAGTTATTCCGTAACCAGCTGCTCTCAACTTACCATGCTCCTTACCTGGCGGTGGAAAAGATAGATCGTTAAGCCAACCCGATATCTCGCTGCCCGAAAAACGTCCACCCCCTTTTTCTCTGTCTTTTTGTTAAACTGTGCAGACAACTTTCTGTAACTGTGGTCAGCAGGGAAGAATCTATGAGCAGTTCTGAAGAAATTGGTTTTACGCCCATGACGTAGTTATATGCCTTCCACATCCCCTATACAGACTAGATATGACAGCTTCCCATGAGTTGACCAACCACTGATCATCTCAAGTGCTGAAAAGTCGGTGATAGTCCACAACAAAGCTTCTTTCATCACAAAATTTTGCATCTTCGCTTTATCATAGGTCTGAACACCCATTTCCCACAATATCTTAAGTTCATCGACTAACGATCTGAGGTACACGTTTATGTCTTTTGTAGGACTTTTATCCCCCGGTATGAGTAAAGTCAAGAACATATACGGATCCCTCATGCACATTGACGGTGGAAGATTGTAATCTACCATTATTACTTGCCAAACAGATTAGGGCTAGCTAAAATTATTAAATGGACAAAACTCATCTGTAGCCATGCCAAGCCTGACATTCCTATCATCCTTTGTAAATTCTGGAAATTTTTCATCAAACTTCTTCCACTCATCTCCATCTGCAGGGTGAGTCAACTGACCAGGCACGACATCCCTCGTTCTATGCCAACTCATATGTTGAGTCGTATGGGACGACATGAATAGTCGTTGAAGCCTTGGCGCAAGAGGAAAGTACTGTAAGATCTTCCTGGGAACATGTTTCTCCTTCCCCCTATGTTTTGTCACCTTGTAGTGAGGTAAGCTGCATATAACACACTGTCCCTTATCTCTGTCCGCCCCATAGTATAACATGCAATCCTGCTCACAAACATCGATCTTCTGATACCCCATATTCAAACCCTTGACCATCTTCTTCACTTCGTAATAATTCACAGGCAAGGTATTATCCGTGGGTAAAAAATTGCTCATAAGAGCAAGCAAATTGTTGAAACCTCTCTCACTGCAGTCATTGTCATTCTTAAAGTGTTAGAGCTTAGTCACTGCAGATAGCCTGGTGTGCTTATCATTTCCAGGATACAATGGGACCTCTGATTCATGTAACATCTTGTAAAAGGCAGCAGCTGAATCATTTGGTTCTTGCTGAGCATTGCCTGACACATGCTCGTTATCGGCCCAATTTATAATGTTAGGCCCATACGCATCGACCAACATCTCCACGACATCATAGTTATCCACAATTGAATCCCTCAACTTAGTTGGTTGGTCTACACTATTTGAAAGTTCCCTTAACTCAGCTGATTCCCCGTGATGAATCCATAGGGTGTACCCATCCACAAATCCACGGGAAAATAAGTCAAATCTAATCTCGTTGACTTTCTTCCAGATAAGATTTTTACATTTGACACACGGACATCGCATTTTTCTGTTCGGATCATCAGCATGTTCTATTATTTTGTTCAAAAATTTAGACACCCCATCATGATAAGTTGACACTAATCCCCTCCCATCAATGGGTATCCTATAGTACATCCAACTCCGGTCGGCTGACATCTTGATGCTGCACATAAGACGCATTTAGTACAGTTTCTTTTCTTTCTGTAACTGTGGTCTATGCATAAATTATATTTTTTAGCAGCATCTCCTCTATAGGACAGGGGTAATTCAGGCTTCTATCCCGTTCCTGGATACGTCTCTTCACTAGTGCCAACACGTTAAGCACGTTTCTACTATTTTAAGAAAATTTCGACAGCACCTTCCCATGGTCTCCAAGTACACGAAATAGATTAAGATAACTTAATCTAAGTTTGTACTCAAAGAACATGTAGAGATAACAGCCGAAAAATCCTCAAAACAACACAAATGTGTCGTTTCGTACTGGCACCGACCTAAGTGAAAGAGATAACATCCAGTAACAGTCCCGAACTGGGGACTATTCGACATTCACTCCTACTGAGTGAATGTCAAACGGGTTTCTAAGTTCTAAAGTATAGTTCATAAATAATCCTTCCATTAACCATCAAACATGTTAATTGAGACGGTCTACATATGTGATGGTTAATGGAATGATATTTGTACTATAAAATGAATAGTTGTAATTGAGTGTATTGAAGATCAAAGAGAGTATATTGAGTTTATTGAATATTGCGGCAAACTAAGCAAATGCTACTCAGTTTATTTTATCAATGCAAAACTTAGTAAATGCTACTTAGTTTATGAGAACTGTTATTTGGAATATATATGGGGACTACTTTTCGACATTTACTCCTATGCGTCAAACGAGTTTCAAAATTTCAAAGTATAGTACATATATATATATATATATATATATATACATATAGTAGTTATTGGGTTTATTGAATATTACGGCAAACTAAGTATATGCCACTTAGTTTATGTTGCCATTGAAAAACTAAGTAAGTTCTACTTAGTTTAGTAAATGCTACTTAGTTTATTTTACCAAATAAGTGCTACTCAGTTTATTTTACTAAGTAAGTGCTACTCAGTTTAGTAAATGCTATTAAGTAAACTAAGTTTGTTTAAAATTTATTTTTACGTTATTTTATGTAGTAGTGGAACTAAGTAAATTCTATTTAGTTTATTATATTATATTATTTCCAATAATTTAAAATAATTTAATATATTTAAATTTATTTAATTACTTTAATTTATTTAATTTCATTTTATTTTAGGTTTATTTATATAATATTATATTAGAATATTTAATTTAATTTATTTAATTAATTTATGTTAATTAATTTATTTTGTATTATATTATAGTATATTATTTTTCACTTTAATTTAATTTAATTAATTTAAATTAAGCTATATTAAATTTAATTAATTAATTAATTTTGATTTATTTATTTATATATTTTAATTTATTTTGTATTATATTATATTATTATTTTATTTTATTTACTTTACTTTACTTTAATTTAATTTATTTAAATTAAATTAAATTTATTTATTTATTTTATTTTATTTTTATTACAATATATTATATTATATTATTTAATTAAGTTACATTTAATAATATTTTATTATATTAAATTAAATAATAAAATTTTATTTTATTAAATTAAAATTAAATTATTTATTTTATTTTAGTTTATTATTAGTTTTATTTTATTTATTTATTAGATATAATATATTAAATTAAAATTAAAATTTTTATTTTATTTTATTTAGTATTACATTATAATATATAATTTATTTTCATTAAATTATTTTATTTTAATTAAATTATTTTATATCAATTAATTTATTTTAGTACTAATTAAGAAACTAAGTAAATGATACTTAGTTTCTTTTAATAATTGAAAACATAAGAATTATATTAAACATGCATGGCCCACAAATTTTGGAATTTATTAATCCTGACAAAAATTCTGTAGAGTATTCCGTCAGAAATAGCAAATACACCTACATCAAACATCACCATCACACACTTACTGAATAACATAAATCAAACCTAAATTTTATCAAACCCAAATAACATAAATTAAACACTTAATGATTAACATGTGTATATACTCAATATCAAACTCAATCTGCAGAACACATAATATATTAGTCCCAAAACACATAATATATATCAGTCCCAAAATGATCACAAAGCTAAATATGTATTTACAGTATCACAAAATCAAATTAACAATATCACAAAATCTGCAGAACATGTAATAGTCCCAATATTATTTAAATTACACAACTCCTCATCAATTAACAGTTTCACAAATTTAGAACATGTAACAGTCCCAAACCCTTTCTTCAAATGCGTACTTTTCTAAATAGGGGAAGATTAGGGCATAAATTATCAATAATTATTATAAGAAAAATTATTTATAATGACTGATTATGGCCGAAAAACTATATATTGACAATTATTATGGATTTAATTGGGGACTGCTAAATAGGGGAACAATTAGGGCAGAACCTTAAAGCCTTAAGCTAGCTGATAATGGTAGAGGAGGAGGAGGATACGCCACCGCCACGAGCTTACCCAAACCACCACAGCGCCGCCACGAGCTTCGGCCGAAAAAACGAGGACGAAGAAGCTAGACGACAGGAACGGGAGGGAGCTTTGCACAGTGATGAGAGTTTGAGAGATAAGCCATTTTCGTCGACAGAGATGAGAGATGGAGAGATGGAGAGGTTGAGTGCTGGAGAATAGGATGCAGTCGAGAGCTGGAGAGACAGAGGGTTGAGAGAAGAAAATAAATGAAATGGGCGATTGGGGCTAATCTAATCTGATTTTAGGTTTTATAAGTTAATTCTGACGGAATATCCGTCGGTAATATGTCCCTCGAAATTACCTTATCCTCGATGGACATTCCCTCGGATATAACTATAATTTCGTCGAAGTTAGTCGTCGCGCTGGCGGGAAACTTGGCGCCAAAGAGGGCCTTCTACTACCGACGGAATTCCATCGTGATTAACTTTTTTTCGAGGGAGTTATATTCGATGGATTCTTCTGTCGAAATTAGTTTATTGTCGAGGGATTATATTCCGTCGAGGTTAAGTCCGTCAGACTTAGCCATTTTTCTTATAGTGTTTCTGACAAGGACGAAGAACTAATCAGAGGACAATGGCAAATCAAGCTAACATGGATAATGAAGAGTACAAGCCACTTCGGGATTATGGAATGCAGAAGGTTACATACATTTAGTCTAGCATTGCACGCCTTGTCATTGCAGCATATAGTTTTGAGATTAAATCTGGC
Source organism: Panax stipuleanatus (assembly GCA_020205555.1). Classification (NCBI taxonomy): domain Eukaryota; kingdom Viridiplantae; phylum Streptophyta; class Magnoliopsida; order Apiales; family Araliaceae; genus Panax; species Panax stipuleanatus. The sequence continues at coordinate 117,635,343 of CM035118.1, read as the reverse complement.
ACGATTCATATTATCTAAAACTCATGCCAGTTCGGAGGTGCACCAACGGATGATCCTAATGATCGCCTGATTAGTTTTTTAGAAATTTGGGATTCATTCCGGTTTAATCAGGTGTCAGAAGATGCAGTTAAGCTGAGGTTATTTCCTTTTCCACTGAGAGACAAAGCAAAGAGTTGGCTACATTCATTGCCACCGGGATCCATCACAACATGGGATAATTTGGCACAAAAGTTCCTTGCCAAATTCTTCCCGCCAGTGAAGACAGCAAAGATGCAGGATGCTGTACTCTCAATCAGACCGTTTGATTCAGAGTCATTATACGAGGCTTGGGAAAGGTACAAGGAGCTGCTTCGAAAATGTCCACACCATGGGTTGCCATTATGGCTACAGGTTCACACCTTCTACAATAGTCTTGGCAGACAATTGAAAACTAGTATAGATGCCGTTGCAGGTGGGGATTTGAATGTTAAAAGTTGTGAGGATGGATATGACTTGTTAGAAACCATGGCGGCCAACAACTACCAATGGCCGACGAGCAGAACATCTTAACTGAAGGTAGCAGGCATATTAGAGTTGGATGCCGTAACAGCACTATCAGCGTAGGTTTCCATTTTTGACAAAGAAGATAGACGCTTTGGGTGTACAAAAGGTTCAGAAAATGGAAGTGGTATGTGAGTTATGAGCAGGGGCCCATCCAGCAGATCAGTGTGCTATCAACACTGAGTCGGTACAGTTTGTGTGAAATTTTTGGTAAGCAGCAGCAGTATGGGGTAAATTCCACCAGTTATAATCCAGGTTGGAGAAATCACCCAAACTTTTCATGGAGTACTAATCAAAATCAGCAACAAGCTCAACCACAAGCTCCACGACAAGCCGCACCCCCAGGATTCCAGGCAAGACAACAACAACAACAACCGACCCAACAAGAAAGGAAACCAGAACTTGAGGAGTTGTTAGTAAAATACATCAAGGATAACGGGACATGGAAGAATACTCATGAGGTAACTCTACGAAATATTGAAAATAAGATTGAAAAGTTGTCTACAGCTATGAAATCTTGCCCTCAAGGAGCGTTACCCAGCGACACAGAAACAAACCCAAGGGATGGAAAAGAGTACTGTAAGGCAATCACCTTGAGAAACGAGAAAAATTTAGAGGATGCAGCTACAAAAGGGATAACTAAGCACGTATCTACTGATGAGAGTAATGAGGAGCAGTCAGCGAAAGAGTGAGGAACAACAGGTGAAACAAAAGAGAAGGCAGAGAGAAAAAATACTGACATGTATGTACCACCAGTTCCATATCCAGGGAGACTCCGGATAGCTAAAGAAGATGAACAATTTTCAAAATTTGTGGAGGTATTCAAGAAATTGCATATTAATATCCCGTTCGCAGAAGCTATAGAACAAATACCGAGTTACGCAAAATTAATGAAAGAAATCCTGTCGAGAAAAAGAAGGTTAGAAGATTTTGAGACTGTTGCACTTACGGAGGAGTGTAGTGCAATCCTACAGAAAAAATTACTACCAAAGCTCAAGGACCCAAGAAGTTTCACAATACCGTGTACAATTGGGGAGAAATTCTTCAGAAAAGCACTATATGACTTGGGGGCTAATATCAATTTGATGCCATTATCCATGTACTCACAGTTGAGATTACCGGAGGTAAAGCCCATGAACGTGACCCTCCAGCTAGCAGACAGGTCTCTAACTTATCCGCGGGGAATAGTAGAAGATATATTGGTGAAGGTAGACAAATTTATTTTCCCAACGGATTTTATTGTGCTTGACTTTGAGGAAGATAAGGAGATTCCACTCATACTTGGGCATCCATTCTTAGCCACGGGGAGAACACTGATTGATTTTCAAAAAGGAGAACTCACGATGACGGTTCAGGATCAAGAGTTGACGTTCAATGTGTTCAAGGCAATGCAGTTTCCAAAAAAGACCGAGGATTATTTTAGAATTGACTTGGTTGAGACCTGTGGTACAAGAGTTCGTGGCAAGTAATGTATTTGGGGATCCACTTGATACAACATTGGGAAATTAAGATGCAGCAGACTTTCCAGATTCTTTGGAGTATTTGCACGTATTGAACTCATCTTCTTCATTCAGGCCGTATGGAAAGCGATTTGAGGAATTAGATAGGTCTGAGAAATCGAAGGCACATCCAAAGACTTCTATTGAGGAACCTCCAGTCCTAGAATTGAAGTAACTACCGAGTCACCTCAGGTATGCATACTTAGGAGAATCTTCTACGCTACCAGTTATCATCTCAGCTTCACTCACAAAATCGCAAGAGACAAAATTACTGAGAGTTCTTTGAGAATTTAAAACTACAATTGGGTGGACGATAGCTAACATTAAGGGAATCAGTGCCTCATTCTGTATGCACAAAATCTTGTTGGAAGAAGACGCTAGACCGATTGTGGAACACCAATGTAGATTAAATCAAATTATGAAGGACGTTGTCAAGAAAGAAATTATCAAATGGCTCGATGCAGGATTCATTTACCCAATTTCAGATAGTTCATGGGTTAATTAGTCTGGTTCAGTGTGTGCCAAAGAAAGGAGGATGACAGTCGTGGAAAATGAGAACAATGAGCTAATTCCAACTAGAATGGTAATGGGATGGCGAGTATGCATGGATTACAGAAAATTAAACAAAGCCACCCGAAAGGATCACTTTCCCCTACCGTTCATTGACCAGATGTTGGATAGACTTACAGGGCATCAGTTCTACTATTTGTTGGATGGATATTCGGGCTACAACCAGATTGTCATAGAACCCGAAGATCAAGAAAAGACTACTTTCACTTGCCCTTACGGAACGTTTGCGTTTCACCAGATGTCTTTTGAGTTATGCAATGCACCAACTACTTTTCAACGATGCATGATGGCTATATTTTCAGATATGGTGGAACAAAACGTAGAGGTATTCATGGATGATTTTTCAGTGTTTGGAGATAATTTTGATCTTTGCTTAGCAAATCTTACGTTAGTACTACAGAGATGTGTGGACACTAATTTGATCCTTAACTGGGAGAAATGTCACTTCATGGTATAAGAAAAGATTATATTAGGACATCGGGTTTCAGCAGAGGGTGTTGGGAATTGCATATTCAAATTTGATATTGAAAGTAAATATAAATGCTTAAGTATAAAGTTCTTCAAAGATCATATGTACAAGGACTTAGATGATAGATCAAAATTATTAGGTTGATATGAGCTTTAATGTTTATCATTCTGTAAATGAATGTATAGAAGAGAGATCAAATCTGTTAGGTTGATCTATTCTGAGATGTAATTGTTTGGCTTGACAGAATCGTAGTCTGTCAAAAGCCAGTCTGCAGAAGCCAAGACAGAATCGTGGAGCTTAAATGAAGATTTCCAGAATCGTAGTCTGACCTTGGAAGCCACACTGATAATCGTGGAGGAGATTCGAGTGGCTGCCAAGCTAAGTCAAGAATCGCGGTGTGCTCTCGAAAGCGTGGAGTTTGCAAGACAAGCAAGAAGGAATCGTAATATGCCAAAGAGCTTAAGAGAAATCGTAGTGTTCTTTACGATCAGGACTGAGTCCAACCTGTGCAAGCCAACACACAGCGATCATGGTAAAATAACCATGATCGTGGTGTTCCTCCAGTCAGCATCAAAGTTCGTAGTTCTGATGAAGGAGGAAGAGCAACAAATGAAGAAAGGCTCATAGCCGTTGACAAATTGATGGTCCCAATGATTCTACATTCATCCTTAGTACAAATCGGAGAAGCGTATTTAAGAAGCTAAGGAAAGGACTAAATCGCCTGCTGAAAACATCTTTTCAGGTGTTAGGTGAGATTACAATCTGTTGTGTCAGTGGGCCAGTCGGCTGTACAGCAGGAAAAGCAGGAAGTCAACATCAACTGCACAGAACTGTCTGAAGCATTTAATGCTACAACGGATGCCTTCAACGGATATATTTCAAAGGCTCCTTATCAACCAAATCAGACAAGGATTCAAAAAAAGTAAGCAAGCAAGCAAACAAACAAACAAAGAAGAAAGAAAAGATAGCTCAGAACGCTCAAGAGCACTCAACGATAATACTCTACGATCCTGAAAGAAGGAAAGCTTGCTTCGCTACTCAGTTCTTCAGAACAGATGCTTAATTTCAACTGAGTATCACACCCCAGAATACAACTCTCAATCCAAGGTGTACCAAGGCTGCTGGCCTTGAAGAGTTCTAAGTGAACTAAGAGAAGTTCCAAGGCTGCTGGCCTTGAAGAGTTCTAAGTGAACTAAAAGAAGTTCCAAGGCTGCTGGCCTTGAAGAGTTCTAAGTGAACTAGAAAAGTTCCAGGGCTGCTGGCCTTGAAGGAATCTAAGTGATTCAAGTTATAAGAGATATCCTTAGTGGATTTCCTACTCGTGGAGTAGAAGAATGGACTAGGAGACTTGTGTGATCTGAAGCACTTAAAACCTCTATGTCTCATTGTCTCTCATTCACTACTACAACTGCTATATCTGTTATAACTGCTATAACTGCTTATCAAACTATCATTGCATTATCTTTAAGGGGAATAAACATATATTCTGCTGCTGTCAGTATATTCAATACTGACAAGTATTTTAAAACAAAGAAAATTTTAAAATATCTATTCAACCCCCCTTCTAAATAACTATTGTTCCTTTAGGAACTAATAATTGGTATCAAAGCAGGTTCTCTCAACTAGCATACAAGCTTGAGTAGATCCAATGGCACATTTGATAAGTGAGACCAAGACAGGTGGAGGAAGCAAGCCACCTATGTGCAATAGAGATAAGTTTGCCAATTGGAAAGTTCGGATACAAGCATACATGGATTCAATAGATGATGATCTATTTGAAACCGTTCTGAATGGGCCCAATATTCCAACAAAGCTTGCACCAACTCCAGATGATCCAAACAGAGTTTAGATCAAGATCAAAGCTGAGTGAACTGACACCGAAAAGAAAGATGTCCAGCTAGACAAAAAGGCTAAGAACATTTTGTTCCAGTCTTTAGAAGACAATCTGTTTGAGAACATGGTCAACTGCAAATCTGCTAAGGAAGTATGGGAGGCATTGCTCATGATGCATGAACGAACTGAAGAAGTCAGAGAAAATAAGCAATCTCTACTGACTCAACAGTATGAGATGTTTGCCCATGTTCCAGGAGAAAATGTCACTTCCACTTATGAAAGATTCACCTTACTGCTCAACTCTCTTCGAGCTTATGGAAAGATCTACCCCAACAAAGATCTTATCATTAAGTTCATGAGGTCCTTGCCAAGCAAGTGGGATGCCAAAACCACTGCAATCAGATAATCAAAGAACCTATATGAAATGACTGTTCAACAACTCTATGGCAACCTTCTTACCTACGAACTAGAGCTGGCTCAACGAGCACAAACTCTATCTGAAGGAAGAAAGAAGGATAAAGGATTTGCTCTCAAAGCAGCAGAAGAGATCTCCAAAGCCCATGATGAAGATGAATCTGCATCTGAGGAAGATGATGATGATGATGATGATGATGATGATGATGATGAAGTTGTAATGATGGCCAGAAAACTCAGAAGGTTCATGCGCAAAGGAATAAGCAGTAGACCTAAGAGATTCAGAAACATCAGCAGTTAGGAGCAGATCAATGACTTATGCTATAACTACATGAAGCCAGGCCACTTCATTGCAAACTGCAACAAACCTATCAAAGAAGAACTCAAAAGAAGGGCAAATCCAAAGAAGGAGTTCAGAGGCTACAAGAACCATCAGAAGAAAGACAAAGGTCTTGTAGCTGGAAGTTTGTGGAGTGACTCAAACAATGACACCAATGCTGAGTCTGGAGATGATGAAGAGCCTCAAAAAGCCAACCTATGTCTGATGGCCAAGGATGCAAACAACAAGAAAAGTACTGACCATCCTGAGGTAAACATAGATGAGGTATTTGACTTCAATACTCCAGGTGTAGATATGGATGATTTAAGAACTGCTCTTCATGACATAACATCTGATCTATATCAATATATGAGGTGGTTCAGAGTTCTGTCCAAAGATTATTCTGACCTTCAAAGAGAGAAAGAGAAAGTTTAGAAAGAACTGGAAACAGCTCTACTCAGTTCTGCCTCTCTCGCTCAGTTTGAAGCTGAGAATAAAATCTTAAGACATACTAATGAACTGAGCACACAAAGAGAGTCAAAACTAACCACTAAGATTAAGGAGCTAGAAAAGACTATCTCTATATGGAATAGGTCTTCCTCATCCATGGACTCCATGATCTCCAGTCAGAGAAGTGCTTCTGACAGAACAGGTTTAGGTTTTGGGGAATCTACCCCAGAACTAAGTGTGGAAAAGAATAAGGGTACAAACAATAGCAGTGCTTCTAATCCAAATAGAAGCATTGTATTTGTGAAATCCACACAGAAGGAAGAACTAGTGCAACCCTGCTCTTCTAATCCAAGTCGTGTCCCAAGACACAATGGATCCCATGCTGGCTTGGGGTTCAAAAAAGAGAAGAGTAACTTAGTCACCACTGCCCAACCTCGACGAATCGTAGAGTCAAGAAAAATTGACTCCAAGAATCAACCTGGAAGGAATCGTGGTGTTGAGGTTCACTCAGCACAAACCGTGAATCCCAAGGCTGCATGGAAAAGGAGGAAGCAATTCAAGGGTAAGGCCAACCAATATCCATAAAAGTCCAAATGGAGAAAGAATCCATACACACACAAGCATGCATTATATTAGATGCTTTGCATGTGGTAGAAATGGTCATAAAGCTACATTATGTTATCACACCACTGTGCATGGAAGGCCCAAAGTCAAGCATATTTGGGTCCCCAAGGGTACTAACATTGTAGGACCCAAGCAAGTCTGGGTACCAACATTAAAGCTGAAACTGTCTGCAGGAAATGAGCACCACGATCACAACATGGTATCTGGACAGTGGTTGCTCAAGGCATATGACTGGGAACAAGGCCCTCCTGTCTAACTACATAGAGAAAGAGGGACCAACAGTTATCTTTGGAGATAACAGCTCTGGCAAGACAAAAGGCTATGGCTCAGCTGGGAACGGTGTTGTGTATTTCAGCAAAGTGGCTTATGTAGATGGACTAAAGCTCAATCTTCTTAGCATCAACCAACTCTGCGATAAAGGCCATCAAGTCACCTTTCTCAACAACCAGTGTCAAGTCAGAGATCTGGAGACATCCTCTATCAAGCTGACATGAACAAGAAAAGGAAATGTCTACACTGTCAACCTTGCTCAACTAAGCTCTGATGAGACAGTATGCTTTCTTGCTAAAGCCTCTGAAGAAATAAGTTGGCTTTGGCATAGAAGGCTATCACACCTCAACTTCAAGAGAATGTCAAAGCTGGCCTCCAAAGATCTTGTAGCAGGTTTACCTAAGTTCAGCTTCATCAAAGAAAGGCCATGCAATGCATGCCAGCTTGTAAAGCAAACAAGAAACTCATTCAAAGGCAAAGCAGTCAACTCAATTGACAGGCACCTATAGTTACTTCATCTAGATCTCTTCGGGCCAATTCCAACTGTAAGCCTAGGAGGAAAGAGATACTCACTAGTCGTAGTGGATGACTACACCAGATTCACATGGGTGTTCTTTCTCACCTCCAAAGATGAAACAAGCTCCCAACTAATCAAGATGTGCTGGTGATGAATGAAAAAGGAAAGACTATCAAGGCTATAAGGAGTGATCATGGTAGAGAGTTTGACTTCTCAGAAATGGATTAGTTCTGTGTAGACAATGGCATTAGCCACAACTTTTCAGCACCACGAACTTCTCAGCAAAATGGAGTAGCTAAAAGGAAGAACAGAACACTTATAGAAGCTGGAAGAACTTTACTAGCAGCAGCTCATCTGCCTGAATACTTCTGGACAGAAGCCATCAACACTGCGTGCTACACTCAGAACAGGTCTTTTGTACACTCTACGTTGAAGAAGACTCCCTACGAGCTGTGGAAATGAAGAAAGCCAAATGTTAGTTACTTCCATGTGTTTGGCTGTGCATGCTACATTCTCAACAATGGGAAGCAATATCTGACTAAGTTCCAACCCAAGTTAGATGAAGGAATCTTTCTTAGATATGCCACAGACAGCAAAACCTATAGAGTGTTCAACAAGAAGACACTAAGTGTTGAAGTCTTGATCCATATCAACTTTGATGAAACAGACTCAGACAAGTCTGCATCACAAGACACTACAATTGATGATTCAGACACCACGAATGAGGTGGTTGAGCCCAACACCACGACCATAGTTCCTAAAGGTGGAATCGTAGAGGCTGAAGAAGAAATCGTAGAGAGAGCTGCACTAGACGACGATTCTGGTCAACAAGAACCAGAAGTCAATCTTGAAGAATTTAGACAAGAAGGCACCAGAACAGATGTTCCAACAGGGAACAGGTGGGCAAGAAATCACACTCAAGACCTGATCATTGGAGATCCAACTGCCAGGATCAGGACAAGATCTGCAGCTCAGAATGAGTGTTTCTATTTGAGCTTTCTGTCTCAAATAGAGCCCAAGAAGATAGAAGATGCAATGGAAGATGCAAGCTGGATTGAAGCCATGCAAGAGGAGCTGAATCAGTTTGAAAGAAGCAAAGTCTGGAGATTAGTTCAAAGACTAAAGAATCACCCAGTCGTTGGCACCAAATGGGTCTTCAGAAACAAGATGGATGAAGATGGGGTGATCACAAGGAACAAGGCAAGACTAGTAGCCAAAGGTTATTCTCAAGAAGAAGGCATTGACTATGATGAGACCTTTGCACCTGTTGCCAGACTTGAAGCAATCAGAATATTCCTTGCATTTGCTGCTCACATGAGATTCAAGGTCTTCCAGATGGATGTCAAGAGTGCATTCTTAAATGGTGAACTTCAAGAAGAAGTATATGTGGAACAACCTCCAGGTTCTATCAATCCAACCCTCTCTAATTGTGTCTATAGATTAGAAAAAGCCTTATATGAACTTAAACAAGCACCTAGAACATGGTATGAAACACTAACTAACTTTCTTATTGAAAAAGGATTCACTAGAGGTAGAGTAAACACTACACCATTTCTTAGGAAGCACAAAGATAAAGTTTTACTAGTTCAAATATATGTAGATGATATTATCTTTGGTTCTACTGATGAAAATCTATGCAAAAGATTTTCCAAGCTTATGCAGAGCAAGTTCGAAATGAGTATGATGGGTGAGCTGAATTTCTTCCTTGGACTACAAATGAAGCAGACTGATGAAGGTATCTTCATAAACCAAATCAAGTACAATAAAGATTTACTTAAGAAGTATGGCATGGAATCAGCCTCTCCCATGAAAACACCAATTGCTCCAGCAACCAAGCTTGACAAAGATGAGAAAGGTAAATGTGTTGATATTACTCAATATAGAGGTATGATAGGCTCCCTTCTCTACTTAACTGCCAGTAGACCAGATATAATGTTTGCAACATGCATATGTGCTAGATTTCAAGCTAATCATAAGGAATCACACTTAACTGCTGTAAAAAGGATTTTCAGGTATCTTAAAGGTACACCCTACTTGGGACTTTGGTATCCCAAGGAGACTTCCTTTGAACAGACAGGATATTCAGATGCTGACTTTGCAGGATGCAAAATAGATAAAAAGAGTACCGATGGCACTTGTCAACTGCTAGGAAATAAACTAGTGTCCTGGTTCAGCAAGAAGAAAAACTCAGTATCAACTTCAACAGCAAAAGCTGAATATATTGCTGCAGGCCGCTGTTGTGCTCAAATCTTATGGATGAAGAATCAGCTAGCAGATTATGGGTTTAATTTCAAATCTATACCTGTACACTGTGATAACACAAGTGCCATAGCAATAACACATAATCCTGCCATGCATTGTAGGACTAAGCATATAGAAATAAGATATCATTTTATTAGGGATCATGTTCAAAATGGAACAATATCTTTGCAATATATCCCTACTGAAAATCAACTTGCTGATGTGTTTACAAAACCCTTAGATGAATCCAGATTTAATAAACTGATAAGTGAGTTAGGTATGTTAAATTTGCAACCATGAATTCTATGCTCTAGATGGTGCTAACCATGCAGATAGAAAGGCTAGGTCAAAATCGTAGTGATAACTAAGAGAAACCACGATCGTGGAGTGATCCAGACAAGGCAGAAAAGCTCACTATGGTAGCATCATTATCAAGCTAAGCAACCCTTTTGATAAGTATCTCAGGGACAAACTTGATCCTTAGTGTCAAACTAAGAGGTTAGCCTTTCCTGAGCAATCTTAACTCAGAAGGATTGTCATTTCAGAATGCATCACAGAAAATCGTAGAGTCAACGGTAAAGAAGCAAGCAAAGGATCAAACTTAACAATCGTGGAGTGGTTCTCGGAAATCGTAGTCCTCTCACAAGGACTCACTAGCTCAGGGGGAGCTAAGGACAGAAACGAACTTTCCACGTGACTTAAAATCGTGGAGTCCTGCAGAACTCGAAACGTGTCCCACGATGCAAAATATATGGAGGGAAGTTTATAAATTCATTTTGAACTATTATTTGTCAGTTTACTCTTTGAATTTCAAAAGCTTATATATATATCTCTCTCTCAAACGAAACCCTAAGTTTCAAAAAGCTAAGCCAATTTGTTCATCTCAGGATACTCAATCAAAATTATATGGCTGCTTCCAATGTTGTCTCTTGCTACCAGCTGTGCTTCGATGAGTTCAAGAAAGCTGGCCCTGAGTTTCACAAAGTTCTTTCACTTCTGAAGAAAGCTAGCCTCGAAGAAGCCCTGAGCACCAGCACACTGATATATCCGAAGCTGGTAAAGGAATTCTACTGCAATGGAATAGTTAAAGGAGATTTCATCCTCACCAAGGTCAAGGGTGTGCAAATGAGACTCAACACTGAAGGCTTAAACCTAGCCCTAGGTTTCAAATCTGAAGGTCTTCCGTCCATAGAAGTTATTGATTTCCATGAAGGTCTAAAGAAGATACGCTACTCAAAGATTGAAGGGAAGAGTGGCTACAAGAAGAAAGAGTTTCCCCAAGAATATGAATTCCTTGCTGACATTATTGGAAAATACATATGTTGCAAGGGCTCTGGCCACGATTCTGTCAACGAGAAGCAACTGAAGCTCGTGACAGCCATCCGCTACAGAATCCAACTCAACTATGGGTCTTTACTAATGGATTATTTCAGGAAGTGGATGCAAAGCCCTAAGAAGGCCAAGAGCACTGCCAAAATGCTCTATGGGAGGTTTATCAGCATCATTATACAGCCTACCCTGGGTAACAAAATTGAGGACAAGGAAGGTGTCTCAATCAATCCCAACAGGAAGATGACCCAGCAGTTGTTCCAGAATTGGAAGAGGAATCCAACAGAAAATGTGAAGATGATGTATGCAACCTCATATGCTGTGAAGGAAGCTGAGGAAGATGAAGAGGTCAACCAAGAAGAACCAGTGGCTCTGACCAGAAAGAGCAAAGGGAAGAAGAAAATGAATGAAGGTGTGAAAATTATTGAGGAGCCCCAAAGCTCAACCACTGATGCACCCCAAGTGGGTCCTGGTGTTGATATGGAGTTTAGAAGCCTTACCACTGATAGAGTCATCACTCCTAAATCACAAGAAGAAGTTCTAAAAGAGAAGAAGAAGAAGAAGAAGAAGAAGAAGAAGAAGAATAAGAAGAAGAGAGAGAGAGAGAGAGACAAGTGAGGACAGATCTGAAGGTAGCTCTGAGCCTCAGAGAAAGAAGAAACACAGCCACGGAACAATAAAGTCTTCACTCGCTACGATTGTGGAGTCATCACCAATCATAAAGTCCAGACTGGCTGCTACTGCAGAAGGAGATACTGCAACAGCCTCTCAACCTGAACAAATTTTAAGGGCTGAAGCTGAAGAAGGTGCAGAGGCTGTGCCCAAGCTAAAGAAGAGGGTGAAGACATTGGTTAAGAAGTATATTCTTACTAATGAAGAAATATTAAAGGAAGATGATCGATAGATTGCTGCTGAGAAGGCTGAAAAGACCTCTGAGCCTCAAGCATCTTGTCCAACCCTGGAAGAGACCAAAATTATTGAAGATGTGATAGCCTACCTCAGTAATGCAGAAAACAATGCTACACCTGATCAGGCTGTGAATCAAGCTGAGAAGGATATGTCTGAAGATGGTGCCCATGCTAACACAAATAAAGTACTTGAAGAAAAAATGGCTCATAATGAAGAGGAGATACCAGAATCAAGTGCTGCTGCTAAGAAAGTATAGTTAGAAGTTGTTGCTCATGCTGAGGAAGTTCTGGTAGAAGATGTGACACAGTTAGAAGAAGAAGGGCCAAGAGCATCTGAAGTAAGCTATGATGTTGGTAGAGAAGAAACTCTAGAAGTCAACATCCAAGAGAGTGCTACAGCTGAGGGGAAGCTGTTAGAAGCACAAGTTTCAGAGAATACAGAAGCTGAGGGGGAGCTACCAATAGAAAATCTTGAAGTCCCCCCAATTCATGAAGAAATCATAGAGTCTGCTAAAGCAGTGATGGTGGATATTGCTGATTATGTGATGGAAGATGTAGTGGACGTTCTTGATGCAAGTAATGCAGAGAGTGATGAAGAAGAGGATGATGATCCTGGGATTCTGTATGTGGGCCAAGATGGAGAAAGGACAGCTAACTACAATCAGCTGTTCAACAACTTACCCATGATGCCCTATCATCGAGCTCTGATTCTCAGTACCTAGGATCACATGTTCTGGACCTTCAAGACATATCCAGCGATCTTAGTGCTTGCCTATGGATTCCCAAGAGATCAAAGATTTACTCAGAAGCTGATCACTAATGAGTTAACTTCAGAGACTAAGCATGAGGTACATTCTACTCCCATCTCTTTCATTATTAACCACTCTCCATCATCACACTTTAATCAATTCTACGAATTGCCAAAGTGGTTGGAAGTGGTCTTGCACCCACTCAATCAGTTTCCAGTTACAGAGTCCCAAAACTCTGTGACAGATGAACCAAATAACCAACTTATTCTCGTAGAGACAACTGTTAATGATCCAATGGTTATTGAGCATATCACAAGAGTAGTCGAACATATACTTGAAATCTCAACCATTGAGACACCAACTCTGGACGACGGACTACGATTTGTGTCTATTGATCAACCTGACACGGCAATCGTAGAGTCCCCAGAAAAGCATAATGAACCAGAAACACAAACCCCTGAACCAAACATTTCATCCATACAGCAAACTGCAAGCCCTTATAACCCAATAAGATATTCCTTCATCCTCCAACAATGAATATTTTGACATGGCACTTGCTCTCTCAAGCATGTCAAGGAGAGGTGAACCCCACTAATGCCTCTCCTTCTCCTGAGACATAACGAATTCTTGATCGATTGTCTCTAATGCAAACAAAGGAGGAGCTAGCTGATATGACAAGACAAATGGCTTCAGAGTCTGGAGAGATTCTTGAAGCACACTCTCTAGCGCTTCACATGAGATTCGACCATATAATCGATTCAGTCAAGACTCTACCAGGGAACTTAGCATCTGAACTGTCCAAAAAGTTGAGAGAGATTGTAAAGGAAATGGCTGATAGTCTCAGCCAGAGGGATGTTATCCACTTTGCTGCAATAAAGAAGCATAAGGAAGCTATGGAAATAATGCAAAAAACTCAGCAAACTCAGAATGAGCTCAGCACCAAACAGATTCATGAGCTGAGCCTCTCACTACAATAATTCCAAGCCTAAAGTGTGACTCAAATTAACCAGACTAATGACGCCATGGAGAGGTTTCAGCAACAAAGAAGACACACTGAGGCTTTAGTCGAAGAAAATCGTAGTGACATTGCACTCAACCGCTCTCAGATGCATGAGATGGTGCAAGGTGTCCAACACCTCTCTGAAGATATTCAAACCCTTGATGCTGACATAAAGGGGGAGAATAATGAACAAGGAGATAGAAGCAGAGGCAGAGGCATCAGAGGAGGAAACAGGAGGCAACCTCAGCAAGGAAGGCAAAGGTAAACACACATTGGTCAATCATCAGGTGGCAACCCCAGGAGTCTAAGTTATCAGCCTCCACGATCTGATCAATAGCTGCAGCGTCCTCTCATGGCTAAACCTCTTCAAAGGAGTCAAGGTCAAGCTTCTGGCTCACAAGGCATAACCTTTACTGGTCTTAATATGTCAGTTAGAGATCCTGCCTTCATAAACAGACATGATCATCAAGAAGCACTGACCAGAGAAGAGCTAGCTGACATTGTATGGAGAAATGAAGTCAGCAAAAGAAGGAGAGCTGAAGAGCATGCCAACCCTCCGAAGAATAAGAGGCAAAGAAGATAGAGATAAGTCAAAATTAATGATGTATTGATGTTTCTATGCTAGATTGTAATATCTTTTCAAACATCAATAAATTCTTGCTTATGCTCTAGAAATTTCAGTTGCTCACGGAAACACTAAGCCATATTTACTTTCTAGCACTCTGCATTTAGAAAATGATGCTATGATCCAAATCTCCTTGATTATGTCAACATCAAATAGGGGGAGATTGTTGGGAATTGCATATTCAAATTTGATATTAAAAATAAATATAAATTCTTAAGTGTAAAGTCCTTCAAAGATTATATGTACAAGGACTTAGATGATAGATCAAAATTATTAGGTTGATCTGAGTTTTAATGTTTATCATTCTGTAAATGAATGTATAGAAGAGAGATAAAATCTGTTAGGTTGATCTATTCTGAGATGTAATTGTTAGGCTTAACAGAATCGTAGTCTATCAAAAGCCAGTCTGCAGAAGCCAAGACAGAATCGTGGAGCTTAAATGAAGATTTCCAGAATCGTAGTCTGACCTTGGAAGCCATACTGATAATCGTGGAGGAGATCTGAGTGATTGCCAAGCTAAGTCAAGAATCACGGTGTGCTCTCGGAAGCGTGGAGTCTGCAAGACAAGCAAGAAAGAATCGTAATATGCCAAAGGGCTTAAGAGAAATCGTAGTGTTCTCTACGATCAGGACTGAGTCCAGCCTGTGCAAGCCAACACACAACGATCATGGTAAAATGACCATGATCGTGGTGTTCCTCAAGTCAACATCAAAGTTCGTAGTTCTGATGAAGGAGGAAGAGCAACAAATGAAGAAAGGCTCATAGTCGTTGACAAATTGATGGTCCCAATGATTCTACATTCATCCTTAGTACAAATCAAAGAAGCGTATTTAAGAATCTAAGGAAAGGACTAAATCGTCTGCTGAAAACATCTTTTTAGGTGTTAGGTGAGATTACAGTCTGTTGTGTCAGTGGGCCAATCGGCTGTACAGCAGGAAAAGCAGGAAGTCAACATCAACTGCACAGAACTGTCTGAAGCATTTAATGCTACAACGAATGCCTTCAATGGATATATTTCAAAGGCTCCTTATCAACCAAATCAGACAAGGATTCAAAAAAAGTAAGTAAGCAAGCAAACAAACAAAGAAGAAAGAAAAGATAGCTCAGAACGCTCAAGAGCACTCAACGATAATATTCTACGATCCTGAAAGAAGGAAAGCTTGCTTCACTACTCAGTTCTTCAGAACTGATGCTTAATTGCAATTGAGTATCACACCCCATAATACAACTCTCAATCCAAGGTGTATCAAGGCTGCTGGCCTTGAAGAGTTCTAAGTGAACTAAGAGAAGTTCCAAGGCTGCTGGCCTTGAAGAGTTCTAAGTGAACTAGATAAGTTCCAGGGCTGCTGGACTTGAAGGAATCTAAGCGATTCAAGTTATAAGAGATATCCTTAGTGGATTTCCTACTCGTGGAGTAGAAGAATGGACTAGGAGACTTGTGTGCTCTGAATCACTTAAAACCTCTGTGTCTCATTGTCTCTCATTCACTACTACAACTGCTATATCTGTTATAACTACTATAACTACTTATCAAACTATCATTGCATTATCTTTAAGGGGAACAAATATATATTTCGATGTTGTCAGTATATTCAATACTGACAAGTATTTTAAAACAAAGAAAATTTTAAAATATCTATTCAACCCCCCTTCTATATAACTATTGTGCCTTTGGAAACTAACAGAGGGCTTAGAGGTGGATCGAGAGAAAATTGCAACAATTGATCATTTACCACCCCCAACTTCTGTAAAAGGGATCCGCAGTTTTTTGGGTCATGCACGGTTTTACCGACGTTTTATCAAAGACTTCTCCAAGATCACTAAACCGTTGTGTGCCTTACTTGAGAAATATGTGCCATTCAAGTTTGATTCCGACTATCTAAAAGGCTTTGAATTATTGAAAGAGAAGCTGGTTACCGCACCAGTCATTATTGCACCAGATTGGACTCTAACCTTTGAATTAATGTGCGACGCTAGCGATTACACAGTGGGAGCTTTATTGGAACAAAGAAAGGATAAGGTCTTCCATGAAATTTACTATACAAGTAAAACGCTAAATGATGCACAGGTAACTTACACAACAACTGAAAAAGAGCTCCTCGCCGTGGTGTTTGCATTTGACAAGTTTCGAGCTTATCTGATTGGAACAAAGGTAGTGGTATTCACAGATCATTCAGCAATAAAAGACCTCGTCTCGAAAAAAGACGCAAAACTGAGACTCATTCGTTGGGTCTTATTGCTTCAAGAATTTGATCTTGAGATTCAGGATAGAAAAGGGACAGAAAATCAAGTAGCCGATCACTTGTCAAGGTTAGAGAATGAACAGCAGCAGTAAACTGAGAAAACCAGTATCAATGAATCTTTTTCGGATGAACAACTATTTGCTGTGGCAACAGAGACCCCTTGGTATGCAGATTTTATGAATTACATCGTAAGCGGGATTGTGCCATTCGACTTTAGTTTTCAGCAAAAAAAAGAGATTCTTATTTGAGGTAAAGCAGTATATGTGGGATGAACCCTGTCTTTTCAAATAGTTTGTCGATCAGATGATACGGAGATGTGTGGCCGAATCCGATGTTAAGGGAATATTACAACATTTCCACTCTTTATTATATGGCGGTCACTACGGAGGCGATCGAACAGCAGCAAAGGTCCTATAGTCTGGCTTCTTTTGGCCAACATTATTCAAAGATTCTCACGCATTTGTCAAAAGATGCGATAGGTGCCAAAGAGTGGGGAACATAACAAGTCATCAAGAGATGCCACTAAATACCATGTTAGAAGTAGAACTATTTGAAGTAAGGGGCATTGAATTAATGTGACCATTCCCGTCATCTTTCAATAACATGTACATATTGGTCGCGGTGGACTACGTCTCCAAGTGGGTGGAAGTAGTTGCTCTACCTACAAATGATGCTAAGGTAGTTTTGAACTTTCTCCGCAAAAACGTCTTCACCAGATTTGAGACCCCGAGGGCTATCATCAGTGACGAGGGTACACATTTCTATAACAAGTCGTTTGCGGCTCTCTTGGCTAAATACGAAGTTTGACATAAAGTTGTCACGACATATCATCCACAGACAAATGGGCAAGTGGAAGTGTCCAACCGGGAAGTGAAACAGATTCTAGAAAAGATTGTTAATCCATCACAGAAGGACTGGGCAAGCAAGCTGGATGAAGCACTATAGGCATATCGTACGACTTACAAAACTCCAATCGGTATGTCTCTATATCGACTGGTGTTCGGTAAAGCCTGTCACTTACCGGTGGAACTAGAACACAGCTTATTGGGAAATAAAGAAGTTAAATCTGGATCTCGAAGCAGCCAGTGGAAAGCGGCTGCTGCAGCTAAACGAATTGGATGAATTTTGATTGCAATCATATGAGAACGCCAAACTATATAAGGAGAAAACCAAGAGATGGCATGATAAGCGAGTTGTCCAACGAACCTTTGAACAAGGACAATCTATGCTACTTTTCAATTCCCGGCTAAAACTATTCCTGGGTAAATTGAAATCAAGATAGTCCAGACCATTCACGATCACAAAGGTTTATCCGTATGGCGCAATAGAAGTGCAAGAATCCACAAGCCAACAGACATTTAAGGTTAACGGACAATGACTTAAGCACTATCTTGGCGGAGGGGTGGATCGCGAACAAACCTCAATTATTCTCGTAGATCAAAATTGAGCTAAGAAAGCAAGTCGGGTTGACGAGGTTAAACCAAGCGTTGTGTTGGAGGCAACCCAATTTCTAGACCCTTCATTAGTTGTTATTTTATATCATATAGTTCATTAATAAATTTTATCTTAAGCTATTTCCTAGATTACTAAAAATTTTATTGTGTTTGTTGTAGGAGGTCAATTCAAGGAGACATAATGAGCACAAAAATTAGAGGGGCGCGAACTGCGCCATAACAGAGAGGAATCAAGCGCGGAGCGCGCTACCCCTCCAGCGAAGTCATTTCAAAAAATTTCAGACCTGCGCAGGGCACTCCTCCCCAAGTGCAGAGCGCGCCACTTATGCAGCAAATTCCAGCAGATATCCATAAACGGCACGGGGCGCACCACTTCCCTTATACTTCTAGCGCGGACCGCCCTAGGCGACTGGGATCTGCGTTTATATTAAGGGTTCGCCCCTTTATCCCTCATATACCAGCAGCCATCACTCACAACTCTTCTCCCCGTTTCATTCCTACTCTAAGACGGATTCTAATCACTACAAATCCCAATCAAACACACATCTCTCCTTCACCCACATCAAATCAAACTCTACACACTCCACACCTCCATCAAACTCACTTATACTCCACATCCCATCTCCCATCTTCATCACCTATCCTCACCTATCTAATTACACTAAACATTCAATCATAATCAAAAATTTGAACATTCACTAAAGGCACGCTCCCAATCTCTGAATCTACAATTCGAAACGGAGGCTCCATCTACATCATTAAGGTACAGAGGTTATTTTCGATTGCATTTGCATGTGATATTCATATTTGGGACTTGAATTGTAATTGTTATTGGGTACATTGAGTTGATATTTTATTGGGAACCTTTGGGTTACTAATGAACCAAGGTTGAAATTAGTTGTGTTTATTTGGGGGAAACCTGAGACATAAAGGAAAGTAAGTTTTGGGGGAAAAATAAGGTTGCCCACCAACTGTTTGATAAATTGTGTCTACCAATTATGTGTGAAATATCTATCTTTATAATTAAGTTGACATCCAAGATGACTTCCAAACGTCAAAGATCTTCTAGTTCCAGTGCCAGGAAATAATTTGATAGGTTCAGGTTCGTCAGCGAGGCCACCAAAATAAGGTTCAATAGTGTGCTCGATAAAAAGACATTGGTTTTGGAAAGAGGGTTGAATCCTGACGCAAACTTAGATGGCGACATGGCACTGATGATTGTTGAACGAAACTGATTTCAACTAGTAGAACAACCACAACCAGCCGTGCCTTCTATAGTCAAGGAATTCTACGCCAATGCAATTGAACATGTGGGGCGATTTGTGATGGTCCGGGGCAAATCGGTCTCCTTTCAAGCCACAACCATTAATAACTACTTCAGATTGGAAACACCGATGGGAAACCGGTATGAAGTCCACCTCCCAGATTTGGATGAGCTTATTGCCTGTCTCTACAAGCATGGTACACAGTGGGTAACCAAGGCTAGGACAGATATACAAATTACTTTTCCACATTCGGCGCTTAGCAAGTATTGCAAGGCATGGTACGCGTTCCTTTGTGAAAAACTCATGCCCACACGCCATCAGAATGACGTAACAGAGGAACAGGCACGCCTTCTTTATGGAATCATTTATAATTGGTTCAATAGGCAAAATGCAGTCAAAATATTACAGGTGGATGTGGGCATGTGCATCCACGAGTCAATTGATAGATTATTGAGAGGGGGTACCACCGGCTGCTTACTACACAGGTTTCTCATCACTGACTTATGCCGTAAGGCCGGTGTGCAGTGGCATTCTTCGGAGCTAGTTCAGCAACCCATGTCGGTTATTGATTACCAGACTATTTAGAAATATAGAGCATGTGACACCCCCAAATCCGGGTATATCATTTTCACTTGATTTGGTGTTCACTATCTAAATAAAACATAACTACTTCCCATAAATAAGGAATGCAAAATAAATTACAACCTTAATCAAATAAAATCTTCCTTTAAAAAGGATTACAACTTCTCAAATCATTCCCAAGTTTCTAACCTTAATAAACATCAAATGCGAAAAATAAAACATCTTAAACAATTAAAGTCTTATTACACATCATAGTCAAATATATAAACAAGTCTTCACTTGTTCATCTTGCTCTTTCCTTTGTTAGTTGACGGTTCGCCAACTTTCTCAACTTTAGCTGTAATGGTTATATAATGCAAGAGTGAGCAAACAAAAGCTCACTTAAAATGACAAACAATAGTGATGACATAATATTGAATAACTTCAACTGAATAGATAATATTTCATTCATCGATTATCAAGAATAAGATTTAGAATTCATATGAGGGTCATAAGACCTTGAACGATGTCCTAGGTTATAAACATTTCTATTTAAAACCTTTAACAGTCGTTAGACTATATGGACTCTTAACTCATACTTAGGGGGATCATCCCTTCGTACCATGTATTATGCACAAACATCTTATCGCTTTCGCATGGTAATCCCCTATTAAATAGGGTTGTTCATCTCAGTATTTAATAACAAGTCCGCACCAAAGAAAGTTTGGTTTGGATAAGCTCAAAGAATAATTTGGAGTTCAACTATCATCAACTAAGAATTAGTTGAATCAACTTACAATAATAAGAACTCGATAATAAAGAATTATGAAATAACTTATGCTTTATAATTAAACTTAAAGTATTTGAAAGATAAGATAAACCTTGCTTGAACAATTAAGTCAAGGTCACATTAACTCAATAATTAACTTCAATAATGAACTTCGATAAGATATTTATTCAATATAGAAATTATAGAGAATACAATAACTTGCATAAACGTAATCAATAAAGAATAGAACACCTTGCGTAATCGTAATCAAGTTAAGGTAAGAAATCTTGTCTCATGCACAAGCTACAATTTACAATCACGTTCCACAATTATCCTACATATTACATTACATTTTCAATATCGATTAGTTTCATAACCACAACGTTTAATCGTTGAACTTCTCACTTAAGTTCAACTTAACAACGTGGTTTGTAAACTTAACTCGCTAACTAACCACATTACGTGAGTCTAAACTCACAATATACATATCACACGTGTATAACCTTTTAAACCATCATAATCATACCCGATTATAATAATATCTAAGTTCACACATAACATGTTAATATGAGACTTCAAATTGTCTTATACATGTCAACAATATGTTATATTATTGTTCTATATACTTAACATGTCATCAAATTCATTACATTCAATTAGTTCATCACGTTAGGACTTAAAACGCACAACACAACTTTCTGGACAGCAGGAAAGTCCGCTGGGGTGGATTTTTCAAGGCAAAAAGTCTGCTGGGGAGGATGTTTAAGCTGATGGAAAAATCAGCTCGCGAATTGTGCAGAGAAAAAGCCAATTTGGCTTATTTCTTCACACCAAATTCTGATTTTAACTAACACAATTCATATAAAACTTTATAAAAACATAATCTTAATCTTCTAACATGTTTTTAATATACATAAACACCACATCACATAATCAAAAAACTTAATTTCATGATTTTATAGAAAATAATATTGTTAAGCGTTTTTTGAAGAAGATTAACACTGTGAGTTTGTTTTTAAACCAAATCACACAATTCAAAGCATATTGATTTTGTTTCTTAACATATTATTACAATCTAAACTTAATTTATATAACATAGCATAATCAACCACAAATTTTGATAATCAAAGACTATGAACATGATTTCTTCATGTTCATCATATTTACATGAATTAAACTACTTAAGTTATTATATATCACATATATAATAGTATATATATACAATACAACATGTACACTTCATAATCACATAAATTTCATGAAAAACTATTTTACAAAGAAGTTCTAAAAATATATTTTTCATAAACAAAATGGAAGAACATAATTAGAATTAGGTTATACCTTTGCTTCTAGAGAAAGAAGATGAATATGGTGATGATGATGATTATCTAGCTTTTGATTTCTCTAAGCTTTCTTCCTCCTCTTTCTTTCTTCAGCTTTTTCTCTCTTTTCTTTCTCTGCCCTCTCTCTTTCTCTATTCTTCTTATTTTCTAACTTAACGTATAATACACTAACTGATATAATATAACTGATATATTTTACATATAATTACATAATATATATTACTGATAATAATTAATCAACCTAATAAATACATCAGTTATATATTTTTAAAAATCAAAAGCCACTAGGGCTCGTTTGGCAAAAACCATTTATTTTCAAAAATAGATTTTTAGTAGTTAAGGCCCTGTTTAGTAAAACAGGATTAAAACAGATGTAAGGGCCTTGTTTGGTAAAACTCTTTAAAACTCTTTTATTTTATTTTAATAACTCCTTTAACACATAGTTTCTAATGTCACACTTTATTTAATTAAATCCTAACAATCTAATTTAAATAAATACAAGCTAACATTCATTCATTAATTAAAATTACCACATAATACTAAATTGCTACAGAATTATAATTACTCACTAATCATAATCTCATGTAACAATTACCACATAATATTTATCTAAT
Source organism: Panax stipuleanatus (assembly GCA_020205555.1). Classification (NCBI taxonomy): domain Eukaryota; kingdom Viridiplantae; phylum Streptophyta; class Magnoliopsida; order Apiales; family Araliaceae; genus Panax; species Panax stipuleanatus. The sequence continues at coordinate 117,612,737 of CM035118.1, read as the reverse complement.
TTAATTATCTCAATTAAATTAGAACTACACCACAAAATTGCTTACACATCAATTTAATATTAAATATTCATTTAATTAACATATTGCACTTAATTAAATTACTCCACAACAATCACATAAATTATTTATTTAACTCAATAAATAAATTAACTAAATTATTTATTTAATTCAATAAATATTTATAATTAAATATACAAAATTCTCGTTTGTTACATAGCATGGGAGGGAGCACAGTCACACCCTCAAGGAGATGGATATATCATGCTACGTCTGCCATCACCACCAGTACCCGATGAGCCAATGATCGAAGAGGCAGAAGTAAAGCCTTCCAATTCTTTTTAGAGACGGAGTCAAAGGAAGAGGTTACAGCTTGCTCAACTCCAGGCTACAATGCATGCATACAACATTGGCGCATTCACGGCACTGGCGGATGCTTTTTACCGATTCACTCCGAATTCTGAACCAGTTCAACTGCCAATCTCTCATATTCTACCGGCATACCCCCCTTCGGATGATGCTCACGACGAGATTTGACTCGTCTCGCAGGGAAGTCCTCGTGCTTAATTTATTTTCTTTTCACGTAATGAGGACATTACTTATGTTAAGTTTGGGGGGGGGGGGTAGTGTAGTAGCTTGTTATTTTAGTTCATAGTAAGTTGCATATAGTTTCATTCTACATTTATAATAATAAAAATAAAAAATAAATAAAATATATTTGCATTCACGTAGGATTTATGTTAGTAGACATGCATTGAGATTGAGTATTTATGCCATGGTAGCTTCAGTAAGGGCCAATGAAGAAACTGGTTTACTGATTACATGTTTAAATTGACTATCATGTGTTGATTAATTTTGAACATAGGAACTTTATAGCATAATTCTAGCGTTTTTCTAATCTCAAGCACACCAACTGATTATCAGTAGCAGCGAGAAAGTTTATGTGAGATAAACTATGGCCTTTCACTTAATCATAATTTGAAATTCAACATTGGCTCATACTTAAGTTTGGGGGGATTCTTGGTTCGAGATATATAAAAAAAAGAAAAGAAAAGAGAAAAAATATCAAAAAAAAAAATCTACTTATGGAATAAAAATTAACTTAGTTCAATTTCGTGGCCTTTTTTATTCGGACAAGTAAACCCTAGGAGATGTCTCTACACCTAGCACCCTAAGGCCTTCGGGTTTGGGATTCGTTGGTCGAAAGTCTGTTACATGGGTAGCATTGAAGAGCCTAAGGGAGTTGAGCATTGCACAAGTTAGCATTAAAATGCACCCGCCTTGATTGCTTAATATTTTGATTTCCCCTATACTTATGTGGATGCTAGGTTGGTTGCAAATTTGTTTAAAGGATGAATGTGCATGAATTTGATTACATTAATAATTTTTAATGCTGAAGTCATGTTGGACACACACACATAGGAAGATGCTAAAGTTATTTTTGTGAGGTAAGAATGTGAGAAGTTAAGACGATGCATGATGTGATATTGACTGCATGTAGGTGTTTATCTCTGAGGCATATGAATTATCTAGTGACCATGGTTGATGCTCGATCTCTGTAGTTGCATTCATTGTGATTAGTTTGTTAGTATAGTTGTGTTTGCTTAAGGACAAGCAATGGGTCAAGTTTGGAGGAATTTGATTAGCAGGTTGAAAACCTATGATTTGATTTCATTTAGCTTGATATATTGTGAGTTTTTGGGTGTTGTCTATGTTACTTGTGATACTTTTATGCTACTTTGCATGAGAAAGGACTGGACCAGGAAAGCGAATGGAAATGAGGATGAAAGCGGGGAAGATTTATGCGAGCTGACTGAGAAGCGCGGGGTGCACTGGTTGTGCCTTGATGTGGGCGCGGGGCGCACTAAATGAAGAGGAGTCGTTGTATGCCAAGCGCGGGCCGCGCCATATTACAAAGGGATCGGGCGAGGGGCGCTGGTCGGACGAGATTTCAGCTGATTTGTTTCCTTAAATTCAAAAGTTGATTCGAAGAAGGATTTGGGACTTAATAATTGTAATAGGGTTTTGTTAGATCTATAAATACTAGTGGTTCCTCTAGTTTTAATCATATATCTTTTGACTGAAAATCATTGGAGGCTATTCTTTTGGAGCGGATTGATATTTCATTGGAGATTTCGTGAGACAGACTTTAGATTGAAGATTGAAGATCATCGACATAGTTTTTCCTTCTTCCTCTTAAATTAATTTATGTATCATGATGTCTATCATTAATTTCCTTTTTGTTCCTAAGTAGATGATGAACAAAACATCTATTAGGAGTACAATGGAACCTTTTACAAAGCTTTAATTCAGTTACTATTATTTTCACTTGATAATTCTTCTGAATTGATTGATATATTCTGTGCTTAATTTAATGATTGTTTGGCCAACAATTAATATTATATCTTTGATTGAATTGAAAGAGGATATCTTAGAATAGAACTGAATATAACAACGCATGACTTTGTTGATTCCTATTTAGAATAACATAGCAGTGTATAAGACGAACGTACTTATATACCATGTGCAATAGTGATATGGGTGTGAACTTAATGTCTCTATTTTAAGTATTTTACACGAAAGTAGTAAAATAACTAAAATATGTATTTTTGCTAATAATCGAAAGGTGTTAGTAAATCGTGGAGTAAACCTAGTTGTCAATTCGGTGGAATAAATTAAGTGAAAATTAGGTAAGAGAGTTATTGTGGAGTAATTGGGGAAATTGTATTCCTATGCTTTAATCATCTGGTATTCATTAATTGTCAGTTAATTGATTCTTAATCACTTTAATTTAGTTAATTCTCAAACATTAATTAGAGTGGCTGTTTAAATAGGTTAAATTAGTAAAAATTAGATAGTTAAAATAGTTGTTTGATAACTGTTCCCTGTGGGTTCGACACTTTTCTTATTACTATATTACTTGATTGACAGTGTGAACTTGCGCGTATTTGTTATTATATAAAACGGACAAGAATGCATGTATGAAATGAGAAGTACTCGTAACGTACAGAATTTGGGTGTGAAGATAGATCGGATTTCAGGGCGTTACAAGTTGGTATCAGAACTGATAAACCTTAAGTATGAATACCTAAGACAATAGCCTGAGAGAGAAGAGTAAGAAAATCGTTGAGATAAACGATTAAGAAAGAAGATCACTACGTGATCTCATTAAATCGCAATAACAGATTTTCTGTTAAACGATAGATGGGTTATAGCTTATTGCTAAAATGAATAGGTATTGTAAATAGTACGGGAAGAAGAACTCAGATCGAGTGATAGAGGATAAGGTACGAATTAAAGAAGATTCGTATTAAGTCAAGAGATAATTATATGGTTGTAAATTTCAATTGAGGATTCATGTGATAGCTGAGTTGTATAAACCTTTGTATGGGCGGGGGTTTTGTGCTTGGTCTAACGACTACTTAGTTTATCACATTGATAATCATTGAAATGATGATGTCGTGCTATCGATATGTATATGACGAGAAGGTGAATCTTTTCTCATGTATATATTCGATAGTAGATTATATTAAGTTAGGTGCGAGTTCTTGAAACTTATACTTATGAAAAGTTTGTGACTCATAGTTGTATGCTATGTTTATGAGCCCTGAGCATATGGACAATCCTTGATTTGTTCTTGGATTACATACTGCGAAGATAAGTTCTTAAACACGTATAGTTGTGGAAAGTTCCTAAACACATAAAGTCTGGCAAATTGAGAGGAGGAGGAGCTTGTATCAAGCATTCTAAGAAGTAAAGAAAAGCTAGCTAAGACTTGTGTCAAGAACACAAAGTCAAGAGCTCAAGAACACTTAAAAGGTATAAGTGTTAAACCTTGATTTTCATCTTTCTTTCAATTCTCAAATTGATAGAGAAGTGGAGATTGGAAGAGTATGAATGGTAGGAAGTAATGAGATTGATATTAATGAACATTAAAACACTAATAACCAAGAATAAGTAAAACCATAAAGAAATGGTTAAGATGTTAATGAAGAAATGAGTAAAACCATAATGAAATGGTTAAGTAACTTAAGGAATAAAACCATTAAAACTAAGATGTTTAGAATGGTTAGAATCATGGATGAATAACCAATGGATTGATTTCATTTGGTTCGGAGTAAAAATATCGAGAAACGAAGATTCGGCGGAAGTTACGCGATTGGACATTAAGCGTCGAATCGTAAATTTTCCCGGAATGAAAGTCAAAACTCGCCGTGTGATTCGGAAATGATGGTTTTTGATTGCGTTAGGTGTAATTAAGTAAACAAGACTTGAGAGAGCAAGAACGAAAGAATTCAGAGTTAAAACAAAGAATTGAGCGTCGAACGTTTAACGAAAATGGTCAATTTTTCACCAACAGATTCAGAAATGAATTCCAACTGGATGGAATCGTAGAATGTAAGATATATGAACTATTGGCTTTGGAACGAGTCAATTCTGAGTTATAACGATCGCGTTATGGGCTAGGGAATTTTAGAATTTGAAAAGTCTGAAGAAAAAAAAATCAATGGAACAGGGTCGACGCCGCAGCGCCGCCCACGCCTAGGAACTGGCGCCGCAGCACCTACCCGGGAGAATTTCCCTGCAGGTGCAGCGCCGCAGTGCCTATATATATTGTAAAGTGTGGCGCCGCAGCGCCAATAGGGGAAGTTGGGCACTATATGCTCAGCGTCGTAGCGCAGCCAAGACAAAGGGAACCGGTGCCGCAGCGCCGGTGCAGGGGAAAAGCTAGAGAAGTGCTATTGAAGGCTCAACACTTAGGGGACGTGTATGGAATGTTAGTGAACATATAATTCATATAATGTAAAACTTAAGCAAGTGATTTAAACCTTAAGTAAATGTTGAATGAGAGTAAGAGACGAGTAGCATGAACGCATGATACATGAACGATTTAAACCTTGAGTGAACGTTCTAAGTATATATTGGTCATATGACTTAGACGTTAATGAATGTTGGCATAGTAAGATGTAATAAGCCGTAACGATCGGTAATAAGAGAATGAAGAATAACGTTTAACGTTGAGAAGCCGAGTTAAGGGTAATAACTTGAATGAACGTTTCGAATCGTACGGACCGGACGTTGTAAGAAAGGTAATGAAGATTAACTTAACGAACATTATAGTTATAATGGTTCGGATAAGTTAAGTCTAAAAAGGTAATGCAGTCGTAGTCTATAATGGTCAAGATATAGTATTTGGGCTAAACGATTCCATCAGAGAGCGACGGTATATACGAACTAGCAACCGATCTAACTCATTGTGAAAGACAGTGTAGACGAGACGAGAAACTAGTTTGTTAGTTGTTTGTGAAAAACCACTCAGTGTACTATATTTGACTACTGTTAGAGACTCGTTGGATGCTTAAGTGTAATGTTATTAAAAAAATAAAAGAAATGAATATGGGAGTTGGTCGTATAGACTTAAATTTCAAGAACGCGAACCATAAGAGAAGTTTAAATATGCATAAGTCAAGTATATGACTAATGGATATGTGTTTCCTTATATGCTATATGGGGATTATGATGGATGGTATAGCGTAAGCCGTATGCAGATCGAAGGCAAGTTTCCTTAACTTGTTCAAGTTCTATTTGATGCAAGTTTCCTAACTTCATTCATATTTGTATAAATGATAGTTTCTTAAACTTTCTCAGACGTTGAACATGAGAAAGTAATTCGTATGTGCAAATGTGTAATAATTGTACAAGATGGTAGTATGTATGAGGCCTTGGGCCACAATATTAACACTTCGGTGTTTCTATGAAATGAGATGTTCAATGAAGAAAGGATGTGTTGTTTATTTATGAACTATTCGTGTTAATTCTGTGCTATTGATTCTAGCCAGACATAAGATGTATGAAAAACGTAGAAGGATGAAAGTATGTCAAAATAAAATGTGATGTATGTTATAAAATGATAGGAATCGGAACGTATTCTTATTATTCGAGCAGCTTCATAACCATTGTTCGGTTATTGAAGTCTTAAAAGAATTTTGATTCTTTAGTTGTTAATATTCAACTGCTATGACTTACTGAGAAATTGAATGCTCACACTTGCTTAAAATAAAAATATTTTCAATGAACGACGGTAGTATGTATTAAAGGACCCTGTGAAGATTAAGATGATCGATGTCCTGCTATGGTGAGATAATATGGTTGCGAATACCATTAGTGTCACAAGATGAAGTACTGTTCATGTTATGAACAAGCGTGAAGATCAAGTCGAAACTTGGAGAATAGTTAGATTAAAACTATTATGTAGATGTGGTGACTAGTTAAGTCACACTTGTAATGTGATAAGAATAATGTAATTATCATTATTTTTAATGAATGAAAATTTTAAGGTAATAGAACCTGGGAATGGAAAGATGTATCATTAATCTTCAGGATTCAATGATGTATGTATGAAATGAGAAATACTCGTAACGTACGAAATTCGGGTCTGAAGATAGATCGAATTTCGGGGCGTCACAGATTGTCACTGAAAATTATCAACCTCTGCACCTCAAGACTTTTCACCAGCTGTAGACCTGCTAAGATTGCTTCATATTCTACCTCATTATTGGTCGCCTTGAACCCGAAACGGATCGCTTGTTGTACCTTGAACCCCTCTAGACTTGTCACTAACATCCAAAGTCAAAGACCCATCCGCATACAACGCCTAAGAAGCCTGAACCAGCTGACCATTCATAACCGTCTGAACTACCCCTTCTGTTCGGTCAACGTTATCATCCTACTTAGAGAATGAACACTCCACCACAAAGTCTTCCAAGGCCTGACCTTTTATTAATTTTCGAGGATGATATTATAAGATAAATTATGCCAACTTCATCACCTATGCAGCAAGCCGACCCGAGATGTCTGGCTTGCTCAACACTTTCTTTAAGGGTTGATCCGTGTACACCACGATCAACCGTCCTTGGAAGTATTATCGTAGTTTTTAACTAGCTATTATCAATGCATAAGCAAAATTCTCAAGATTTGGATACCTCATTTCTGTGTCTCGGAGAGCATGATTCATGTAATAAACTGGATGCTGCTTACCCCCAATCTCGCGAACCAATATCGCACCAACTGCCAATGAACTCGCAACCAAATATAGATATATTGGTTCGGAAGGAACCAATTTTACCAACAAAGGAGTCGAAGACAAGTACCCTTTTAATCCCCTGAAAAGCATCCTTGCATTTCGAAGTCCATTGGAAGGTCTTCTCGTTCTTTGTCCCTTTCAACGTATCAACAATCTGTAAGCAACTTTCCACTGACTTGAACATGAACCTCCTCAAAGCTGCTATATGACCCGTCAGATGCTAAAAATCCTTATACGACTGAAGAGATTTCATATCCAGAATAGCCTTGATATTCTCTGTGTTCGCCTATATTCCTTACTTGCTGATCAGATACCCCAGAAACTTCCCTGCTCCCAATCCAAAGGTGCACTTTGTTGGATTTAACCTGAGTTTATAGTGTGTCTAATAGTCTGAAACCAGTCCTCTAAATTATCCAGATGACCCCGAATTGACATATTTTTGACAATCATGTCGTCTACATACACTTCCATACTGCGACCCAGCTGCCTGTGAAATACGCAATTCATCATTTCTCTAGTAAGTCACCCCCGAATTCAACAATCCAAAAGTCATCTTCTTATAAGCATAAACCACCCGATGAGTGATGAATGCAATCTTCGGAATATCCTCTTTATGCATCGATATCTGATGATACCCCGAAAAAGCATCCATGAAACTAAGCAAGGCATACCCCGAAGTGGCGTCGATGAGTTAGTCGATATGTGGGAGTGAATTGAAGTCCTTCAGACACGCTTTGTGCAGGTCCGTGTAGTCGATGCAAACCCGCCACTTCCCGTTCTATTTTTGTACCAACACCAAGTTTACTAACCACTCCGGGTAATCAATCTCAAAAATGAAGTCTGCTGTCAAAAGTTTTGCTATGTCCTCTTCAATTATCTTCTGCCTCTCCGGAGTGAAGATCTTATTTTTCTACCTAACTGATTTTTTAGCCGGGTCCGCTAGTAGCATGTGCACAACCACATTCTCCTCAACACCTGGCATGTCATTGGGAACCCATGCAAATATATTTGCATAACCCTGAAGCAACTCAATTAAGCTTGTTTAAAAAGGTTCCTGTAGCCCTAACCCAATCTTAATCGTCTTGTCTTTCTTTCCTAATATCAACTCGACCTCTTCAGTCTCTTCAGTCGGTATGCCGAGGGGCTCTGGACTGCCTTCGGTGAACGACTCGATCTCTATAGCCATATTCTATTTTTTCTTGCTGACTCCTACCCCCGAAGAGATCAGCGTGTTCCTGTAGCACCTATTTGCCAGATCGAGATCCCTAGCAACTTCTCTGACTCCATTCGGCGTATGGGAATTTGATCTTAAAGTGAGGGATCGAAGTTACTGCCTATAGAGCTGTTAAGATTGGTCTCCCAAGAATGGCATTATATGACGAATCCATATGTACCACAAAGAATTTGCACATTATCTCCATATGCAGTGGAGCCGGTCCAAAGACCAGCGACAACTCGATCATTCCTGCAACCCGAAATAGCTCGTTGCTAAAGCCATATAAAAGAGGCTCTTGTCTAATTTCCATCTTTCTACCTTCCAAGTCCATCCTATGGTAAGCATGATCGTACAACATATCCATTAACGAACCATTGTCTATCATCATCCTCTTCATGTCCATTGAACCTACTTATGATGTAATGACCAGTGCCCCTTAATGTGGTTCGATCAGCTCCGAAGGAAAATCATCATTTGTAAAAGTTATCACCGAGCCGGGATACGTCTTTCACGCCTAACAAGATGATCAGAGTGAGAGAATTGCATCTAAAAATCCACGCCTCTTCTTTCCCGGTAACCTTCCCGACTGACCTGCCCGTGATCACATCCACCACTCTACGTGCTTCCTGGGTCTGATCTTGTGGTTGTGACTTGGTAATCAGCTTCTGTACTAGGGTTTTGTTCACCTGTTGCTCCCCCGAAGCATTCCGCTCCGGGACATACTGAACAAATTCTACACTTTAGCTATTCTTCGCGATCAAGTCCTTCGGACTCCAGCAGGATTTAGTATAGTGTCTGACCGACTCATGGTAGTCACAGTACCTATTTTGGTTTCCCCGGTTTGACTTTGTGTTATCCTTGGCTGGCTCAAAGTACGACTTGTCCTTTATCTGCTCCAAAATAATGCCCAGACTTGTGTTGAGGGGGTATAAATTTTGTTGACCCTCTGATTCGGGAAGGGTGGACGATCCCCTCCTGAACCCCTGTTGTTGTTTTTGTTATACTTCTCATGTTTCCCGTTTGATTTATTCTTCGGTCTCTTTGTTGTGCTTGACTTCAGGCTGTTCATTACCTCATCTATCACTTTAAAGCATTCGACCCTGTCAAACGCTTCTGTCAAGTCTTTCGGATGGTTGAACATCAGGTATTTCACCAGCTTCTTTGACTTCACGATGTCTAAACCATTCTGAAATAGTCCGAGATCCTGAAGATCATTCAAATATGTAACCTATCTGATCGCTTCCTAAAACTTCATCACGTAATGGCTTAAGGTCTCGTTCGAATATTGCCTGATCTGAGCCAAGGACCCGGTTGGCTTTCCTCTCCTTCTATTGCTATTGTATCTGGTATGGAACTTATGACAGAGCACTTTCCACGATGAAACTGAGTTCGGAGCTAACGTGATCATCCACTGCCGAGCGTCCTTCTTTAGGGTTGTCATGAGCATTTGACATTTCGCAGCATCGGAATAATCATAATAAATCATTAGTAGGTCGGAGGCCTGGCTATGCTCATACGGGTCTTCAGATCCGGCATAACTTTCCATATGAGGGTTTTTTTTGCTCGGTTCATCCTATTCACAATCTATTTTTGGGGAGAACAGTGATGATGACTTGATAGTATTCACTTTCTCTTCCTTGACTTCAACTAATTACCTTTGTAAATTCATAAAATTCTGGGCCAGCGCCTCGAGACTGTCTGCTTTTGGGGATGACTCTCGCCTGTCTCAACTTTTAAGATTTAGAGAGGCGACACGCTGTCTCTGTTATCACTACAAAAAAATGACGATTTTGCAACAAACGGTTATCGTTGCAAAAAGTGTGAAATTTTGTTTTCAAATGTCATTTGCAACGATTTTTTGGTCGTTGGACAAGTCGTTGCGCAATGAGCGTTGCTAATTGTCTAGTAACGATTTTTTTTTCGTTGCTGAAAGTGAGATATTTAGCAACGAAAGTTTGTTTTCATGTAAAATCATATATCATTTAGCAACTAAATGTTTTGTAGCAAAACTATTAAGAAATTGTTGCTGAAAAATAACTTTTGTTTCCAAATCCGCCTACTTGGCAACGAAAATAATCTATTTTTGTGCCAACAAAAATGAAATTCGTTGCGTTTGATACACATTTGCCAACGATATTTGTCGTTGTTGAACAGTATGAAAATTGTTACCTTAACTTATTTTCGTTGCTGATCGTATACTTTTTTGCAACAATATTCATTGCTAAATGTGCATAATAAATCGATCATATATTAATTTACAACGAAATTATTTGTTGTCAATTATTTTGTTCTAGATAATTATAATCAATTAGCAACGATATTATATGATGCTGATTGTTTTTCGAGAGCAACGAAAGTTGTCATTTGCAACGACACTATATGTTGTCGTTTGCTTTATCTGTGCAATGAAAGTTGTTATGATTTGCAACGATATAAATGTTGCCTTATTCTTTTATTTATAGCAACAATATCCTCTACGTTGTAATTAGGTTAACTTTTTTGTTGCCAAAAAATTAAATTTTAATGTCATTACCAACAAAAACGTGCTGCTAAAATTAGAAAAAGTTGTTGGTAGATCCTTTGTCGTATGCTGCTTTGATAACGAAATAGTTTTTGATAGTATCATTGCCAAATTCATTATTCACAAACCTGTTATGTTACAAATTTCGAAATTATTTTACAAACAAAATAAATTATGGCTCAATGACCCCATAACAAATTATGACAGAAATACAAAAAAACTCAAATATTATTAACTAAATAAAATCATCTAGTACATGATTTACCACACTTGTTGCTGCTGTTTCTATTGTTGTGGTCTTAGTGGCACTGCTGGTTGGGCTGGTTCTGGGCTGTTCACCTGGTTTTGCTGTTCTGGTTTGTGCTGCTGGTGCCATGGTTGGCTGCCTCAGCGTTGCTCTGCTGTGTTGCTCGCTGCTAGTTTTTGCTGTTTATGTTTTGGTTCTGCTTCAACTGCTACTGTTGTTGCTACTGTTTTTGCTGTTGTTAGGCTTTGTTACCCAGGTTTTGTTGTGTTGGGATCTGTTCCATCATTGGGCATGTGCTTGTTATGGGCGTTGTTGTTGCTGGGGTGCTGATATTTTGCTGCTGGTGATGTCTATGCTACTGCTGCTCCCTCTAGTGCTTGTCTGTGCTGCTGCTCTTTATGTTGTGCTGCTAGGCGAGTTGCTGCAGTTGGGTTTTGCTGCTGCAATCTATTGCCTTGCTTAAGGTTGTTTTGGTGTTACTGCTGTTATGTCACTGGTGCAATGTTTTCTGTTGCTTTGATGTTGCCGTTTTCTTTCTGAACCACCTTCCAGTATTTATTAAATTAAGCTAAAAGCTTCAGCAAGTTGTTGAAACATACCAGAAGAGAAGTTGGGTGTGTATTTAAACTATATTTTAAAGTAGAAAAAAAAATTAAAATCAAGAACATAATTAAATCTTAAAACATGTAGATTCTTTATACTAAAATATTTCTTTTAAAAGTGTATTTAAAAATTTCTTTATAAAAATAGTAGTTTCCTCCCTACTATTTAAATCATTCATGATGTGATTGGAACCAACTCAAAGCAACCACAACAAGGTACAGTTTCATTAAACAACAATGTTTCTTCGCCACATCCATTTTTTCTCAGAAAAGGACCACTGAAAATATTAAACATTCAATAATATGATTTCATTTGTAAAGTTCAAAAAACAGGAAAACATCCAGGAAAATAGTGTTATGCATTTGCTTTGATGTAAATTCTTCAAACAGTGTTCCCTGTGTTGGTCAAATGTTAATACTTTCCTTGTTTGATTCCTCCTCTTGTTTTTTGGTGGGCTGTACAAATGTTAATACTTTCCTTACGTCAAAGTATCATATAGAAATGATTCATCAAGTTGATATTGTGTGAAAACCCTCAATTAATTGTATTTTTAGGAATATGAGAATGGAGAAGAAAAAGAGAGAATGGGCACCTGTTGATTAATTGGAGATATACAAGGCTCGTTTATGTTGATTTGATCATCATCTTCATGAAAATCAAGAAATTCTAAAGCTTTGCTACCAGAATCAACTATGGTAACTACCATTAAAAATACCAACCAATCAAAAACCAAGAAATTTAACAAAGGAATCATGAAATTAATTTGGACATCAAAATAAGTTTATACCTTGATGAGATGAGGTCTTGAGGAGCCTCTCGATTAACTTTCTAACTACAAAATTTATCAAAAAAACGTTGTAAACAAAAAAACCACAACGTTTTTCTTATAAAAAAACGTTGTTTAAGTGTCATCTTTTAACTATTTTGTAGTAGTGTATTCCAGCATACAAGTGGTTTCTTGCATATAAATGCCATGGCGAACAACCAGAATTGATCAGCAAATTTTCCAAGTGAAAACTAGAATAGTCATGCGTGAAAGTGTTTTTATCAACGAGAAGAAGATGAGATTAACTGATCTTAAATTAGAATGAACTAGCACAAGCATCCTTAAGCATATAATGACTAATAAATTATCTTGCACATAGTAAAGTGACTAAAAAATTATGTTGCACATAGTGATATTAATCATTTTCTGATCTTAAACTACATGTAAACTAAAAATTTCCCCAGTTTGGGCAGCTGCAGTTCAAAAAAACCACCAAATTTTATTATCTCAGTAAAGTCGGGTCTTAAAGTTGGGTCCTGCTGCCAGCATCTCTCAAGCAGCTCAACAAGCTTTGGAAGAGTGTGCTTGGGAATAGTGGGTCGTAGTCCCTGAATAACCCCATCCATGTGAATGATAGCAGCATGAGTTATATTAGCACAGTAAAGTAAAGCACTTCCAATCAACATGCTGGTATAAGATAGATAGATGTCTCTAATTAAATAATAGTTTTCAAAACTTCCTCCATGTCAGCAATAATAGGACTGTAGACCTATAGGAAGCTGGTGAAAATTCACTATAGAAAGAATAAAACTAGACGTATAATATACCTTTTGGACCACTCCAACAGCTGCTTGTAGAGGCGTTAAGTACTCATATGGAGGCTGGAAAAAACCAATGCAAGATAAATTTTGTAACTGAAAATCAACATACATAATATCTGGTTTGTTCTACAAATCATATTTTTGCTATAACTAAAGAATTACCTTCCCTGTTAACAACTCCCATAATAAAATTGAGAAACTGAAAATATCAGCCTTGTGATCATAGGGCTTGTGTTCTATAATCTACATCACCAAAAAAGAAGAAGAAATTATTCAAACAAATGCCAGATGATTAGCCTCGGATGGAGGAGGGGGGGAAGTAAAATTTTCTAAGAGACTACCACACACCATGCCCGCAGAAGAGCTTAAACAGGCTCATGCTGATTTCACAAACCATGTAACACAAGAATCCTACAGTTGTTCATGTGAGTAAGTTGAGCGAGGGAGAGATTTACATGTAATGAACAAGTCCAATAAAATTTTCTGCTAGTTGTGCGTAATTTTCATTTACTTGAATTGACTTCACTGCCCGAAAACTACTATGGAACTTGGCTAAACTATGGAGATAAGTTGTGTTATTATTATTTTTAGACTTTTGCTTTACTGAAGTGATACACAACAATCATGGCATTTTTCTCTCTTTTTTTTTGTTTTTTCCCTCTTCCTATTTTGAGAAGAAATTTAATGAACAAGTCGAATAAATCAGCACGGCTAAAACATGTAATACCACATTATACACAAGAAGACCATAGTGGAACCAAACATTGTGTTTCTCTCTATCATTTTTTCAGAAACTTGCTCACATCATTTAAAAACTGAAACAAGAGTACACATTTCAACAGTGATATATTTATCCCACAAAGAAAAAAAATCAGTATTTTTTAAAATAAATAAATTAAGAATGTCAAATAATTCAATTCGCAAAAAGCTTGTATCTTTCAAAACTATAACTACTACTCCCTCCGTTCCAAAATTAGTGATACATTTCTAAAAAAATACCAAACATATCTCCTACATTTGTTAGAAATATAGTAATGGTGATTGGTGGTACTCAATCTACTTTGGTATGTTAGGAATTTCATGTGATTTTATAGTTTAAAAATAGAAATGTATATCTAATTTTGAAAAGGACTAAAAAGGAAAATATATATCTAATTTTGGAACAGATGGAGTAGCAATCTATTATTATAGCAAAAAGTAGTAAATACACATGCTTAGACATTTTCCCTTATAATCAATACTATAAGAGAAGTTTCATAGTTAACTTTTACAGAAACTAAATAAGGAAGTTGGTTCCTTAATCAAGTCATGAATTAAAAGATAGTATTAAGTTATTGATTATTATTTGTTAGCGCAGTCACAGTAATCCTTTTGCTTGCTGAAAGATTGTTACGTTAGTTTACTGACTTCACAACCTGATAACTGCATGAATAGCACCATCTATTGTAGGTAAGTTTTTATTTCTGTTTCTTCATCACTTCTCCAATTGTTATCCAGTAGTGAGCACTTTCAATGCAGATTCTACTCGAGTCAATGTAAACTTTAAACACTGCAAAGGTCTACTAACAGTTCTATGATCTTGAAACAAAATAAATAGCAAGACAAAGGACATTACAGAATATAGACCCTTCTATTGGGTACAGTTAGTAAACTTCAATCTTAGGTAAATAGAGTTTAACCCAAAGCAGTAAACATATACACATTATATGCTTAATTATGGAAATACACACATATTTTCTGAACTAATGAACTAATGCGCTGCATGAGGTTGGCGGGTCTCTCTACAGGTCCTTAAGCTCCTTCACAATTCTCTTAAAAGCCATTCAAGAAAGTTCTGTAATAAATCTCTTAAAAGTTGTAGATAACAAATATAAGAAGAGAACTGAATTGTCTTAAGATTGTCTGCAACTTTTCTTCCCCTTTATTTTGGGTATTTTCAATTCAATTGTACAACTGAATTATCTTAAGATTTATAAGTATCAATAAAAGAAGAACATAAACAACAATGAAGCATTACAGATTGTTCAAGTGTTCTGTATTTAGTAATATTTTTGTAAGTAGTTACAATGTTAACAATTGCATTCATAATGGAATTCTGAAAGTGGATACCATGATCAAACCATCAAACAGGCATCCATCCATCCATACATGGTTAAATATACATAAACAACACACACAAATACACACAGTAGCATCAACAAAAGAATTGGAGTGATGAATTAATAATAATCATATCCATCAATCCCCCAGATTCATACTATTTGCCTCAATTGAACTTAGTTTACTGATTACATCAATAAACCCATAAAACCACCAAAAAATCAACCGAAAACAAAAAAGGAACAGCATAAATCTGGATTTTCATTTCTCCAAACAGGAAGAGAAATTTGGATTTTAATTATGGTAAAATACGAAGAGGATGTGAATTACCTGAATCTGCTATTTCCAGTAGGTTTGAGATCAAGTACTTGAACTATGATTTCTGGAATATCAGCCGATGAATCTGGAGATGGGTTTGATAGAATGGTGGAAATCGCATCTGGGCTCACTGATTTCGCCAGATCCTCCCCCACCTCCTCCTCTGCCGCCCTCCACTTCGATTTCCATAGCCCTCACCGCCACTATCACGCCAACCACCGCCACTTCCACCATATCCTCCACCTCCACTGCCACTATATCCACCATCATTGTCTCCATAGTCCATAGCCTCCACCACCGGCACCATATCCTCGGCTACCTCCGCCACTTGCCCTATATCCACCACCGTAACTGCACCATATCCTCGGCTAGGGTTTCTGATTTCGCTACTTCGTCTGCCATCGGTAGCCTCGAGCTTTCAAAATTTGGTACAGAGTGAAAGAATATGAAGGAGAGGACTGAGGAGGAAGAGGGTTGTGGGGGAGAGGAGAGGAGAGGAGAAGGGAGATGGTTGTGAGTAATGGTGAGGTCTCGAAATTTTTTTTCTTTTAATTCATTCCGCTACTTCTTTGCTCCTAAGGCTTTGTTTGCAAGGTTACACTGGGATTGAGATTGGATTAATAATTCCAAGTCTATTATTTATTTTAAAAAGTAGATTTGAGATTATTAATTATAATAAAATAATTTAAAAAAGAAATTATTTAATACTATATCCAACTAGATATTATAATTTTTATCATTTAAGAGTTGGGACTAAAAATTTATGGACTAAATTAACCATTAACTTTGTTTAAAATGTATCGTATCCTATTTATCTATACTCAAATGAATGAGAAAATGATACATTTGTTGTTACTGGTAAGGGTAAATAATAAATAAATAAATTAAACTTGATTGCAATATATAGGATACCATAATATATAAGACAAATGATGTAACAATAAATCATATTTCAATTATAATTTAGAGTATTTTTGGTATAAATTTTTCGTATTTTTTTCCGATGCAAATAAAGAGGTTTAACAATTCAAATAAATTTTCATCATTTTCAAAATCCTAAATTTTAAAATAAATGCTCTAATTATAACTATAACTAGAATAAGAATAAATAAATAAATAATGAGTTTTAAAGTATAGTTCATTAATGAATGAATGTTAATTTATTCATTTTTAATAAATATAATAATCAATACTCTAAATTATAATTCAAATAAGTTTTTATCATTTTCAAAATCCTAAATTTAAATTTTAAAATGAATGTTCTAATTACAACTATGAATATAATAAGAAAATAATAATAATGAGCTTTAAAGTATAGTTCATTAATGAATGAATGTTTTTTTTAATAAATACAATAATGAATGTTCTAAATTATAATTCAAATAAGTTTTCGTCATTTTTGAAATTCTAAATTTCAAAATGAATGTTCTACTTATTAATGTTTATATGTCCATTAATAAGTAGATGTCTATTTTATGTGTGTGGAGTAATAATGTAGTGTGTATAAATATTTATAATCTATAGTTAGATTCAAAAGTTTACATTGAATATTTAATTATTTTTTCTCAAATACTTGAGTAAAACTTTAATAATATGATTTTGGGAACTTTTATTCATTATTTATCCTCAATACTCTACTCAAATTTGAATTCATAATCGAATCCGACTCGGATTCGAATTGCATTTATAAAACTCTACTCAAATTTGACTCGACTCGAATATTCATTACTCAAATTCGAATTGACTCAGATCTAATTGTATTCAAATTACTTGCGATCTTCGAAATCAGACTCAAATTCGAGTCTCTTCATAGTAACTACTTCTATAATAGATATAATTATAAATTGAACTTATTATTTTACTTAGAAATTTAAAAATATATTTATTATTATACTTTACAAATATAAAATTACAATTAAAAACAAAAATAAAATAAAATAAAATAAAAATTTATTATTCTAATTTTATTTAACTTTGTATATATTATAAAAAATTGTATCGAATATCAGCTCGAATATGTATCAAATCACAATCGAGAGTTCGAGTAGTTTGAATCCTAAACGAGTCGAGTATAATATTATTCAGGTTCTACTCATATTTTTATTCAAATTATTTTTTATACTCAATTTTAGATCATATTATTAATGAATATAAGTCTCATTCTCATTTTTTCCGAGTCGACCTCGAATCAAGCTTGAACCATTTGATTGGTTTGCCTGATTTGGAATGACTTATTTCAAATGACTTATAAGTTAAAATATAAGTTGACTTATGAATTACTTTAAGTTGTAACTTATAAGTAAAAACGTTCGACATCAATTTGACGTATAAGTCAAAAATTAAGTTAAAACAAGTTATGAAAGTGTTTGGCTTATTATGACTTATAAGTTAAAATAAATGTAAAGATTACTAAAAAAAAACATTAATAAAAAGAGGGGCAAAATAGAAGAGGGACAAAATAGATATTATATTTGGTCAAACTAACTTATTTTAAAATGACGTATAATTCATTTTAAAATAATTTACAAATACTTTTTTTTTTACATAAAGCTCAACTTATAAGTAGAAAAATAAGTCATTCCCGATCAGGTGAATAGTAACAAATGACTTATAACTTGGGTTTGACCAACTTATAAGTCATTCTAGAATAGATTTGAGCCATACTTAGGAGCAGGGCTGAGCCAAAAAACGGATAAAATTGAATAACCGAACACAACCGAATTATTTCGATTATTTGGTTATTTTCTTTATTTCGATTATAACCGTTTTAATATTCCGATATTTGAGTATGTATACAGTTATTGAAATATTGGTATTCGAATAACCGAATAGATTTAAAAAAATTAAATACTTAAATTCTTAACTCTTAAGAGCACTTTTAACTCTCAAATCTTAGTATTCTGTCGACTCTCCTCCTCCTCCTCCTCCATAGTCCCTAGCTTCACTCCTCCACAGCCAGTCAGCCCATTTCGGCTTCGCAAATCACGAATCTCCTCCACTCCGGCCTCTCCCCAACTCCGACCTCCACCTCCTGCCTCTCTAGTCTCTAAGATTCCTCCTCCAGCCTGCTCTGCGTTTATCAACCTCTCTAAACTCTGCCTCTCAACTCTCAAATCTCAGATCTCATCTCTCACGAAGTGAATAGTGAACAACTTTAAGGTATTGTAGTCTCTGTTTATGTCAAAAGTACTATTTTCATGGGTACGTGAATCATTCAAAGTTGTAATAATTTTTTTTAAAAGTGTTGAGTAGATCTTCTTCATCCTTATTTAGTCTTGATTTTTGTGAAATTGAAACTATGCTTTGTGATTGTTGGTACTTATTTAATTGGATGGAAAAGAAAAAGATTTAGGCTTTTTATGATTTTGTTTCAATTTATATATGAAGAGTAGTTTTGATCGGTCTATGCAACTGGGTGTGATATAATAGCTAATTATGGTAGCAAGATAGAGATGAGTTTATATTGGCTTATTCGAGTTTAGTTTTGCAAAGGTTTTGGTTTTCATTTTCTTTTTGTATTTTGTTGCTTTAATTTATTAGTTCATGTAAAGAACTATAGGAAATACCTCTAATTTGAAGTCGGATAAATTAATATAGTTTCAAGACCTGAATAGTAACAACTGATTCAACATTGTGGCATTTCTTTAGTTTTTATCGATTTAACTTTTGTTAGTAAACTCTGAATAGTGCTACTACTACTATTATACAAATCATGAAGATCCGGATTGTAAAGTTTATGGTGGATGCTTGATCTTTGTTTGGGTTGGTCA
Source organism: Panax stipuleanatus (assembly GCA_020205555.1). Taxonomy (NCBI): domain Eukaryota; kingdom Viridiplantae; phylum Streptophyta; class Magnoliopsida; order Apiales; family Araliaceae; genus Panax; species Panax stipuleanatus. The sequence continues at coordinate 117,593,294 of CM035118.1, read as the reverse complement.
GCTAATTAATAAATACTGGCAAGCATTTCAAGGCAATAAAATTCCTCTCAACTCTTCCCATGTTGGTTTCTTTAATTTAATTTGGCGTATGCAAGTAGTAAATTGTAAGTATTAAATTAAAAAAGGCCAAACTTAACCTCCAAAATTGCTTACCATGCTAGTCTATATTTTTTTTTTCATTTCCAAGCATTCAGGATGCTCAATAATTTGGACACTATTTGTCCATATAATACCTGATGTAGCCATGTAGGATAGAAAAATGCAAGGCAAAGCATTTCGTTTGTGAACATGTAGATAGATAGATGTTCTATGACTGAACCACATATTTCATGAATTCGTTCAAGTACAAAAATTGCCATAAATCCAACACAAATGAAGATATTCAGAATAAAGAAAAACAGTGACTACAAACATAGATCAAGCAAAAGCCATAATATATAAACAATAAAGAAGACACAAAAGATAAACAATAAACTCTAAGACTACATGATATAAACAAATTAAGAGCAGTAAACATATACATGAATTAAAAAATAAGCTACGAAGCTAGAATGTTTCTACCAAGACCATTGTTAAGGAAAATTGTTACATTAATTGTACAAGTAGTTCTTTGGTATTGATTAGTACGCCAGTAGTAGGTACAAGCTGCAGAGTTTCAAAGAACATTAAAACTACTAGGCATACCCTTGGATCTAGTGATTTCCTTTTTGCCTAAACTGCTCACACTCTTGAGACTTACAACGGCTCGACGGGACCTATTGCGATCCGGGGTGTTCTACAGTAAGAGCTTAGGTGACTTAAACTAGATGCTCTAAGGACGGAGCAACAGAAATCTAAAGAAGAAGTAAAAACAAGGTTTTAAACTCAGACCTCTGTGTTTGACCGGAGAACAAACAGTGACACCAAGAGACAACACCGCATGGCTTTGATACCATTTAACAGCGGATAAAAAGTTTAAATTAAACTTTAAACTTAAAATAATTTTGAAACTTAAAGAAGATGATCGGTGAATCGGTAAAGTAATCTCTTTCTTGTATTTATAAACATTTAGGAAAGGATTACATTAATCTGGAAATGTTTACTAAGAGAGGCCGAAACCATAAGGGCTTCGACCTTCTTCTAACTAGAGAGAAGGTAGAGAGAAGGGGGAGAGAAGGAGAGAGAACATCAGATGAGGCTAAATGGTTTACATTTCTAAGCTTAAGAAAACTCTAACACATGAGTTCCTTTAAATAGAACTAAAGTTACCGGTTTAAAACTATTTAAATGGTTTAAATGGTTTAGAACTAAAGTTACCGGTTTAGAACTAAAGTTCCTTTAAATGGTTTAGTTCTATTTAAAGGAACTCATGTGTTAGAGTTTCCTTAGGCTTAGAAATGTAAACCATTTAGCCTCATCTGAGGTTCTCTCTCCTTCTCTCCCCCTTCTCTCTACCTTCTCTCTAGTTAGAAGAAGGTCGAAGCCCTTATGGTTTCGGCCTCCCTTAGTAAACATTTCCAGATTAATGTAATCCTTTCCCAAATATTTATAAATACAAGAAAGAGATTACTTTAATGATTCACCGGTCATCTTCTTTAAGTTTCAAAATTATTTTAAGTTTAAAGTTTTAATTAAACTTTTCGTCCGCTGTTAAATGGTATCAAAGCCATGCGGTGTTGTCTCTTAGTGTCACTGTTTGTTCTCCGGTCAAACACAGAGGTCTGAGTTTAAAACCTTATTTTTACTTCTTCTTTAGATTTCTGTTGCTTCGTCCTTAGAGCACCTAGTTTAAGTCACCTAAGCTCTTACTGTAGAACACCCCGGATCGCCATAGGTCCCGTCGAGCCATTGTAAGTCTCAAGAGTGTGAGCAGTTTAGGCAAAAAGGGAATCACTAGATCCAAGGGTATGCGTCTGCTTAAGGTAAGAAGGGTATGTACTTAAGCGACTTTGGTATGTCTTTAAGTGGAATGTCAACAGATCTAGAGATTAGGTTTGAACAAAGTTAAAACGAAGTAGACTGTTTAGATTGAGTTCATCAGTTAGTCAAGAGTCAGCCGTGTGATCCTTGTATCAGACAAAGTCTGATTAATTTTTTTAAAAATTATAGGGGATGGTGATCTCTCTGAGAAGAAGATCAACAACACCCACCGGCGAGGAAGGAGCCGGACCTCAACAGTCAACAGTCCACAGTCAAACGACGCTGGCCCCCCAGGGTCCCACAGTCATCGGATGATCCAGTCATCATCAGATGCAATCAACGCATCCGACAAAGTCAAAAAGTAAAGGACAACTTTACTTTAGTAAAAGTTATTTAACTAAAGTTAAAGTAAAATTTTTTTGAAATCAACAATCGGTGACCAAAATTTCGGTGAAATTTTTTCTACTTTCTTAAAATTAAACATAATTTTGGGGGGAAAAAGGATTGAATCCCTGGATTTTTTTTGGGGTCGAAGTATAGGGGATGGTGATCTCTCTGAGAAGAAGATCAACAGCACCCACCGGCGAGGAAGGAGTCGGACCTCAACAGTCAACAGTCCACAGTTAAACGACGCTGGCCCCCCAGGGTCCCACAGTCATCGGATGCTCCAGTCATCATTAGATGCAATCAACGCATCCGACAAAGTCAAAAAGTAAAGGACAACTTTACTTTAGTAAAAGTTATTTACTTAAGTAAAAGTAAATGTAATTACTTTAACTTTAGTTAAATATTTTTAACTTTAGTTAAATATTTTTACTTTACCTTTAGTAAATGTAAAAGTAATTTACTTTTAACCTAAGTTAAATGTTTTTAACTTAAGTTAAATGTTTCTTACTTTAGTTAAATGTTTTTACTTTTAACCTTAAATAAATGTAAAAGTTACTTCGGTAAATATAAACCGGTAACTTTAGTTCTATTTAAAGGAACTCATGTGTTAGAGTTTCCTTAGGCTTAGAAATGTAAATCATTTAGCCTCATCTGAGGTTCTCTCTCCTTCTCTCCCCCTTCTATCTACCTTCTCTCTAGTTAGAAGAAGGTCGAAGCCCTTATAGTTTCGGCCTCCCTTAGTAAACATTTCCAGATTAATGTAATCCTTTCCCAAATATTTATAAATACAAGAAAGAGATTATTTTAACGATTCACCGGTCATCTTCTTTAAGTTTCAAAATTGTTTTAAGTTTAAAGTTTTATTTAAACTTTTCGTCCGCTGTTAAATGGTATCAAAGCCATGCGGTGTTGTCTCTTGGTGTCACTGTTTGTTCTCCGGTCAAACACAGAGGTCTGAGTTTAAAACCTTGTTTTTACTTCTTCTTTAGATTTCTGTTGCTCCGTCCTTAGAGCACCTAGTTTAAGTCACCTAAGCTCTTACTGTAGAACACCCCGGATCGCCATAGGTCCCGTCGAGCCGTTGTAATTCTCAAGAGTGTGAGCAGTTTAGGCAAAAAGAGAATCACTAGATCCAAGGGTATGCGTCTGCTTAAGGTAAGAAGGGTATGTACTTAAGTGACTTTGGTATGTCTTTAAGTGGAATGTCAACAGATCTAGAGATTAGGTTTGAACAAAGTTAAAACGAAGTAGACTGTTTAGATCGAGTTCATCAGTTAGTCAAGAGTCAACCGTGTGATCCTTGTATCAGACAAAGTCTGATTAGTTTTTCTAAAAATTTTTACATAAATTTTTTTTGAAATCAACAGTCGGTGACCAAAATTTCGGTGAAATTTTTTCTCCTTTCTTAAAATTAAACATAATTTTGGGGGGGGGGGAAATGATTGAATCCCTGGATTTTTTTTGGGGTCGAAGTATAGGGGATGGTGATCTCTTTGAGAACAAGATCAACAGCACCCACCGGCGAGGAAGGAGCAGGACCTCAACAGTCAACAGTCAGACGACGCTGGCCCCCCCAGGATCGCACAGTCATCGGATGCTCCAGTCATCATCAGATGCAATCAACGCATCCGACAAAGTCAAAAAGTAAAGGACAACTTTACTTTAGTAAAAGTTATTTACTTAAGTAAAAGTAAATGTAATTACTTTAACTTTAGTTAAATATTTTTAACTTTAGTTAAATGTTTTTACTTTACCTTTAGTAAATGTAAAAGTAATTTACTTTTAACCTAAGTTAAATATTTTTAACTTAAGTTAAATTTTTCTTACTTTAGTTAAATATTTTTACTTTTAACCTTAAGTAAATGTAAAAGTTATTTCGATAAATACAAACGGGTAACTTTAGTTCTATTTAAAGGAACTCATGTGTTAGAGTTTCCTTAGGCTTAGAAATGTAAACCATTTAGCCTCATCTGATGTTCTCTCTCCTTCTCTCCCCCTTCTCTCTACCTTCTCTCTAGTTAGAAGAAGGTCGAAGCCCTTATGGTTTCGGCCTCCCTTAGTAAACATTTTCAGATTAATGTAATCCTTTCCCAAATGTTTATAAATGCAAGAAAGAGATTACTTTACCGATTCACCGGTCATTTTCTTTAAGTTTCAAAATTATTTTAAGTTTAAAGTTTTATTTAAACTTTTCGTCCGCTGTTAAATGTTTAAAATTGCTGAGAGAGAAATCACCCTCCCTAAATTAAATCAAGAAGTCAACAAACTTAAGAAAGAAATTTTTGGCCTCAAGACTGGAATCTCTGACTTAAGAAAAGATATGACTAATCTAGCCTCTAAAGGTTCAGAACTTCACATTTCTGATTCTTCAGATAATGATGATCAACCTGAATCTTCAGGAGTCAAAGATAATGAATCTTTGTTAATGGTTCAAGGTAATTCATTAAAAAGACTAAAAGATATAACTATTCAAAAATGGTATATCATGGTTCGTTTAATGGTTGATGGAACTTTTGCTATTCAACTTCCTGCTCTTGTTGATACTGGTGCAGACCTTAATTGCATACAGGAAGGTTTGATCCCAACAAAGTTCTATGTTAAAACCAGTGAACGGTTAAACTCTGCTAATGGTAGTAGTATGAAAATAAAATATAAACTACCTAAAGTTCATATTTATCAAGATAATATATGTTTTAAAACTTCTTTTGTTTTAATTCGCAACTTGACTGATAAGATAATTTTAGGAGTACCGTTTATATATTTATTATATCCATTTACTACTAGTAATAACGGATTAACAACTGAGCATCTTGGGCAGAAAGTGGTATTTGAGTTTATCACTCAACCTAAGGAAAGAGTTTTGAAATTTATTCAGGATGAATCTATTTCAAAATCACTCAATCTGTTAAACTGGAAAACTTCACAGTTAAAATATTTATAACAAGAAATCAAATATAAGCAGGTTGAGGATCTTCTCTTACTTGATAAGATTCAAGATAAGATAAAAGAGCTTCGGTTGTTTATGGTTAAAAATTTGTGTGCTGATTCTCCCAATGCCTTTTGGCATCGTAGGAAGCATGTGGTCAAATTACCTTATGCTAAGGAATTTAAGGAGCACCTAATTCCTACTAAGGCCAGACCTATCCAAATGAGTCATCAGCAAATGGAACTTTGAAAGCAAGAGATTAATGAATTGCTTGCAAAAAGCCTAATAAAACATAGTAAGTCTCCTTGGTCTTGCCCAGCCTTCTATGTTAACAATGAAGCTAAAAAAGAGAAAGGAGTCCCTCGCCTAGTTATTAATTATAAGCCTCTTAACAAGGTTCTTGAATGGATTAGGTATCCCCTATTCAATAAAGAAGACCTTCTTAGTCGTCTTAGTAATGCTATTATTTTTAGTAAATTTGACCTTAAGTCTGGGTTTTGGAAAGTCAGTATTCATCCTAATGATAGATATAAAATTGCCTTCACTACCCCCTTTGGTCATTATGAATGGGTTCAAGCATTTGGCTTGAAGAATGCCCCAAGTGAATTTCAAAATATTCTTAATGAAATTTTGAATCCCTTCAGTCACTTTATCATTGTTTATATTGATGATATTCTGGTTTTCTCCAAGTCAATTGTTGAACACTTCAAACACTTGAATTCGTTCTTCAAAGCCATTAAAGTCAATGGTTTGGTTCTCTCATCAACCAAGTGCAGTCTGTTCTAAGTTAGAGTTAAGTTTCTTGGTCATGATATTCATCGCGGTTTAGTTCGTCCAATCTAAAGAGTCATCCAATTTGCTGATAAATTTTCTGACAAAATTACTGATAAAACTCAACTCCAGCGTTTTTTAGGATCTCTTAATTACGTCGGCAAGTTTTATCAAAATCTAAGAAAAATCTGTAAACATTTGTTCCTCCGTTTACAGAAGAATCCTCCTCCTTGGACTGATGAGCATACTGCCATCGTTCAACAAGTTAAGAAATATGTTAAGGTTCTTCCTTGCCTTGGCATATCTAATGAATCCGCTTTCAAAATTGTTGAAACTGACGCCTCCGAAATTGGCTTCGGTGGTATTTTGAAGCAGAAGTTGACTCCTGCTTCTTCTGAGCAAATTGTCCGATTTCACTCTGGTGCGTAGAATCAAGCCCAATTAAATTATAGCGCAATTAAAAAAAAAATTTTAGCTTTAGTTTTATGTATTAGTAAATTTCAAAATAATTTATTAAATCAAAAGTTTTTAGTTCGCATTGATTGCAAGTCAGCAAAATATATTTTAGAAAAAGATGTTAAAAATATAGCTGCTAAACATATTTTTGTCAGATGGCAATCTATTTTAAGTATTTTCGATTTTGATATTGATTATATTAAAGGCAGTGATAATTCAGTTCCTGACTTTTTAACTCGGGAAATTTATTAATTCAGGTACCCCTCAAATTTAAAATGAGTGTGAGAGGATCCAGTAAAAATGTTCGGCCCCCTGGCCCTCCAGGCCCTATCCCGCCTAGTCAGAAGCCCATGGGAGCTGTAATCCCTCACCCAGTTACACCTCTTACTGTAGTTAATAGGTTTACCCCTTTTGTTTCTGGAACAAAGCCCTATAGTTCGGCACTGGTCCAGCCCCCTCAGATGATTGATCCTTTTGCTTCGTCCAGTAATCCTACTGCTGGTCAACGTACTCAAACCGAGTACATCCCTGTATATTCCACCAATTTATTTCATATTGAAAGACATATGAAATCAATTAATGATCCTAATAAATTGGCTGCCATGTTCTTCCCAGCTGGTTGGCATTTCATTCCCCTGGCTCCTTATAAATCTCTTATGTATTATAAGGATGTCTTGTTTCAAACACAGTCAATTCTTATTAAACCCATTTATGATAGAAATAATTCCTCAAAAATCATCTATCATTCTTTATATATTAAACAGATTATCACCATGCCAAACTGGGGTAATCATTCATCAGATTTAAGATAGTTAGAAGGTCATGATAGTCAGTTATGCTATTATGATTACATGGAAGCTTGGAACAGGGTTTTTCTGTTTCAAACTCCATCGTTTATTCATTCGTGGTTCATACAATTTGACCATAAATTCAAAAGTCAAATCCCTCATTGGTTCGTTTTATGGTGGGAACGATTTGGTCTCATCTATAAAATTCTTCCGATTGAGCTCCAGTCAGTTCTAAATATTTTTAGCTCTAGGGTTCCTGTTGTGCAGTCCAATTGCTGCGTACCAGTAATTCTTCTTTTCGTTAGTAAATACAAAGTTCCATGGATTCTTAAATGAAACTATGAATTTTATTCTCCTGTTGCTAATGTTGCCCTTTCTTCTGTTGTTTCATCCGAAAAGGATGTTTCTTGTTCTAACTCTAGTCAAATTACTTTTGTTACTCGAGAATTTTCAGTTAAATGGTGGGATAAGTTTGATCTTTATCGCATTGTTGGTCAAGTTCAGAAGGAATTTCCCAATCCTTCTCCTATTCAAACGGTTCCTCCTCCAAAGGAATCATCTTCTAGTAAATCAAAATCTAAGAAATCTTCAAAGCTTGATTTTGCGGATATTGAGCATTGTACAGATAATGAGTTAAAACAGTTATCTCGTCTTATTAAAAAACGAATGGATAAACTCAGTGAGGACTCAGTTCTCTCTGTTTGTTCATCCTCTTCGTCCCATTCCAGTCACCATTCTAGTCATAATGATCCATACGGATGCATCTCCCTTCAAGATGCTCAGGACCCATTTGCCTAGAATTCCTACAGTTACATTGGTCAGCCTCTTTGCAAGATGCTCCTGCCCGCGCAGCCCGTGCTCCTTTGTCCAAAGTAGCCGAAAGCATATGTTGAGTCATTTGTCGTCTTGTATGAGTCATGTCCTGTTTGTCGGCCATCTGTGGTCGATTAGTCAAAAGTTATTCTGTTTTGTATTTTTGAGTCTGTATTTTATTCAAAATGCGTCTGTAATAGTGAAAAGCTGATTGTAATAGTCAAAAGTTGTCATAATGCTTTCATCTTTTGATAAAGCATTACTGTTATGTAATAGTCATTCATGTTTTGTTATCATTGAGTTGTATTAGTGACGCCTTTTCTCTTCCTATATAAGAGAGGCTTGGTCATTTGTTTGAGGCAGGATTTAGCAATCCAATAGAGAGCTTGGGAAGACTTAGATTCCTATCTAACTAATCTTCAGCACTCTTACCTTCTGTCTTAGTCATGCTAAGTTTCTATAATCGAGTCTGTTTGTAAGTAAACCCAAGTTATCTATTATCTGTTTGTAATTATTTCTATATTCATAACATTATTAAGGCTGATTACAAGTTTATCTTTACCTCTAATAACCTTACCTTTATCCCCAATTATTTTTAGTAAATAAGTCTTTTAATTGCTTCATATACTGTAATTTTAAATCTTCATCTGTAAATTTACTAATTAATTCGATTAACAAAGAGCTTTCTTGGTCTTCTTTGTTGAGAACATTAACAGTTTTACAGCAATCAGATCTACAATTATCAGTACAAAGGGTAACTTCATTATCCTCACTAGGGGTTTGACTATTTTCCTCAAAAATAGAGGAATAAGGAATATCAGAGTGATCATTTTCATCATCAGTCTGAATTCTAATTAACTCGAAAATCTTTTTAGTATCCGCAGCAGAAATATTTAACTGACTCAATTTTTGCTTAAGCTTGCATTCATTTTTATAGTGACTCTTTTTACCACAATTATAACATGTAATTTTACTTTTATCATTAGGTTTTGAAGTGGATTTCTTACTATGAGTTTTCTTTCTAGATTTAGGTTTTTCATAATAACTATCTTTGTTATTAGACTGACTAGAACGCTTCTTATGATGCTTGCGTTTTTTGTGAGTTTCAATTTACCTTGTCATATGCTTTCTTCTGGAAGGAGCAATAGGAGGCAAATCATATTGTTCACAAAATGTACCAAGCTCATATTTAGCTTTCTTTTTATCCTTAGCGGCTTGCTTAGCAATTTTAAAGTCAATACACATTTTTAATCCAATCTTTTGAATATAACTGATTATGTCACCATATGTCAGGTTATCATAATCAATATATCCAAGGGTTTTACTGAGTTCTTCTCTAACCTTGTGAGCAAACAGGCCAGGAAGACCATTAACAAATTTTTCCTTCCAAAAAGGTTTGTTACTATCATTTTTATCATAACCCGAGAAATAAAAATATCTTTGTACCACCTAAAATCACTTAAAGTGGGACAAGTGAGATTACTTAACTGATCATGAATTCTTTCAGTGATATTACTAGGAGTTTCTATAAAATATTTTATTATTGTGAAAATTAAGGTATTAATACCATCAGGGATACCAAAGCCAACATCTTCCCGGAAGATAGGCTGACCATTGTCATCTAACTGGCGAGCATGGATAATAGAAGTCCTTGCATCTTCATCAAGGTTTTTTTCCACCAAGAACGAAGTACACCAGTAAATTCATTAGCTAATATTTCAACGATATCGGACTGAGTAAGACTGTTAAACGCTGTAATATAGCTGTTGGAAACCATAGACATATGATTCATTTTGGTAAGGATCTGATGCTCACTAAAACCATTAATATTTCATTCATAAATTTTATTAGACGAAACAGAAAATTGATTATCTAGATTCTTCTCCTCATACTGAAGATCAGGGGGAGTTGGTCTAGAATACCAATTTCTTGTAATACTAGTGTTATTAAAAGTTAATTTATTTAATTGTTCAGCAAGAGCAGGGATAGAAGCGACTTCAGAAACTTCTTTTGAATTACTATTGCTTTCATTGTCAGATTCTTGATCTGGTCAATGATGGCAACAGTTCCACTAGGTTCACCTGAGCTTGAGCCAATTCTTTTAATTAACTTATCAATACTTTTAACTAGGTTAGAATCTTTTTTGGGCAATCTCTTTCCTTCTCTGTCAGAAGGGAGAGTCAATAAAGGTTGATCAAGTTTTTCTTGAGGATTTTTAACCAAAGCATGATCAAATTTCTCTTCAATTTTATCAAGCTGTTTACCTATGGTGGCTAAATACTGATTAGTGAAATTATTTTGTTCAATAATCTTTTTATCATCAGTTTTATCATCAGCAACCTTAAAAGGGCTGGCAACAACCGAAGTGGCTTTAACCTGTAAAAGAACAGTTTCTAAAGGAGGATGAGATGCTAAAATCTTAGACTTATCCTCTTTCATCCACTGACTTTTAGTAAGAACTTTACATTGTGAGTGATATTTATCATACCAATCATAAAATGTAAGGTTCTCTCTATTGATTTTAATATATTTTTTTCAATTATGAACAATTTTATCGCGTTCATGCTTATCATAGATATTACGAAAAGCATGGCGTTTATCCTGATTAGCTTTGGAATTGAAATCTGCAACCAGACTATCCCAATCTAACTTAGCAGCTTTAGTCATAACTCTTAACTGGTGATTAATAGGGGTTTCAAAATTAGAGGGAGTAGGGCCTACAAAGACTGTAGGAGACACATCATCTTGTTCATCTTAAGCATGAAAGGCTGGAGTGTAGCAAGGATGACTTGTCTGTCCCTGATTCAAAACACCTCTCATTTTAATATCAGGAATAGAAAAATCGCTTAAAACTTCGGTATCTCTTCTTGAAACAGAAGTAACTGAAGAATTAGTAAATTCTTCTATAATTAAAGGTCTTTTAGTTCGTTCGAAACTGACCCGAACAAAACCATCAGAAAATTGTTTAATGTTTTCTAAATTTAATAAATTATTATTAACTGGTTTTTGTGGAATCTCTTGGGGGAGAATCCACTGACTAGGCAACGTAATATCTTTCCAAAGAATAGTCTTTGGGGTTTGGATATTAGCATTTTTAGTACTGCTTTGAATTAGCACAGTATGATTTTTAGGACTTTTATTAAGAGCGTGAATATTTAAATTAGTCTGCATTACCTTATAATAAATTCTGTATATTAAAGCTATAGGTTGAGAACCCTCAATCATTTGAGTTATCTCGCCTACAGTTTTAATATTCAGAGTTAAAGCTTTTAACAAATTAATATTAGATAAACTCAATGGAAGGTCAGGAAAGCAATTAAAATGGATAGGACCATCATGCAAACTTGACTCCATGATTCCAATTATACTTGGAGCATAATTGAGATATCGAGCATCTCTTAAACATAAAAAGACACTTGAGTTTATTCCTTTAATAGTTAATGGTTTAACCGCGACCTGAACTAAGCCAATATGAATAAAAATATAGCATTTCTTACGATGTTTATTAATAACCTCAGGAGAAAGAAGACTACAATTTTCGTATTCTTTATTAATAGCATAAACACGTTCAACAATTTTAACATTATAATCAGTTTTAAAATTATCAATAAAAGTTGACTGGTAAATCTCCTTAGGGGACACACTAGGTATGTTCCAGTTACTAAGGGTTTGATTAATATTTTCATAACTGTGTTCTTCTTGGTTAACTATGTTTGGAACAGGAGGAAGTGAAGATCTATTACTAACCGACGAACTAGACCTGAATAATCTACTCATAATTAAAAATTAAATTTTTTAATATATCTGTGTTCTTCCATACATACATTTTTCTTTGCTTAACATAAACACATACCCTATCATCTAGTGATTCCCAGAAAGCCAAAATTGCTCACACTCTCGAGACTTACAAAGGCTGGACAGGGACCTATGGCGATGGAGGGTGGTTTATACAAAGAGACTAGGTGACTTCTTGAACAAAGAAACATCAAAAACTTTGGATTTTTAAAAATGACTAGGATTAAACAGATAGAGAACTACGCTTAGCAAATGAACAGCACATGGCTCTGATACCATTTAACAGCGGACGAAAAGTTTAAATAAAACTTTAAACTTAAAACAATTTTGAAACTTAAAGAAGATGACCGGTGAATCGGTAAAGTAATCTTTTTCTTGTATTTATAAATATTTGGGAAAGGATTACATTAATCTGAAAATGTTTACTAAGGGAGGCCGAAACCATAAGGGCTTCGACCTTCTTCTAACTAGAGAGAAGGTAGAGAGAAGGGGGAGAGAAGGAGAGAGAACCTCAGATGAGGCTAAATGGTTTACATTTCTAAGCCTAAGGAAACTCTAAAACATGAGTTCCTTTAAATAGAACTAAAGTTACCGGTTTATATTTACCGAAGTAACTTTTACATTTACTTAAGGTTAAAAATAAAAACATTTAACTAAAGTAAGAAACATTTAACTTAAGTTAAAAACATTTAACTTAGGTTAAAAGTAAATTACTTTTACATTTACTAAAGGTAAAGTAAAAATATTTAACTAAAGTTAAAAATATTTAACTAAAGTTAAAGTAATTACATTTACTTTTACTTAAGTAAATAACTTTTACTAAAGTAAAGTTGTCCTTTACTTTTTGACTTTGTCGGATACGTTGATTGCATCTGATGATGACTGGAGCATCCGATGACTGTGGGACCCTGGGGGGCCAGCGTCGTTTGATTGTGGACTGTTGACTGTTGAGGTACGGCTCCTTCCTCGCAGGTGGGTGCTGTTGATCTTCTTCTCAGAGAGATCACCATCCCCTATACTTCGACCCCAAAAAAAAATCCAGGGATTCAATCATTTTTCCCCCTAAAAGGCGGAAGATAGAAGATAGAGGAAGAAAGTGCATATAAAGCTGAATTACAACTATAGCAAAACTATAAGAAATAATAACAGCAGTTCATATGTAAATAAGAGTTTAAAATAAACTAAATTTTTATTGAATAAAGAAATAATTACAAACAGATAACAGATAACTTGGGTTTACTTACAAACAGACTCGATTATAGAAACTTAGCATGCCTAAGACAGAAGGCAAGAGTGCTGAAGATTAGTTAGATAGGAATCTAAGTCTTCCCAAGCTCTCTATTGAATTGCTAAATCCTGCCTCAAACAAATGACCAAGCCTCTCTTATATAGGAAGAGAAAAGGCGTCACTAATACAACTCAATGATAACAAAACATGAATGACTATTACATAACAGTAATGCTTTATCAAAAGATGAAAGCATTATTACAACTTTTGACTATTACAATCAGCTTTTCACTATTACAGACGCGTTTTGAATAAAATACAGACTCAAAAATACAAAACAGAATAACTTTTGACTAATCGACCACAGATAGCCGACAAACAGGACATGACTCATACAAGACGACAAATGACTCAACACATGCTTTCGGCTACTTTGGACAAAGGAGCACGGGCTGCGCGGGCAGGAGCATCTTGCAAAGAGGCTGACCAATGTAACTGTAGGAATTCTAGGCAAATGGGTCCTAAGCATCTTGAAGGGAGATGCATCCGTATGGATCATTATGACTAGAATGGTGACTGGAATGGGACGAAGAGGATGAACAAACAGAGAGAACTGAGTCCTCACTGAGTTTATCTATTCGTTTTTTAATAAGACGAGATAACTGTTTTAACTCATTATCTGTACAATGCTCAATATCCGCAAAATCAAGCTTTGAAGATTTCTTGGATTTTGATTTACTAGAAGATGATTCCTTTGGAGGAGGAACCGTTTGAATAGGAGAAGGATTGGGAAATTCCTTCTGAACTTGACCAACAATGCGATAAGGATCAAACTTATCCCACCATTTAACTGAAAATTCTCGAGTAACAAAAGTAATTTGACTAGAGTTAGAACAAGAAACATCCTTTTCGGATGAAACAACAGAAGAAAGGGCAACATTAGCAACATGAGAATAAAATTCATAGTTTCATTTAAGAATCCATGGAACTTTGTATTTACTAACGAAAAGAAGAATTACTGGTACGCAGCAATTGGACTGCACAACAGGAACTCTAGAGCTAAAAATATTTAGAACTGATTGGAGCTCAATCGGAAGAATTTTATAGATGAGACCAAATCGTTCCCACCATAAAACGAACCAATCGTTCCCACCATAAAACGAACCAATGGTGAATTCTTTTGTGAAAAGTATGAGTTTTTGTGAAAATAGCAAAATTTGGTTTTAAAACCATTGATTTTAATTACTTATATGATTTTTGTGATTTGAATTATGTTGCACATGTATGCTTTACACTGTCTGAGTAGTTTAGAATTGCCAATTGTTGGTATATTGGGGAAGAACAGTGAACCAAGGAAGCAGTCTGCACTATTTTTGTCTGCGTTACGGCGCAGTTGCGCCGGTAACAAAGGCAGAAACGGCGCAGCTGCGTCGGCAGAGTTTCCCAGATCGTGCACCAGCGCAGCTGCGCCCGTTCCAAAGCTTAAGGTGGCGCAGCTGCGCCAGTACCTGAGCAGAGGTAGAAAACTTAAAGTAGTTGTACAGTTTTAAAACCTAAATTGATTTGGTTATGTGTTAACATGAACCAAGATTTTGCAATAAGATGTTACGAGTATGTATTTGGCTATTTCAAAATAGAAAAGGAAGAAGGTGGTGAAAACCTTAAAGTGTTACTAGTTAATTCATTTTAATTAAGTAAAGGTTTAACTTAAGTTATAATTTGTTTGGTTATAATGTAGTGAACATTATATGCAATTATAATTTGAATAATTATAATTAGAGTAAGGATTTAATTTAATCTATAACTTGTTAAATTATAATGAAGGTTAGTTGATTTATTTTATCGAGTAAATGTTTAACTTAAATTATAATTGTGTAATTATAATTTAATTGATTTGAATGTAATTATAATTTGGGATAATTATAATTAAGATGAATGTGTAATTTAAATTATAATTTATTTAATTATAGTTTAATAAATGCATGAATAATTAGAAGTTGTAATTTGTTTAATTATGCATGATGTAGAGTGATTGATAATTATAATTTGATTAACATAAGATGTAATTTGATTAGTTATAATTAAAGTGGATGTTTAAATTATAATTTGTTTAGTTATAATTTAATATGAGTATGTAATTATTAATTGGTTAATTATGTGAGAAGTTATATGATTATGTGATGTGATAATCAATTATTAATTTAATAGTTAATGACAAATGAGTTAACCTAGATTGGTTAACTAACGATGAGGATTAGCTATGTGATAATTAACTGATATTGTTAATTATATATATGGTTTGACAGTGTGTGTCAAACGAGTAAATAGAAGAGAATTAGGAAGTGTAAAGTAGAAGTTACTTAAGCGTCTGAAGCGTTTACTAAACGTCGCTATGAGACTAATAATTGATGCGTATGGTAATACGTTATGTAGGATTCATGAAGCAGATTATATTAAGCTGTTTCTCGGTATTTGATAATCTACAAGCCAGACAAGTCTTTCGATTCCTATTTTCTATGTGAACTTGATGATATTATGAACTGTTTTAAATTATTTTACAAAGAGCATGATATGTTATATATGTTGTAAACATGAATGTTAAAGTCAATTTATGACTACATTGATTGATTAAAGAATGTTGATTGAGTAAGGAACTCAATCTTTATATTTGCTATGTGAATTGAAGCATGTATGCCATGTTACTTTAATTATTATGAGATGTATATTGACATGTTATTATGTGCTATGTGATGCATGAAAACTGTTAGAACTTGCTGAGCAGTCGAGCTCACTCTTGCAAATAATCATTTTTGCAGGTCAAGAATGCAAAGTAATGATATGTGCTAGTTAAACTTTAATTGAGATCAATAGCGATGCGAGGAATTATTTATTCTAGATGAGTAATGTAATTGTTTTAAATGTAACATGATTGATAAATTGTAAGTTGAGCTATCCGATGTATATGGATACTGCTTCATGATGTAAGACTTGTATAGTCATTTTGTTGTAACGATTCATGATATAGATTTGAATCGAAGAGATGTTATGTAAAGGTTGAGATTCAGGGCAATAAAGAAATGATTATATAAAAATTTTAATTATTCCGCATTTTTAGTAATTTTAATATCGAATCATGATGTAAAGTTAGAATAAAGTTGTATTGTTAACGACCGATGTCGAGAGTTGTATTGTATGAATTTTGGGATCGTTACAGTAGATCGGGAAGTTCTTCGGGAAATACATCAGGAAACTCATTAACAACAGAAATATCATTCAAACCTGACGTATTTTGATTTAAATCAGTGACATGAGCTAAGAAAGCTTGACATCCGTTTTTTAATAAACGAATAGCTTTATAACTTGAAAAATGACATTGACTGATTTTAGTGGTTTGGTGGTTTGAATTCACACAACAAGTTGGTTAGGAATATGAAAACTAACAACCTTACGAAAACAATCAATTTTGGCATGATAAGTGGTTAACCAGTCAATTCCTAAAATTACGTCAAATATAAGTATTTTTAAAGATATAAGATCAACAGGTAGGGTGAGGGTACCAATTTGAATTAAACAAGATTTTTAAACTGTAGATGTAACGAAGGTTTCTCCCAACAGAGTTATACAGATAAGTCCAAGTCTAATTTATCAGTAGTCAAGTTTAAACGTTGAGCACAAGCAGATGAAATAAAAGAATGGGTAGCACCGTTATCTAATAAGGTGTAAACTTCGCAAGAGTTTATGATTAGCTTACCCGTAATAACCTCATTCGGGTTCCTCACTTGTTGGGCAGTTACGACAAAAACTCTTCTAGGAACCACTGACTTTGACTTGTCAGGGATAGCCTTTGGAGTCACCATCCATGCTGGACTTGGTTTTGCTACAGGACACACTCGAGCTATGTGCCCTTCCTTTTCACAGTTATAACACACCTTGGATTGTTGTGTGCAGTTGGGACTGATGTGTCCCTCTTGCCCTCATTTATAGCATACGACCGGCGGTCGTTCTCCTCCCCTAGAAACAGTTGATGCTGGTGCTGCTGTCGACGTTTTCACGTTCTCATTGTTGTACCTTCTCTTCTTGAAATCTCCCCCCGACTCACTTCTTCTATTATCATGGCCACGATTACCATCGGAGTGGTTACCGCTTCTGTCATGATACTTTCCTCCCTGCTGGTTGTCATTGTTCCGATGACTGCTGCCACCGATACGACCTTGGTTGTTGTCCCTTGGTTGAACATAATCATTATTTCGTTCTAATAGTTGGGCCCTGTTCACCACATCTGAATATAAAAAAAGTTTGTGAGAAATGAGGTATTAACGAATTTCGGGTTTCAAACCTCTCAGAAACATCCGTGTCATACGTTCTTCATTATCAACTAAATGAGATGCGAACCGGGATAACTCCGCGAACTTAGCTTCGTACTGGGACACAGTCATGTATTCTGTTCCAGTTTGATAAACTCTACCTCCTTCATATGACGGATACTTTTTGGAAAGTACTTGTCATTGAACAGTTTCTGAAACTCTTCCCAAGACATCTTGAGTGCGGCAGGCTGGGTACGCTTCACAGATTCCCACTAGTAATCTACCTCTCCATGACATCAAATATCTTAGTAATTTGCTTAACCCACGTTTCTGCCTTGATTGGATCTGGCTTTTCCAAAAACTCTGGTGGTCCCAACTCTTTGAACTGCTTGACAGTGACAAGCCGCGAGTTGCTATTCCCACTTATATTATGAACACGAGTCTCCCTCGTCTGGTTTTGCATAAACTGCAAAAAGCTTCTAAACATCCCGTCATTCATTGTCTGATCGGGGGTGTTGTTTACAGGAGGAAAATAGTCTTCCTGTTGCACGTTCTCCTTGTTGGTGATTAAAGGTGTCTCAATGGTCTCATTCACTCCATTGTTTAAATTTTTAGCTGCCTTTCTCAAATACTGCCACAAAACAAGAGTTAATCAAATAAATTAACATATCACATATTAACCCTATGTTCCAACCGACCAATTCAATAACAATTAAGCTTAGGTAGGACACACTAGCGAAGGTTTTACTCGTCTCTCCCCTCCTAGTTCTATTCTCAGATCTCCACCAGAGATTATATTCCTAAGCTCTGATACCAACTGTGACGCCCCCAAAATAGGCCCAATACTTAACCCATTCTGAGTCGCCAAATACATGGTACAGAATCTAAATACAATCTTTTATAACATATGAACGTGTAAAATACAACCACACAAACTATGAGCTTCAATACAAATCGTATATAATACGAAATATAAACACTCAAATTCATTCCTTATTCATTACAATTATTGTCCCACTATTTTAAAGAATAGTGAGAGCTTCTACAGATCTAACTCTGATCATCACATTGTTCTCCGACTAGTCCCCGCGATATTCTCATTTTCTGAAAAGAACAATGGAAGAAAAGGGTGAGCTCAACTAGCCCAGTAAAGAATATTATAACTAAGATAATAGAAAATAAATTATTGTTAGTCTTCAACAAATCAGATAAAATATTATGGACAACAAGTTTTAGATCAACAACTGCAGCGGAAATAACAATTCATTAGAAGAGTTAAGTAGAGAATGAAGTCTACTATCTTCTATGATTTAAAAGTCCATCACCAATATTTTATCCCTGTAACATCAATCAATATACATCTCGAACCAAATATTCATCTTTACACTACGAGCCAAAGATATTCATCAGGTAATCATTCATCTTTGCACTACAGGCCAAAGATATTCATCAAGTAATCATTCATTTTTGTACTACAGGCCAAAGATATTCAGTTATATCACTTTTTAGGACTGAAGATGATGAAAAATAGTATAAGTAACGAATTCAGTGAGATAAAGGACAAAGCTTAGGGATTCGTAATTTAGTTTATCCAAGTTCAAGAATACTCCGTAATAATCAATTGTGGAGCAAAATTCAAGAATGAAGATCAAAACTTGGATCCAATCAAAGATTTAAAAAATGTTTTTTTTACCGTGAATAGTAATTCATGAATAGTAACTCGTTATGAAAAGTTGTAAATTTTCATAAAAAGTTCAGAAAATTATTCCGGTGAAATGATACTTGATGAAGCGCAAAACTCAAGAAATTTCTGATCATTTTTGGAATTATAGAAGCAATACTTACCGTAGTAAGTTCAGATTTAGGAATATGAAATGAAATATTATTACTTTCATAATATGGAATATGAAAGAAAATAATATTCATTATGAATATTGAAAGGAAATAACATCATTTACGAGAAAAATAACATCCTTTACCTTAACAGAAAAGTAGTTTTGATTGGAATATCGGAAATTATGTGGATGAAAACTTGCACTGTTATGAATACTCAAAGTACCTAAATACTCAAAAGAAATACGCTCGATATTATAGAGAGAAAATTTTCTGATTCAGGTGTGATTTTCATTTCTAACTAGGCACTCTATTTATAGGAAAATGCTAGAACGCCGGTTCTGACAAAACCTGCAACCGGTGGCTATTACCTCTTTGAAAATTTGAACGCACCAACTCAGCATACCAACAAAGAATTGAATTTTCAGCATTATACTCCACAAAACAATAAGAGTGGGGCCCACCCATGTTTTTAATAAAAACATTTGTTACGAAACTTCAATAATTCATAATAAATAGCCCCTTTATCAGAAAAATACGAACCATATGTCCATTCCATATGAAATTTAATTCTCTACAACTTTGTAGAAAAAAGTTTTTCCAAATTCCAAACGAAAAAATGACTCAAATTTTCATACGGATGATTTTTCCATACCTCCATTCCGACAAAATACATATATACTGATAAAAATAACCATCAGCACTAATTCCTTCATTTATATCCACATTAAAAAAATATTTTCTTATCATATAAATCAACAATTAATTATTCACAAATAATATTACAGAACTATAATATTGACAACCAGGTCGTTCCCAGGAAAGAGGGGCTTTCCGATAAGGATTTCTTCTTATTGGCGCGCAATTATATAACCTAACCCCTTTCCTCGACAGAACTTTCTAGACATTGTCAATAATGCTATCTAATAATATTATTCAAATAATATGAATTATTGATTTGATAATGTGAAATACTGTGCAGTGGTTACTGTAACAATTATTGAATTAATAATATAAAATATCAACGTAGCAATTATTGAATCAATAAAATAAAATATTGAACAGTAATTACTGTAACAATTATTGAGTAAGTGACTTCTTACGTAAGAATTAATAATTCGAAATAATGTGCAATACCGTGTGCTACTATGCAACAACGCGTATTACTGTATTTTTATCATCGGATATTTCAACAGTTTAACGGTAACAATTTTACTGTTATTTTATAAAATTATTATTTTTGTCGCTTTCTATATCCGACAGTTATTTTGTTGTGGGGCCCACAAATGGCTGCGCCTTCGTACGAATATTCCTCGACAACAAGAATATTCCACGACCAAATGAATATTCCCCGACAATAATAAATATTTTATAACCACTTGCTTATTTTGAAATATTTGCACATTTCACCATAACTCATCACATTTATCAAATCAACACCCTACTATTTCAAAATAATATATAAAGAAATTTAAATCTTTATTCATAAAATTTGGGGTCTTACAGACAATGAAGAGGCCTCTGTAAATGGGTTGGATCCCAAAATACCCGTAACGCAGGAATTCGGAATGAAGGGAACTGGATTCAATTACCAATTCGGTGGGTCAAATCAGATCAAGCCTCCGTTACATCAATTCAATCCTCATAGTAATCCACTCTTCTCTGCTCCTCATTTTACACCAACCGTTCCATGCTACGATTTTAAACATCAGGGTTATAAACCAAAAATTGATTTCCCTAGGTTTGATGGGACATATGTCCAGAATTGGATCTGTAAATGTCACTCTTATTTTTTGATGAGTCCTATGGATGATATACAGAAGGTAGTCATTGCTTCAATCCATTTAGATGGGGTTGCTATTCTATGGTATCGTTCTGAACAGGCTGGTAAACCCCTTATGCCGTGGAATGAATTTCTTAATGAAATCTCGGTACAGTTTAATTAGTCCATTGCCTCATGAAAATGTGTTGTGGGAATTCAAGGAATTAGGCAAACTGGCTCCGTCCAAGAGTATAAGGAGAAATTTGAGAAACTAAATGGAGTGATGCAGTTGCGAAATGGTAATTGAACTAAACAAGACTATGTGGATCATTATGTAGGAGGATTAAAGACGGAATTCAGAAACATGGTACAAGCCTTGTTTCCTACAGATCTTTCTCTGGCCTATTCCTTGTCCAAACTACACGAGTCCACTGTTGAGATAAGAAATAAGGCCATATCCACAACATACAAAACTTACCTTAGAACTACTTTCTTACCTAAGCCCACTAGTTTCCCCCACTCATTCTCGAACTCCAACTTTCATAACCAGTAAGCCGCCTCCAGTAAATTTCAAAGCCCTACCCCGAGTATTACCAAATCCAACCCTCAATCCTATAGAAGTTATACCCGAAGTGAGGCACAAGATAGGAGAATGAAAGGCCTTTGTTATACATGTGATGAAAAATATACTTTGGGCCATAAGTTCCCTAACAAGCAGATCTATGCATTAATTGGGGGTGAAAAAGAAATGGTGGATGCTCACTTGGAACCCATGGAGGTTGAAGAGGACAACTCTAATATGGAGGACAAAATGCGAATCTCCCTTCATGCCCTATCTATAAATGTACATGGGAGAAAATTGGTATTACAAGGGTATATCAGAAGTTGCCTTATAAATATATTGATAAACACAGGTAGCACCCATAATTTCCTTGATGTAGCGACTGCCAAGAGAACTAACTACCAACTAGAACCCACCAATGCCTTTCCCGTATCTGTAGCCGATGACACCAAAATTTACAGCTATGTGGGAGCTGTTGTTTACACTCCTAAATTAACCTCACTTTCACTTTATAAATTCAGATAATTAGCACAGTAGTAAGCAAGGATCGATCCCACAGAGAGTGATTTATTTTATATTTATCCTTTGATTTCTAATGAAAAGGGGATTTTGAATTGGTTAACTAAATTAATAATAAACTGATAAGAATAAACAATGATTTAAAAAGCTTCAGTTCTTCAGTTCAGTATCGCCTTTTCATAATTATAGAATAATCAAGTTTCACAATATTTATCCTTCCATGAGATTAACAACCCTAGATAACCGCAATCGCTAATTACCCAAAATTCTTCTTAAGTGTAAATCTAATGCGACGATCGCCAACAAAAGATCCTAACTATCGTATAACCTAGAACTATCAGTCTAGATTTAATACAATAGAAGCATAAAGAATGAGAATTAGATTATTCCAAGCAATAATTACACAATCAGGAATTATTTAACTTGTCTTCTGAAAACCTTAATAATATTCAAAAGCTTGACCACAATCAAATATCATTAATTGCTACTTATGATCATATATACATCATTTGCTTAATATATATCTTAATCTAGCAGATGATATCAATTTACTAATTTAATACTGCAGAATCACGTTAGTAAATTGAATAGCATACAAGAAGTTTATGTAGATAATCAGAATAAATCTCACATATGAATGAATAAATAAAGTAAACTTAATCAAACCATTAATTACGAATAAGGTTCAACATCCCTTCAGAATTGAATTGAAAGTGTTAGCCCATGTCTTCAATATTGTAGATGATGGAATGTAGTAGATGATTAAATGGTAGAATATGATTGAATGATAGAATGAATAATACCCTGACTATTACATCTATTTATAGTGCTAGACAAAGTCCTAAATACTATAAGAACTAGAAATCCAAATCCTAAAAGAAATTACAAATCATAATTAGTTTTCATAAAGAAATAGAATCTAATAAAGGAATAAAATTTCAGTCCAAAAGCAATCCTAATTCTAATAGCAATATCAATCCAAATTCATGTAGAAAGATGCCAAAATCTGCTTTTAGAAACTTTCCAAAAATCCAAGATTTCCAAATTTTCTTTTTCCCTTCAATTCAGCTCCAAATCAACTTGTTTCCATCCTTTTAGTTTTAATTCACCTGAAAACAATAAACAACTTGTTAAGCTCATATACACATGAAACATGCAACAAACCAAACGTAAAGGAATAAAAATCATGAATATTGTGTACTTATCAAATTCTCCCACACTTAGTCTTTTACACGTCTTCGTGTAAACCAAAAGTTTGATTTCCATAAAAAACTTTACTCAACCATAATGTCAAAAGATTTCAAGATCAAATCA
This sequence comes from Panax stipuleanatus, assembly GCA_020205555.1. Taxonomy (NCBI): domain Eukaryota; kingdom Viridiplantae; phylum Streptophyta; class Magnoliopsida; order Apiales; family Araliaceae; genus Panax; species Panax stipuleanatus. Next base: position 117,569,937 of record CM035118.1, on the reverse strand, counting down.
TGATTATCAACACTTAACCCGCAAAAACATAATCAATGCTTCATCAATTAACTCAAAACAACAACCATGCCTTTTCACCATTGAATTTTATTAAGTCAAATTGTATCCACATAAGCACTCTTCTATGATCCACACACTTACTCAACTTAGTTACTATGGAGCAAAAATCGTGCACACCACTCAAGACTCAATACATAATTTTCCTGCTTTATTTTTGTACCAGAACCTTTTCATTTTTCTCTTTGTTTCCGGTGAATGCATTTTATGCTCCGTTTCACCTTCCTCAATCATTCTTTTGTAAGTGATTGCATTTTATGCTCCATCTCACTTATTCGCACGTGTTTATGGGAGATTGCATTTTACGCTCCATCTCATCCCACCACATGGTTTCTCTTTTGCTTTTTTTTCTCTTTTTTAACAATTTCTTTGATTTTCAACTTTTCTGATTTTTTTTCCACATGGTCATACAAAAAAGCATAAGCAGTTCAACAGTTCTAAAGCATGAGATTAGTGCACATAGACAACTCCACAGATAACTAAGCCAAAAGAGCATATATCACATGTTCAAGTACTCATGTATCAGAAATTTAATTCAAATCAAGTACTATGGATCAAGGCTTAGTTTTCATCTTTCATTAACTAGTTAGGAATCAATATATTCTGAGATTTAGCATTAATTTTCAATCTTTGACTTTAACCTTTTAAACACTTAGCCAAATAGAATCATGGAACCCAAGAATTTTCAAATTTTTTTTGAAAAAACATCATTTTTTTTAACTTCCTATCAAAATTGGATCAATATCCCTAAAAAAAAATTAAATAAAAAACCTAAATCTCCTCCCCCACACTCAAACCTTACATTGTCCCCAATGTAAGAAAATCATGCAAAAGAAGAAAATACTTCAACTACCAAATTAAAAAGAAGAGGGATAGAAAGATCAAATCTGAATTCTTGGGTTGCCTCCCAAGCAGCTGCCCTTGTTTATTGTCATTGGCTCGACATCTTCCTTCTCATTCTATGTAATCGGAGTTGTGAACTTCAAGTGGACTGGTAACAGTTTCAATTCATCAGGAGCATCTCTTAGATCATAATTTTGCTCCATTCCAGCCTTCAAATCCTTCTTGTATATTTGCTTAAGAGATTTCTGCACTATAGAGTCAACAACATCAGTAGCAAAAACAAAATTAATATTACCAAGATACCTTTGTGTCTCATAAATGCTGAACTGGATATTTCATCTTCCAATTCCATGGTAAAGGTCCCACGGTGCTTATCATTTAGTGTCTTCACTGTTTGCACCGATGAAGTTGTAACATTATCCATATCCTCCTTATAGAAATCTACAGAAATTATCAAATCATCCTCTTGTTCCTCCTCATCAAATTTCATGTTCACTTCATTGTCACACATAGCACTACTGCCCGTTTTTGAAGCAAGCATTGTCCCCTCTCGCTCCTCATCTTCACATGCCCCGGTAATTGCACTTACGTTCTCAATAGTTTGAGAGGGTGACCTCCCTAAGCCTTGAGATTCCAACCTTCCTACCGTGGATGCAAGCTGACCCACTTGGTTCCTCAATTCTTGAACAGAAGTCCTTGTATCCTGCTGGAACTGTTGTATCTGACTCATGAATGCTTTGAACATATCCTCAAGAGATGGTGCAGAATTGGTAAGTACTTCTTTGGTATATGTGTGGTACAAAGGTTGAGTCTGCTGAAAATCTTGCTGCATACTTGAAAACACAGGTTGCATTGGTGGCCTAGTACCTTCATAGCTTAAGTCGAGATGATCTCTCCATTCGGAATTATGAGTGTCTGCCCAAGGATCATATTGATATGGATTTTGTCTGGAGAATGTCCCCACAACATTAACTTGATGAACAATTAAATCCTCTTGCACTATGGGACAATTATTTGTCGCATGCCCTGATTTTGAGCAAATTCCACATACTTTTGCAACTTGCATATTCCTTGCAGCCATTTGTCGAACCATAGCAGTTAATTCAGAAATATGTTGCTCAAGATTACAAGTGCTTATCTTTTCTACCCTTTGTGATGCATGAGTCATCCTAGTACCATACTGTTGTGAGTTGGCTGCCATGGTTGCAATTAAGTTCTTTGCAGCGTTTGGAGTTTTGTCTACCAGTGCTCCACCACTTGCTGAATCAATCATGCTTCTATCCATTGGTAACAACCCCTCATAGAAGTACTGTATCAAGTAATGATCATCAATTCCGTGAGGTGGACAGCTGGAACACAACTTCTTGAACCTTTCCCAATACTTATAGAGATTTTCTCCATTGAACTGTCTGATTCCACATATCTCCTTCCTTATATCGTCAACTCTTGATGCGGGAAAATACCTCTCCAAGAATAACATTTGCATGTCAGTCCATGATCGTATTGATTTTGAAGGAAGATAGTATAACCAGTCTTTAGCCAAATCTGCTAAGGAGAATGGAAAAAGTCTAAGCTTGATCTGCTCCTCTATCACTCGTGATTTCATCGTGGAACACACCACATGGAACTATTTCAGATGCTTATATGGATTTTTACTTGTAAGACCACGAAAAATAGGCAAAAGACAAATTAGTCCAGAGTTAAGTTCAAAAAAACATCTAAAGTAGGATACTCAATACAAAAAGATGGTTGATTCAGATCAAAAGTAGCCAGTTCTGTTATTGTGTGGCACTGCCATCTCTTCCTCTTCAAGTAATGGAACAAGAGCTTCTTTTGTATCTGCAATTTTCTCTATCTCTTGATCAAAATTTAAGTCAATAAAGTGAGAGGATTGAGTCATAAAACAAAAGGAAAAAGAAAATGAAAATAATAAAAATAAACGAAAACAAAGAATAAACAAAAACAAATAACACTCCCCGGCAACGGCGCCAAAATTTGGGAGCTGTCGTTTTAACTCCTAAATTAACCTCACTTTCACTTTATAAATTCAAACAATTAGCAAAGTAGTAAGCAAGAATCGATCCCACAGAGAGTGATTTGTTTTATATTTTTCCTTTGATTTCTAATGAAAAAGGGATTTTGAATTGTTTAACTAAATTAATAATAAATTGATAAGAATAAACAATGATTTAAAAAGTTTCAGTTCTTCAGTTCAGTATCGCCTTTTCACAATTATAGAATAATCAAGTTTCAAAATATTTATCCTTCAATGAGATAAACAACCCTAGATAACCGCAATTATTAATTACCCGAAATTCTCCTTAAGTGTAAATCTAATGCGACGATCGCTATCATATAACCTAGAACTATAGTCTAGATTTAATACAATAGAAGCATGAAGAATGAGAATTAGATTATTCCAAGCAATAATTACACAATCAGAAATTATTTAACTTGTCTTCTGAAAACCTTAATAATATTCAAAAGATTGACCATATTCAAATATCATTAATTGCTACTTATGATCATATATACATCATTTGCTTAATAGATATCTTAATCTAACAGATGATATCAATTTACTAATTTAATACTGCAGAATCACGTTAGTAAATTGAATAGCACACAAGAAGTTTATGTAGATAATCAGAATAAATCTCACATATGAAGGAATAAATAAAGTAAACTTAATCAAACCATTAATTACGAACAAGTTCAACAACCCTTCAAAATTGAATTGAAAGTGTTAGCCCATGTCTTCAATATTGTAGATGATAGAATGTAGTAGATGATTAAATGGTAGAATATGATTGAATGATAGAGTGAATAATACCCTGACTATTACATCTACTTATAGTGCTAGACAAAGTCCTAAATTCTATAAGAACTAGAAATCCAAATCCTAAAAGGAATTATAAATCATAATTAGTTTTCATAAAGAAATACAATCTAATAAGGAAATAAAATCTTAGTCCAAAGCAATCCTAATTCTAATAGAAATATCAATCCAAATCCATGTAGAAAGATGCCAAAATCTGCTTTTAGAAACTTTTCAAAAATCCAAGATTTTTAAATTTTATTTTTCTCTTCAATTCAGCTCCAAATCAACTTATTTCCATCCTTTTAGTTTTAATTCACCTGAAAACAATAAACAACTTATTAAGCTCATATACACATGAAACATGCAATAAAACCAAACGTAAAGGAATAAAAAATCATGAATATTGTGTACTTATCACCATGTCAAGTGTATGGACTTCTTTTGGGAACTGTAAGGTCACAAGTTCAAAACTAAAATGTGGATAATTGATTTGGGGGGGGGGGGTTATGATGCAGTGCTAGGCGTACAATGGTTATAAACACTAGGCCCAGTGATATTTGATTTCTCTAAACAGTATCTCAGCTTCTTAAAGGGTACAAAAATAGTGAAACTCACCTGGTGTAACCCAACCAACAACACTCCCACATTGAAGATGATGTCCCATAAATCACTAAAAAAATTAATCAAGAAGAATGAGCCCATGCTTGCTGCTATAGTGACCTTCAACACAAGCCATGGTACTACTAAGGTCCCTTATTGGCTCGACGAGGTATTAAGGATTTTGCAACAGTTTTTGGTGAACCAAAAGAGCTGCCACCTACCAGACCACAAGATCATCACATACCCCTTAAACAAGGCAGTGAGCTCGTGAATCTAACAGGTATCCTCACATCCAACAATAAGAGATTGAAAAACTTTTAGAAGAAATGCTAAACTCAGGAATTATACAACCCAACAATAGCCTTTTTGTTGTACTTGTTATTTTAGTCAAAAAAACGGATAGAAGCTGGAGATTTTGTGTAGACTATAGAGGTCTTAATGTTATAACAGTCAAGGATAAATTTCCTATACCTATCATTGAGGAGTTGATCGATGAGTTAAATGGCTCCAAAATTTATTCTAAAATAGACTTGTGAGCGGGATATCACCATATTCGAGTGGCTGCAAAGGATGTGCATAAAACAGCGTTTCGAATCCACCAAGGCTTATTTGAATTTTTAGTTATGCCTTTTGGGCTCTAAAATGCTCCAGCCACTTTTTAAGGGATAATAAATGAAATTTTCAAGTTATACTTGTGAAATTTTATACTAGTTTTCTTTGATGACATTCTAATTTACAGCTCAAGTAAAGAAGAACACATTAAACATTTACGGATTACTCTAAGTCTTTTACAGCAACACCAACTCTTGGCAAAATTGAGTAAGTGCGTCTTTGGTCAAACTGAGCTAGAATACTTGGGTGACATCATCTCTGCAGTAGGTGTCTTGGCGGACAAATCCAAGATAGAAAATATGCAGAATTGTCCTAGGCCCACCACCCTAAGGGCATTGAGAGGCTTCCTTAGGCTTACTGGGTATTACCGATGTTTTGTGAAGAACTATGGGATTATTTGTAAGCCACTCACTAATTTATTATAGAAGGGGGCTTTCTAGTGGAACTCCTCAACGGAGTAAGCTTTTAACCATCTCAAGGAAGCCATATGTTGTACACCAGTGCTTGCCCTAACCAATTTTAGAATCCCATTCACTCTGGAGATAGATGTTTGTCACTCTGGGATTGGGGCTGTTCTAATGCAAGAGGGACATCCACTTGCTTATCTCAGCAAATCTTTTGGTCCAAAATAGCTTGAATGGTCCACTTATGAAAAGGAAATGTATGCAATACTTTTTGCTGTCCAGAAATGGAAACATTATCTTACGGGGTACCCATTTGTCATTAAAATAGATCACCAAAGTCTCAAGTATTTACTTGAGCAGAAAATTACAAATATCCTCCAACAAAAGTGGATAACACGGATGTTGGGCTTTGATTATACAATTATTCGAGTTGGACCCGAATCTTTTCTCTCTTTTTCTAAGTTTTGTCTACCTTTATTTTATCTTTTTTTATGAAGAAGGTTTTGAAGGGGGTTTTTAGGAAAATGCCAACATGTATCATGACGACGATTTGAATGTTTTACAGAGTCACCAGTCGGTAGATTTGAAATGGTTGTACCAACTCAACTGAGTTTTGTTTGAAAGGAGGCCCAATTGCTGGACACTGTCGAAACTGAATCTTTGAAACCGAAGTTCTAAGTTCGGAGGCTTGGTTAAGTGTGGGGAAGGTGTTAGGCACCCCACAACTCTAGTGAAAACATGGCACCACATCTTTTCAATATTTTCTTTTTAAATCTGCAATGTGTGTGTGAATGCTGGAAGAAATTGGGCATATGCTTGATTAATTTAAAAGTATGGTCGTGCTTCGTTGAACCTATATATGAAGGGTTTGATTTGATTTGCAAAAGTCCTTTTTTAGACAAGATATTAAAATGATGTTTTTGAAAGCAGGTTTTCAAACCCTTACGCTCACATAGGAATTGAAGCATGTTGATACTTTTATTTTTTATCTTTTCGGCCTTTTGGCTCAATTTGAATGCTGATTGTCTGGCTGCAAAGCATCCTCGACCACAGAATATATACAAGTGTTGGTCTTCTCAAGGGCATGACAGCCCTCGGAGTGACTCTGACACGACAAACTATATTCTTATTATGTTGAGATCTTAAACCCGGATAACCTTTTTAAGGTCTTTTGGATGTACATTTTTACAGAAAAACTGGCAGGGTACATTTGTAAAGTGGATTTTGTCCATCGTGAGAATCAGATTCAGATCAACTTGATCATGAATCCCACAATTCCTAGGCTCACAGAGGGAAGCAAATAAAATATGCACAGCTCAAATATGCACATAAATGTATATTTACATCTAACCGTCGCAAGAACCAAGGATTCATCAGTAAATTCTGCTATGCGCGTAGCCAAAACATCTCGTTACCATTAGATAGCGATCTAAGGGCCGCGAGGTTGCTTTATAATGAATAAACTAAAAAAACTGCTAGATTTAATTAAATCTCAGCCATTCTAGCTTCCCAGTTCCGTTTGGACCTATTTTGAACCTTTTGAAAGGTAGAATTGGCGAGATTTAAAGAAATCTAGTTCGCCCAAAGAGATATTAGCGCCGATTCATATCAAATGACTATTTACAGCAGTAATTTTATTCCAATGAAAATAGGATATATATATATATATAGTTATATATACGAAAGCTGTAAAGGGCGATGGATTTTCACTCCGATGCCCGGACTAGAATATATATATATATATATATATATTAAAGCTGTAAAAAACCGCGGGATGATCCGTTCTTGACAGAATGGAAATATATATATATAAGTTATAAAAGAGCCACGGGATGATCCAAGCTCGACTGAATGTAAATATATATATAAAAACTGTAAACAAGCCATAGAATGATCCAGGCTAGACAAATTTGAAATATATATATATATATATATATATATATATAAACTGTAAAAGAGCCACGAAATTGTCTAGGCTCGGCGAAAAAAAAAATATATATATATAAAACTGTAAAGGGCGACGGACATTCTATCCTTTGCCCGGATAGAAATGTAAATATATATATTTATAAAAGTAGTAAAAAGGCCACAGAATGATCCAGGCCAAACTGGAATGTAAAATGTTAATATCTACAGTTAGTAGTTAGTATAGATATATTAAAGCAATAAAAAGGCCACGAAGTAGAAATCCAGGCCCAAATAAGTTGGATTTATATATATATATATATATATATATATATATATATATATATATATATAAAAGCTAATAAACGCCGCGAATCGACGATCTGAGCTGTAGAAATGCCAGAAAACGCGTAAATGTACTAAAATTTATGAAAACATAAGCAAAAACTGCCACGGAACTGAGTTTCGGGCATAATCAGAAAATGAAACTTAACGTGCAAGTGTAAAAATGGGCAATGAAGTCGTATGAACTTTCTGATCGTAAAAATACTCACAATGGACTGCTACACGGGCTTTTTGCCACTTGGTAGTCTTCAAATGTCCGTTTCCACCGGTTAATTTTTGGTATGTGATAGTATATGAGTATACCTACATGTTAGAGTAATACAATTTGGGTTTGGAGTACAAGATTGGGGCTGAGAAACAAAACGGGCAGAGTTCCAGAGCGTTTTTCTATATGAAATGAGTTGGGGGTGCACTCATATATATAGACTCGGTGGAAGCGGCCTACCCGCAATAGCTGCGAGTCTACCTACAGCTCCACGTGGCAGGGCCCACATGGCGGGTCCTGTTATATTGAAGTGTGTGCACTCTGAGCAATGCGAGGTCAGATTCAAAACTTTCTAACTTTTGATCGGAGGGTCCGTTTGAGGCGTGCTATACCTTTCCAGAAAGCCCTCGCCGAGCATGTCGCAATGACATGGGAGTAAACATTTTCAGAGTCCAAAATTATAGGTTCATAACTAGGTCTTCGTTTCCCCGCAGTTTATTCGTTGAGCTGTCTTGCGCTGTTTTCACTCGGGATCACCGTTTTGGTTCTTCCTGACCTTCGTGGCCTCAATTCGGCTTGAGTTTAACCTAATCAGCTTTAAGTTGATAAAATGCCCATTTTTCCCCTCCCGGGGTGGTCTCTTGTGGATTTGGCTTCCTAGGGTCATCTCTAGGGCTGAACTGGATATCCCGGTTGTGACCGAGGCTTAACTGTACCTCCCGGGTTGTGACCTGATGTTCCGGTATTGAGACCGGGGATGACCTGTTGGCCCGATATTGAGACCGGGGTTGACCTAATGGCCAGTATTGAGACCGGGGTTGACCTGACGGCCCGGTATTAGGACCGAGGTTGATTTGACATCCCGATATTGGGACCGGGGTTGAACTGGAATCCCTGTATTGAGATCGGGGTTGAGTTTGACATCCCGATATTGGGACCGGGGTTGAACTGGCATCCTAATATTAGGACCGGGTTTAAAAGATAATCTTTCCCTCCTGAAGGGTTAGTAACAGGAAAACAAAATTTCGAGTGTATACACCCTCTCTAGACAATAAGAAGTGGAAGGCAGTTGTGCTGCTATCACAACTATTCAACCTGAGTGGATGAAAGAAGTTATAGTAAGTTTAGAAGGAGACAAGGAAGTTGCGAAGTTGATTACTCAACTCAGTATTGACAAATCTAGTAATCCACCCTATTCCCTGGACAATGGGCTCTTGCGGTACAACCGACGAATTTATGTGCGCAGCAATGGCAACTTAAGAAAAAGAATTATTGAACAACTTCATTCAACCGGGCTAGGTGGACACTACGGAATTACTGGCACCTACAGGAGAGTTTCTCTATACTTCCATTGGCCAAATATTAAGACAAACATCCAACGCTACATAAAATAATGTGACATTTGCTAAAAATATAAGACTGAAAGCGTGGCAGCCCTAGGTCTGCTACAACCACTTCCAATTCCAAACGGAGCCTGGCAAGACATATCAATGGACTTCATAACTGGACTCCCGAAATCTGAAGGTTGCACTATCATTTGGGTCATCGTAGATAGGTTTACGAAGTTTGGGCATTTCATTCCTCTGCAATACCCTATTGAAGCTAAAATCCTAGCCCAACTATTTTTGGATAACATTGCCAAACTCCATGGCATTCCCCAAACTATTGTAAGTGAGCGAGACCCTCTATTTCTTATTCAGTTTTGGAAGGAGCTGTTCAAGCTCTTGGGTACACAGCTCAATTTAGCACATCTTATCATCCCCAAACCGACGGTTGATGAGTGGGTTTCATACCTACGAATCGGTATTCATTATAGCTTGATTCTTGGTGTTTTCAAGTATTTTTCCTATCATTTTACTCGGGTGTATACTATTGTTTGCAGGAAATGGAATGGATAGAAAAGTAGCTTATAAAGTGAGGTTTTCAGCATACATGAGGAGCATACCCGCTGAAGCGGGTACTGAAAGAGGGTAACAACCGCTGGGGCGAGCCTTGGAGATTTTCAGCATGCTGGTCAGTGAGTATACCAGCTGGGGCGGGTGTGGAAAAGCTAAAAGGCCCGCTGGGGCGAGGAGGCGCGCGACAGCCGGACGGTTCTCCTTGCTCAAGTAGGATTTAGGCTAGCAAAATGGCAATGACTAGGGCTGCGATTAGGGGTATATAAAAGGTGATTATTAGAGATACAGAGAGACACAGAGCCATACACAAGCCCTAGCTTTAGTTATCAACTTGGAACGAAAATTGAAGCTTTCTTGGATCACGAAGAACGCGAGATCGTGGAGACGAGCGGTGATATACTTCATAGTTTATTTTCTCTCTTTCTTTACATCTTGTATTCATAATGGTTTTTATTAAGTGGATTATGGATTGTGATTCATCTATGATGAACTAACTTTCTATTTAAGCCTATGACGGAGCTTGTTATGTAATGGATGATTAAATAGTCTTTAATTCAGTTTATGAATATTATTTCTGGATTATTTGCTATGAGTTGTGCTTAATTTATATAATTGATTGATCACTAATTACCCGTTATCCCATATGGATTCAAGAGATGACATATGAGATTGGAACTAGCCATAGAGACATATGTTTGTAATTTCTACGTAGTTGGGATTCATAATTCATGTATAGGATAGAGATATCTATGCATCATATGTAATGTAACGAATGAGAATTTTGTATATAAATTTTAATATTTATTGAATTAAATAAATATTTTAACTAATTTATTTATTGAGTTAAATAAATAATTTATGTGATTGTTCTGGAGTAATTTAATTAAGTGCAATATTTTAAATGAATATTTAATATTTATTATTGTGTAAGCAATTTTATGGTATAGTTTTAATTTAATTGAGATAATTAATTAGATGAATTTCATGTGGAAATTGTTACATGAGATTATGATTACCGAGTAATTGTAATTGTTATGTGACAAAATTATTTGGTTAATTGCTATTAGCTTTAATTTAATTAAATTAGAATGTTAAGATTTAATTAATTAAAGTATAACATTGAAAGTATGTGTTAAAAGAATTAAAAGGGTTTTTAAATTAGTTTTACCAAACATGGCCTTAACTATTAAAAAACTAATTTTTAAAAATAATGGATTTTTGCCAAACAAAGCCTTATGACTTTTGATTTTCAAAAATAAAAAACTGATGTAATTATTAAGGAATTAATTGTAATTATTATACGTATTAAATATATGACAGTTACATATATTATATAATTATATGTATTATATGTATAATGTATATCAGTTATATTTTGTAAAACTACGTTAGTTAAAACAAGGAAGAGTTAGTCAGTGTTAGAAGAAGAGAAGAAATACAGAGAAAAGTTAGAGAGAAAGGAGAGAAGAAGAAGAAGAAGGAGGAGGAGGAGGAGGAGGAGGAGGAGGAATCTATGCTAAGCCAAAATAACCATCATCATCTTCTGCTTCACTTTAATTAGCAAAGAGTATAATTTCTAAACTTATAGTTTTAAAATTGTGTTTTACGTTCTTCAATTTTTATTCTCTTTAAATATGAGTTTTCATGAAAGTTTATATAAACATGAATTATATGTATAAATTGTGTTCATATATGCTTATAATTGAATTGTATGCATAATTTAGTTGTTTAAATCATGTAAGCATGATGACCATGAAGAATTCATGTTCACCAAAAGTTACAGTGAATTAGTTTTGATAATTGGCTTCTTTAAAATCAAAATTCATGTTTGATTGTTAATTATTGTGTGAAATTGATTTTTGATAATGATAACATGTTTAGAAATGAATTCAATATGCTTTGAATTGTGTTATTTTGATCTAGAAATAAACTTACAGTGTTCAATTTTATCAAGAACACTGAAAAATGGTTTTTCTCCAAAATTTACAAAATTGAGAGTTTTGATTATGTGTTATGATGATTATATATATTAAAACATGTTAGAAGCTTATAATTATATTTTCTATAAAGTGTTATATGCAATATGTTGGTTAAATACGGAATTTGGTGTGAAAAAATAAGCCAAATTGGCTTTTTCTCTGCAAAGTTCGCGACACTGTCAGACCTGTCTGCACAGTGGCGTGGCCGCACCGCTCCCAAGGCTAATTGGAGTGCGGTCGCGCTGGTCCTGCAGATTGGGCAGAAAACTATTTTTAAAATGTGAAATTTTATGAGATTAATGATGTAATAATTTATAAAGCATGTTAATAAAATTAAAATACTAAATGGACAGTAATGAATTATATTGTCAAGATATAATATGTAATTATAATTTGATAAATTATAATTAAAGTAAATGTTTAATTTAATTTATAATTTGTTAAATTATAATAAATGCATAATGTAGGTGGGGGAAACCTTAGCTCAACCTACATTATACATCATCTCAGCCAGTGACAGAGATGATGCACTGGCTGAGCTAGCAAAGCTAAAGAATGACATCCAGGAGGAGTCAGCGAAGCGTGCCAGAGTAGAGGAAACGAGTTTAAGGGCTACTCAACGTGTAGAACAAGCTAAGGACGAGGTTCAAGTGAAGAAGGCCAAGTTGAGGGAGACAGACTATGCTTTCCATACAGCTATAGATAGGGCCCAGGATCGTGTCTTCTATTACCCAGCTCAGTTCAAAGATTTATCGTGGTACATGGTGGATCGCAGAACAGTGTTCTGGGTGATGGAAGAAGAGCGTAGAGAGGCTGTGCGATGTCTTAACATGCCTAGATAGTAGAGTCTTTAATTATGTGTTTCTTTTTATATAAATAAATGTAAATCCCAGAATTTAAGATATAAATGGGATAAGATGATAATGTAATCCTGCAACTTGTTTCAGTTCAAGAAAGTTGATGTAAATAGCAGAGATGCTATCTATTCTATGTTTTAAAACTATGAATGAATAAAATAAATAAGTTATTTGACGTGCTATGTGTTCGAGTGTGAATTGAGTTCAATTAAATGTTTAAATTGAACTCGAATATTTAAGAAATGAGTTAAGAATCTAATAAGAGTATTTCTTAACCGAAAAATGCCTCCTAGAAGAAGACCTACACGTCTACACCCAGAGGGTTCGACGAATAACGACAATAATAATGATGGGATGAATCCCAATTCGGTTCAGTAATTGGTGAACCTACTGACAGGAGCGCTTGCAAATCAACCGCAAGTTCTGGGCACGACATTTAAGGAGTTTAAGGCTGTAGGACTGCCAGAATTTTAGGGATCTGTAAACCCGATAGAGGCCCAAACATGGATAATGGAGATGGAGAAGGTCTTCGATGTGGCTAGAGTTAGCGACGTTCATGCCGAAGTCGAAAGCTAGCTTCTAGTGGCAGGCCAATAAATCTACGGAAGGGGAAGGTGTGATAGCATGAGACCGTTTCAAAGAGATGTTCTTTGAAATGTACTTCCCTATTAGCTCTCAGAACCAAATGGAGGTTCAGTTCCTAGAGCTAAATCAAGGAACGATGACGGTGTCGGAGTACGCCACAAAGTTTAATGAGTTAGCCAGGTTTGCAACGTACCAGGTCAGTACTGACGAGAGGAAGGCGAGAAGGTTCGAGCAGGGATTGAAGCCCTGGCTCTACAGCAAGGTTTCCATGTTTCAGCTGAGAACGTTTGTAGCTGTGCTGGAAAAGGCCATCCTCGCTGAAGGTGGAAGCGATGCGATGACCAAGTATAATCAGGACCTGAAGAAGAAGAATGAGACAGAAAACAAGGCTGGTGGTAGCGGGGCTATCAACCAGAAAATGAAGTGGAACGACAACACTTCTGCTGGGAGTCAATAGGGAAGCCAGCAGAAGAAAATGATTGAAGTATGTGCTACATGCGAGAAGAATCACACTGGAGTGTGTCTGAGGGGGAAGCGGGTATGCTTCAACTGTGGTCAGGAAGGCCACATTGCGCCGAATTGCCGGAACCCGATAAAGGGAGCTTGCTACATATGTGGATCTAAGGATCACATGGCCTATAGTTGCCCGAGGAAGACAGCTGGAGGGTCAATAGGAAATGGAGAAAATGGCAGCGGCAACACTCTGACTATCGCTGGACCACTGCAGGCAGTTCGACCCACTTCCAGATCATTCAACATGACGGTGCAGGATGTTGTGCGGTCAAAAGATGTGGTGTTAGGTATTATTCTAGTCAATAGTATAAATGCATATGTATTATTTGATTCGGGTGCTACTTGTTCGTTCATATCTGATGGCTTTGCTAAAATCTTAGACTTACCTAAAGAGGAATTAGTTTACCCCTTGAACATAGAGATTTCGAACAGGGAGGTTATTCCTGTTAGGTTTGTTTACAAGAACTGTAGATTGGACATTAAGGGTTATGAGTTGAGGGCAGATTTGATTCCGATAAGACTTGGGGAGTTTGATGTAATACTGGGTATGGATTGGTTGTTCAACCATGGGGCAGTAATTGATTGCCAGAAGAAGTCTGTAAACCTTATGACTCTGTCGAAGGTAGTATTTTATGGTAGCAAATCACCTAGGCAAGCGAGTTGTCTTACGATTATGCAAGCCAAGAAGTTGTTGAAGCAAGGCTGTGTAGGATACTTAGCCTATATAGTGGATACTCGTAAGGAAAGTCCGAAGATAGAAGAAATATCAGTGGTTAGGGAGTTTGTGGACGTATTTCTGAGCGATTTGCCAGGACTTCTGCCAGATAGAGAGATAGAGTTCGTGATCGACTTAGCGCCAGGGATTGCTCTAATTTTAAAAGCTCCGTACAGAATAGCTCCAGTCAAGATGAAGGAACTGAATGTTCAACTGCAGGAATTGCTATACAAGAAGTATATTTAGGCCGAGTGTTTCACCGTGGGGAGTGCCAGTATTATTCTTGAAGAAGAAGGACAGATCAATGCGGCTATGCATTGATTATAGGGAGTTGAACAAAGTCACGATCAAGAATAGGTATCCTTTACCTAGGATCGATGACTTATTCGATCAACTGAAGGGTGCTAGATACTTCTCGAAAATTAATTTGAGAAGTGAGTATCATCAGTTGAAGGTGAGAAGAGAAGATATACCGAAGACAGCTTTTAGAACTCGGTATGGACATTACGAGTTCTTAGTGATGTCATTTGGTCTAACGAATGCACCAGCAACATTTATGGACCTAATGAATAGGGTATTTAAGCCATTCCTAGACAAGTTTGTAGTAGTGTTCATAGATGACATTTTGGTTTATTCCAAAACTGAGGAGGAACACACTAAGCATTTAAGGCTAACGTTAGAATCGCGGAGACGGGAGAAGCTTTATGCGAAATTCTCGAAATGCAAATTCTGGTTAGAACGTGTGCAATTTATTGGCCACGTGATTGATAAGGATGGGATTTCGGTAGATCCATCGAAGGTTGAAGCTGTAATGAATTGGGATTAGTCGAAGACACCATCTGAAGTGAGGAGTTTCTTGGGATTGGCAGGTTATTACCGAAGATTTATCCAAGACTTTTCCAAGATCACAACTCCGTTGATGAATTTGACTCGTAAAATAGTTAAGTTTGTTTGGACGAAAAAGTGTGAGGAAAGTTTTCAGGAACTGAAGAAGAGGTTGAGTATTGCACCGGTGTTGTCATTGTCGGATAGTATAGGAAATTTTATGGTATATAGCGATGCTTCACATAAGGGATTAGGCTGTGTATTGATGCAGAGCGACAATGTTATTGCATATGCATCACGCCAACTCAAGGACTATGAGAAAGTGTATCCGACCCATGACTTGGAATTGGCAGCAGTAGTGTTTGCCTTGAAGATTTGGAGACACTACCTGTATGGAGAAAAGTGTGAGATATACACAGATCATAAGAGTCTGAAGTATATCTTTACACAGAAGGATTTAAACATGCGCCAAAGGAGATGGTTGGAACTTATTAAGGACTACGACTGCGAGATTCTAAACCATTCGGGTAAAGCTAATGTTGTTGTTGACACTTTAAGCAGGACGGGTCAGGAGAAGTTAAATATGTTAACTGATCAGGATCAGTTGATAGCGGAGATGGCTAAGTTAGAGCTGGAAGTCTAGTATTCGAATGAGTCGGATGAGAAGCTATTTCAAGTCACTACTGGTTTTACTCTGGTAGACAAGGTAAAAGAAGCCCAATTACACGACGAGGAATGCGAGGATATCTGTAAGAGAATAACCGATGGCAAGGAAATCAAGTTTAAGATCGATAATAAAAGTCTGCTACGATTCAAAGGAAGAATCTAGGTACCGCCAGTACCAGACGTCAAAGAGAAGATTTTGGGCAAAGCTCACAGTTCGAGATATTCGATTCACCCTGGGAGTACGAAGATGCACCAGGATCTCAGACAACATTTCTAGTGGCCGAATATGAAGAGAGACGTGGCTGAATGCGTTGTGAGATGTCTAACGTGCCAGAAGGTCAAAGCAGAACACCAGAGACCAAGTGTACTATTACAACCGCTAGAGATTTCGGAATGAAAATAGGAGCACATCACGATGGATTTCGTGGTTGGTCTACCAGTGACTCAGAAAGGTTTCGATGCGATATGGGTTATAGTGGATCGACTGACAAATTCAGCACGTTTCCTACCGATCAAGATTAAGTTCAACTTAGATCAGTTAGCAAAGCTGTACGTGAAGGAAATTATTTCTTGACACGGTGTTCCGGTGTCGATTGTGTCTGACAGAGATCCGCGTTTCACGTCAAATTTTTGGAAGCGATTACAAGAATGTCTGGGAACGCAATTGCGAATGAGTACAATGTATCATCCTCAAACCGATGGCCAGAGCAAAAGAACGGTGTCGACGTCAGAAAAAAAATCCGCGAGTCGGGTCACAACCCGGATCTTTCTCTCTTTCTAAGTTATCTCTACCCTCACTCTTTTTATTGCGAAAAAGGTTTTGAATAGTTTTTTAGGAAGAGGCCAACATGTATTATGTCGACGATTTGAACGTTTTACAAAGTCACCAGTTGGTAGATTTGAAATGGTTGTACTAACTCAACCAAATTTTGTTTGAAAGAGGCCCAATTACTAGACACTATCGAAACTTGATCTTTGAAAACAAATTTTTGAGCTCGGGGGCTTGGTTAAGTGCGGGGAAGGTGTTAGGCACCCCACAACTCCTGTGTAAACACGGTACCGTAATCTTTTTAATATTTCCTTTAAAACTGTAATGCGTGAGTGAATGCTGTTTGAAAATTAGGCCTATGTTTGATTGATTGAAAGTAGTTCTTTGCTGGTGAACCTATATACGAAGGGTTTGATTTGATTTGCAAAAAGTCTTTGATTTGATTTGCAAAAGTGTTTGATTTTATTTGCAAAAATGTTTTCTTTTGATTGAATTGAAAATGATGTTTTGAAAATTGGTTATCAAACCCTTACGCTAACATAGGAATTGAAGCCTGTTGATACTTCTAATTTTTATCTTTATAGCCTTAAGGCTGCATGTGAATGGTGATTATCGGGCTGCGAAGCATCCTCGACCACAAAAATAAATATACAAGTGTCGGTCTCCTCATGAGCATGACAGCCATCGGAGGGACTCTGACACGACAAACTATATTTTCACTATGTTGAGACCTTAAATCCGGATAACCGTTTTAAGGTCTTTTTTATGTACATTTTATAGAAAAATTGGCAGGGTACATTCGTAAATCGAAGTTTGTCCATCGTGGGAATCAAATTCTGATCAGTTTGATCATGAATCCCACGATTCCTAGGCTCACATGAGTAGCCAATAAACCTGCACAGTTTAAATTTGTACAGAAATAGAAATATATCTCAAATATCGCCAGAACCGAGGATTCATTCAGTAAATCCTGGTTCGTATCTAGCCAATGCGTCTCGTTCCCACTAGATAGCTATCTAAGGGACGCGAGGTTGCTTTTGACTGAAAAATGCCGATTCATATCGAATGAATATTTAAAGCATTAATTTAATAAAAAGTAATTAATAGCAATATATATACAGTTATATATATAAGCTGTAAAGGGCGATGGGTTTTCACGCCGGTGCCCGGACTGGAATTGAAATATATATATATATATATATATATACATATATATAGACAGAAAAGTAGTCAACTAAGACTGGGAAGAGAACCCAGTGGTGGTGAAGGCTGCTTATATATGCATAGTTATATATAAAAGCAGTAAAAAGGCCATAGAATAATCCAGGCCGAACAGAAATATAAATGTACAGAAATATAGTCAACCAAGACTGGGAAGAGAACCCAGTGGTGGTGAAGGCTGCTTATATATGCATAGTTATATATAAAAGCAGTAAAAAGGCCACAGAATAATCCAGACCGAACAAAAATATAAATGTACAGAAAAATAGTCAACCAGGGACTGAGAAGGTAACCCAGTAATGGTGAAGGGTGCAAAAGCAGTAATAAGGCCACAGAATAATCCAGGCCGGACTGAAATATATAAATATATATATATATATATATATATATATATTGACAGAAATGTAGTCAACCAAGACTGGGAAGAGAACCCAGTGGTGGTGAAGGCTGCTTATATATGCATCAATATATATAAAAGCAGTAAACTACCTCGGATTTGACATCCGGGCTTTATAGAATTAAAACGTTTGTATATATACAGTTGAATAAACACAAAAAAGCCAAACCCGGACTGGGAAGATAACCCAGTCCGGTAAAGTTGCTTAAAACGAAGGTGCTAGTGCACTGAAGCTGTTAGAGCCGACGGATATTCAATTCGAGTTGTAAAAATGCCAGAAAACGCAGTTATGTACAAAAATATACCAAATTTTGACAAAAACGGCCACCGGGTATATTTAGCAAATGAAATTTGATATACAAGTGCAAAACAGTGCAAAGAAGTAGTATTAACTTTTTGATCATAAAAATACCTACAATGGACTGCTACACTGGCTTTTTGCCAAATCGTAGGCTCTAAACGTCAGAATCTACCGGTTATTTTCTAATATGTGGTAGTATGTGGGTGTATCTGTGACACCCCCAAATTTGGGTTCTTTAACCCCGATTCTGTTGTCACGATACAGTACAAACATTCACCTCTAAACAACATACAATAACTAAATGCGAAAATATAATAAACGTATGTCGTTCATTCAAAAGGTGTTACTAGTCCCAAGATTCGATAACCTTAATACAACCATACAAACATACCCTAGAATAGTCATTAGGGTTCATATTATATAACAGTAATTAAACTAATCATAAGACAAAGTCTGCTCCTTGCAAATTATTCCTACATCTTTCCTTTACCCTTGTCCTTCTCTGAAGTCTCGGGCTTAACTGCAATAGAAGTCATGATATAGCAAGAATGAGCAACAAATTTGCTCAGCAAGTTTAAATACAGCAATAAAGGATATATCATGATGAACGAAATATATCTGACAAGGAATTCAATAATATGAATAACAGAAGCAAGGATAATAATTGCTTTTAGAGTAACTGATAGTCAAGGAGACTTTGAACTATAAAACTCTAATGGAATCAATAGCTGATTGACCCTTTGGTTACTGGCTACAGAATAAGTACTTGAGGGGATCAGCCTCGCGTACGCTATGTATATGCATAACATTCAACTCTGCTGTTTGTATCTTATATTAGATACCTGGGGTACTCCCCTATATATAAGGGGTGTTCTTTTCAGTCTAAGAATTCATACCATCAATTGGTTTGGATAGCTTTTATAAAATTTCGTACAATTGTCTGACCGAACAAGGGTGATGCAGTTCAAGAATTTTAGAACTTTAAATAATGTACAAGTCCAAGACTGTACGAACTCAAGTGCACCAAGTGCGAGTGTCAATAAGATCGATGTGGAATAATTGTAAAGTAATTAAACCAACTAAAGCATGGTTGGAAATAAAGTTCAAGCTTAAATAATAACTTGCAATACAATAATAACCTGCTCAATACAATATGAGAAGGATAGGGAACTTGCACAATAAAGAGTGTAAGTCAGGGAAACTTGCTTACAAGATTCATTGAATAAAGTAGTGCAAGGTTTTAGAATACTTGCTCAAATAATAATACAAGAACGAGTTCAAAGAAACTTGCCTATTTGTTCAGCTACAAATAGTCTAGCTTTAATTAAATTGCGTTGAAACGAACTAACATTAACAAGTCGGTCTTTTAATTAGCATGTGTAAACTAATATGAGTCTACACTTACAAGAATCTAATCATCAGATAGGTCTATTACATAGTTCACATAAGTCAATTTACTATGCCTGAGTCCATAAACATCTAATCCTGTCTTAGATTTAATAACTATAGAATATCTAGTCTTATGCATCAACATAGGCTTGAACACATAGCACTTCAATTTAAGCATGCAATACAGTTTAAGATACACATATTGCAAGGTTCTGTCCATAACTCAAGGTTATAAGGTTCAATGTCGGTCATTCTTACACTTTAAGCAAATCAAGTTCATACTTCAAGGGTCCACTACTAAAGTCATAATACCACATAGCGAGGCTAAACAATGCTAGGTAGTCATGCTTGTGCGTATACTACTCATGTATACTTTAATCACATAGTTCATACTTGAAATTCATTTCTTGAATACGTGTGCATAGGTGATATCCTTGTTTAAACAAATGATGTTCATGTTAATATGTCTATAGGCATAATGAAATCTTAATACTCATGCTTGCATCCTCAGAATGTAGCTCACAAAACAATCGATGATATTAGTTCTTAAAATCTAAGTTTTCTTTGAAAATTTCACTAAGTCAACTTAGTACATGCAAGGCACCTCAACATATAATTTATATGCATTTGAAACACATATCTAAACTACATAAACGTTCTCATTTGGTCAGAATTTAAAAGACATAAGTCTTGTCAAGTTCCTTTCAAAAAGTCTTTAAGTTTTTCTTTGAAAACCTCTTATTCTTCAACCATGTATGCTAATGTGTGCTCACACTTTAGACTTAGTTCTCATGTCAAAATAGACCATAAGATCATGATCATAAAATCAGAATGTATACATGATACGTTCATGACAAGGTTCACTTTAACTAGTCTAGGTCCATTTTAAAACCATAAGGTTTCCTTCCATAACATATACCAACATGGTCAAGAATATACATATAGTATTAAGAAACATATACTATGAGTTATTATCAACTTTCATGCATGTTCAAAGTGATACCATCAAGATAGCATGAATAGATTGCAAAAAGGAAACAAAAATTTGGCTCAGGGCCTGGCGCAGCTGCCCCAGTACAACACTGGCGCAGCTACGCCGGTGTCTAGCCAGAAATGGAAACTATTCTGCTTTGGCAGAACTGTAAACCCATCTCACAAATTTCCTACGAAATTTAGTCTAAACATGATACGTTGCAATTCTAACATATATATAAGCTTGCATATCTCTTAACAAGTATACTCCAATCAAATTAACATCCAATTCAAATGAAATCAAGAATGTATGAATTTCAAGAATGGTGAACATGGACATGGGAATATACCTCTGTTGATATGAACTTTGTGATAACCCGAAAATCTATAAGATTTTAAATGATTAAAATAAATGTTAAAGAATAAAACCTAGATGAAAATGTGAGGATGTATTTAAAATTTTTAAGTAAAACCTATATGGTTTACTATTTGAATGAGAATAAAGAAAATATGGGTTACAAAATTTCAAACCCTAGAAATGAGTTATATATATTTGATGGAATATTGAGGATAAGGTATTACAACACCTAGAAAATTAATGTGAATTGAATAGTGTAAGAAATGTTATATTGATACATGTGGACATTTTATTAAGGAAATAGAATTTTACATGAAGAGATACTATGAGGTTAAACGAAGATGAGTATATGTATAGAAATATATATACTTAGTAAGATGCTATATATTTTAGCAGGAGAAATAATGGATTAATCTAAGATATGAAAATCAAGATAAAATTATGTTAGTAATTAACATAGTTTGAATGTTGGCCTTGATTGGCAAATAAGAAGATGACTAAGCATAGAGCCAATAACTAATATGATTAGCAATAAAAATAGAGTATGTTAAAACTCAAAATTTGAGTTAGAGATAGAATTTTGAAGTACGGACTGCTCGGTTTCATCCGAAACTTTAAGTTTAGTCAGAAAAGACAATAAACACAAAATGTGTAAGGGTTGACTTTTTGGTCAAAGTCAACAGTGGACTTTTATGGAGAAAAGTCAAAATTGGAGTTAGAAGTAGTTTATGTGATGACTTATGTGAATAATGAAATTGATTGAATAAATATACATTATATAATGTGGATACATTTATTTTGTATATAAAGAGAATTAAGAATAAAGTCTTGTAACCTAATATATATATACTAAGTATGAAAATTAAATAACTTAAGGGTTATAATATGTAAGGATGTTAGTATTTAAAATCTTTACTAACACTAAGAGATTAAGTTTATTATCTCAATGTATTAATTTTATTAAAGGAAGTCTAATTGGGTTAAGTGATTACATGAGTAAGGATTTAATTGCAAAGGAGGGAAATGGGAGCCCTAACTAAATGATTAGGGTGATATAAAATTAAAAGTATGGAACTAAGTTCATTTTATGGCCCAAAGATTTGAATAAGCCCAATTATTTATTTAAGCATTGGACTTGTAGCTAATTTGATTCAATAGCAATTAAGTGGTTAAACTAGCTCAATATATCATGTATGAGACAATTTTTATGGTGGCCCAATTTATTTATAGAGGAAGGCCCAAGTTCATTTTGTTAGTAAGTAAATTAATAAAAACGTGCAAGCCCAAAATAAATTAAATGAAGGCCCAAGCTTAGCCCAATGGGAAAAGGGACTTATTGGACCTTAAGTATGCTAAGTGGAGCATGAAAAGGATTAAATTAGCAAGCCCAAAAAGGAATTAATTAAAAGCCCAAGTTCATTTGAATTAGTAAGCAAAATAATTAAAATTGCTAGCCCAAATGATTAAAGGAGGGGCCCAACTATTAGCCCACATGAGCAAGGGTATATTAGTCATTGATTAAAGCATTAAATAAAATCAAATTGGAAGGAAAATGCCGAAAATTACAAGGAGTGGGCAAGGGAGACGTATTTGATGATAAGGTTACTTTAGTTGGTAGATTAACTTTTGTGTTGTCATTCTAATAATGGGCAAACACTTTATCCATGCTTGCAAGCAATACTTGTAGTGATAAGAGAGAGTGAAGGGATAAGATTGGGAAAGATATGATTAGATATGGATATATATTTTGTCTATATTCATTTTGCTAATCACTTAATTATTCATTTGGTAATCTCACTTTATTTTCTAAGATAAGTGAGAGAGGAGTAAGAGATAAGAGAGAGATACGGATAGAGAGAAAGGGAGGAGAGATGGGCGGCAACCCTAGGGGAGAAAGGAGAGAGAAATTCCTCCATAGAAGAAGAAGAAGGAGAAAAAAAAATCAAAGGTATAATTTCTAAGCTTGATTCTATTTTCTTATGATGGTTTAATAAAAAGGGGGTTTCATGATTTGAATGTGTAAACCCTTTAATCTATGTGATTTCTATAGATTCATGGATGGATATAATATAATCAAGTGTTAGAAATTGGGTCTAAAACATAAAAGGGGAACTAGGTTTTTCAAAAGTGGGAAAACTTAATTTTTCTTAGCCTTAGTGTTGTTAATCTTGTGATTGATAAATTTTTTTTATGAATTAGATCATGGATCATGTTAGATCCATGGGTATATGAGATATTGGTATGTGGTATGGTGATTAATGATGGGTTATGTTGGTGTATGGGTGAGTATATGGAAGTTTTCCTTGAGGGCACCAAGAAGGAAAAATCAGATTTTTGGGAAAACCTAGCATTAAATTCAAACAACCATAACTCTTATTGTATTTTGAATTTTTGAGTGTGGTCAATTTCTGGAGTTATATATACAAGTCTTATAACATTTCCAAGTGGAATCACTTAAAAATACCTTGTAGATTTTCGTGTGGACTGATTTGAGTAAAGAGAGTAAAATCTGAAAAAGGCTAAAAAGTAGGTTGTCCAGATCTGGCAGAGGACTGTTTCGTCCACTTAATTAATGTAATAAATTCCAATCTTTTGGGACATGAAAATATATGATATAAAGTAGCTTGTGTCCAAAAATGAGCTCATTCCGACTTAAATTGACCAAGTTATGACTATTATAATATTTGCATTTTTCTGACAAAAATTGCTATAACCGGAGTTGTATAACTCCGATAGCCATGAAATTTAAACTGGAGGCTCACGATAACATGTGTAAGATCCCGCCAAGAGTTGGGATTTTTTGGAGTTAAGCGTGAGGTAGTTATTTTCTTAAGGAATTAACTAGAAATGAATTTTTGAAAAATACTAAAGGAAATTGAAAAATTCTTGAAAAATTATTTTGTGTATGAAATACATGTATTTATGTGTGGACAAAAGATAAAAAAATAATAAGATGATTTGGTTAAAAAAGGGGAATCCAGCTTGCTGGATTGCCCAACAGGTTGCTGGATTGCAATCTGATTTGCTGGATTGGCCATCAAGTTGCTGGATGAGATATTTGGATAATCCAGGATGCTGGATTGGTCTGTTTAGATAATCCAGGTTGTTGGATTAGAGGTAAGTTGAATTCAGGCTTGCTGGATTGGATGTTAGTTTGAATCCAGGCTTGCTAGATTGGAGGTCAGTTGTATCCATTCTGCTGGATTGGGAAAATAATTTACTAAATTGAAATTCAGTCTGAATCCAGGTTGCTGGATTAGTTATATCAGTTTTTTTGTGTGGGAAAACAACAAGTTGTTTGAATCTAGGTTGTTGGATTAGGTATTCGGCTTACTAGATTATAAGAAAGATTTATAAAATGAAAGATTAAGTGTTAATTCACAAGTTATATGATAAAGTAAGTGTTAAGTCTAAGATAGTGCAGTCGTACCCTTTAATGGTTGATGTATAGTAGCTGGGCTAAACGATTCCTTCATATGGGGAAGGTATATACGAATTAGTAACCGATCTAACTCGCTGTGAAAACAGTGTAGACGAGATGAAAACTAATTTGTTGGTTGTTTGTGGGAAACCACTCAGTATACTATATTGAATACTATTAAAGACTCGACGTATGCTAGGTTGGGACTTGTAAATGAATATGGTGTTAAGGTTATCAAATATTTAATTATGTGTTTAAGTGTTAGATAATATTATGTAATAAGGTATGATATGCTAATTGAAAGATCAATCTTATAATTGATAGGTCTTTTCAATGAGGAGATTAAATTAGATTGCTTAGTGGTAATCGACGGTACAGGCAAGTTCCCTAACTCAAACTCGAGTTATATTTCAAAGCATATTAGTGAATGATTATTGATGATTATTCACGTCTAAACTGATTATTGATTCGCACTTAGTGCATATTGCATATGTTCATCAGGTATGAAAGGCTGATCACCTTCATTACCATAAAGTTCAGTTAAAGTGTTCATGGTCCTTGTTGACATTAAACGTTATTGATTCAGTCATTCAATTATTGAAATGTTGATTCATGCTTTTTCACAATCATTATATTGTTGAAAACTTGAAAGCTTATTCATTCTTTCAAGCATGATATATCTTTATTGAATTTAAACTTGCTGGGCAAAGTAGTTGCTCACTCTTGCTATATCATGATAATAAATTTCAGATTAAGGAGAAGGCTTGAAGAAGGACAGAGTCAAGAGCAAAGTACAATAATAGCTTGTTATGCGAATAACTATTTAGTTATCTTATGTAAACCTTTTGTAATTTTGAAGGTACGTATTCAGTTAAGGTTAATAAACCTAGGGAAATATTATAGAATCATGTGAAATAAATAATATATGTTTATTATTCCGCATTAGATGATAAAATATGTATGATAATGAAGTACCGTAACGTACCAAGTCCGAGGTTCTTGGGACCCGAATTTGGGGGCGTCACAAACTTGCTGCTAAATAATTTCTATAATGCTGCTATAATACTCTCCCTTAATTCAATATAAACTCTCAGCAATTGAAATGAGAATAAGAGAAGCCTCATTTATAGAAGAATTCAATAACCAGACAATGCAATTATCTTCCAAATCAAATCAAAGGATTGCAAGACTGTTTAATGGATAAGAGAGAGTGGTTGAGAGTTGGTGAATTTAATCATGAATCCTACTCCCCTTATACTCATTAGCTAGATTATTACTGAGTTTGAGAAGGAAGATAGAGTAGTAGCCTATTGGGAGTTCACGTGTGGGAGAGAAGGACTCTCAAGCAATCTCAGCAACTTGCAATTCATATATAATGTATGCCAATACTTAGTTATATACTAAATATACTTATGTTATATAATATATATACACATAGTATATACTTAAGTTATACATTTAAATGGATATTACAATGTTATTTCAAATTAGTCATTAATAATACAATGTATCAAATAGGTACATATACACCAATCATAATTCAATTGGGTATTACTCAGTATTATAATGGTTATTATTTCAATTATAATAACTATTGAAATCAATATCAAGTAACAATTGTTTATTGATATTAATATAAGGTAATAGGGTATACATTAAGGTCTACCCACACACATCATGTTATATAAGCAATAATATTATGTAACTCACATATTGCAATTAATCTTATTATATAGTCTATATATATAATATATAGCCACATTAATGCGTCACATTGCATTATATACAATATAGATAACTACCATATATTAAAGGTTTAATTATCTCATGCTTGCACAAAATAATTAATCAAGTAAATATAATCTTATTATATTTATTAATCCTTTGCTCATTAATTTTCTATTTATTCACCATATCAATTAATCAACACGTTTAAATCCCTTCACTATATTCAAGTAAATTGAATATTTAATTACTAACGCTTCTAACAATACTCTGATATAAAATCTTAGGGTTGGTCTACTAATTTAAATAAACCATTAGTGACTCCCTTTAATTATTCCTAGCAATTATTTGTATAGGCATAAACTCACATAACCACATAATCACACAAGGTTTAAATAAGCTCACGAAACTAACACATTAAAATTAAATCACATATTTAATTAATAATGGAGTTTAAAATTTTACGGTCATTACATCCCTCCCCCCTTATAAAAATTCCGTCCTCGGAATTGTAAAAATAAGGTTACTCAAATAAAAACGGATAATTCACTTTCATCTTCTCTTTTAGTTCCCACGTAGCTTCTTCGACTGCGTGATTCCTCCAGAGAATCTTGACGGAATGGATGATCTTATTCCTCAGCTTCTGTTCATTCCTATCTAGTATCTGGACAGGAACTTCCTCGTACGATAAGTCTTTCTCGACTTGGATCGGTTCATAGGAGATAACGTGCTTGTAGTCTGGTTTATACGGCCGTAATACTGACACATGAAACACGTTGTGAATGTGCTCAAGTTCAGGAGGTAACGTTACCTCATACGCCACTTCACCAACTCGCCTCAGAACTTCGAATGGTCCTATGAACCTAGGGCTCAACTTGCCCTTCTTCCCAAAACGAATCTTCCCTTTCCAGGGAGATACTTTCAAGAATGCATAGCTTCCTACTTCAAAATCTCTCTTCTTGCGATGTAAGTCCTCATACTACTTCTGGCGATTTTGAGCTGCTCCCAGTCGTGCTCTTATCACCTTAATGATCTCTACTGTCTGCTGCACCAATTCTGGTCCCAACAGTCGACGTTCTCCAACTTCGTCCCAACATAAGGGCGTTCTATATTTTCTCCCATATAATGCTTCGTACGACAGCATCCCAATACTGGCGTGATAACTATTGTTATACGCGAATTCTACTAATGGAAGGTGATCCTCCCAGCTACCCTTGAAGTCCATCACACAAGCTCGGAGCATGTCTTCAAGTGTTTGAATCGTTCTCTCGCTTTGCCCATCGGTCTGCGGATGGTACGCGATACTCATTCGTAGTTGTGTCCCCATTCTTTCTTGAAGATTCTTCCAGAAGTTTGACGTGAATCGCGAATATCTATCCGATACAATAGATACCGGCACCCTATGTCTCGAGATAATTTCCTTGACATATAATTTGGCTAGCTGGTCCAAATTATACTTAATCGTAATTGGCAAAAAGTGAGCTGACTTAGTAAGACGATCTACAATCACCCATATGGTGTCGTGCCCTTTCTGCGTTGTCGAAAGTCCCACCACAAAGTCCATTGTGATGTGCTCCCACTTTCATTCTGGAATCTCTAACGGTTGCAATAACCCGCTTGGTCGTTGGTGCTCTACCTTAACTCTCTGACAAGTTAGACATCTGCTTATGCATTCCACAACCTCTTTCTTCATGTTTGGCCACCAGAAGTGGTGACGCAAATCTTGGTACATTTTCGTGCTTCCTGGGTGTATCGAGTATCTCGTACTATGTGCTTCTTGAAAAATCTCCTCCCTTAGCTCTGGTACTAACGGTACCTAAATTTGTCCTTCGAATCTCAGCAGTCCAGTGCTATCAATCTTGTATTTCAATTCATCACCTTCAGCCAACCGCTTCTTGATGTTATTGCAATCTTCGTCCATCTCTTGTGCCTCTTTAACCTTATCTAATAAAGTCGAGCTCGCTGTCACTATAAATAATTTCTCGTTGGTCTCCATCGGATACTTAACCTCCAAGTCTAGTCGTTCAAAATCTTTCACCAATTCTTCTTGAATGGTTAACTTCAATAACTTCTCTCTGCCTTTTCTGTTCAAGGCATCTACCACTACATTTGCTTTGCCTGGATAGTACAGAATCTCACAATCATAATCTTTGATCAATTCTAGCCATCGGCGCTGTCTCATGTTTAGCTCCTTCTGCGTGAAGATATACTTCAGACTCTTGTGATCCGTATATATCTCACACTTCTCGCCGTACAAATAATGCCTCCAAATCTTCAAGGCAAAAACTACCGCTGTTAACTCCAGGTCATGAGTCGGATAGCCCTTCTCATAATCTTTCAGTTGATGTGAAGCGTACGTAATGACCCTGCCATACTGCATCAGTACACAGCCAAGACCTTTGTGTGACGCATCACTATACACTACAAACCCTCCCGTATTGTCCGGTAAAGCCAACACAGGTGCTTGACTAAGCCTCTTCTTCAATTCTAGGAAACTCTCCTCATATTTCTCCGTCCAAACAAATTTAACTGCTTTTCTAGTAAGATTGGTCAACGGCGATGCTATCTTCGAAAAATCCTGGATGAATCTTTGATAGTATCCCGCTAATCCTAGGAAAGTCCTGATTTCTGTCGGCGTCTTTGGCTGCTCCCAATTGATAACCGCTTCTACTTTTGCCGAATCCACCGAAACACCATCCTTGTCGATAACGTACCCCAAAAACTGCACTCTCTGCAACCAAAACTCACACTTGGAGAATTTTGCATACAGTTTCTCCCTCCTTAATGTCTCCAACACTATCCTTAGATGCTCGGCGTGTTCTTCCTCTGTCTCCGAATACACTAGAATGTCATCAATGAAGACGACAACGAACTTATCCAAATACTGCTTGAATACTCTGTTCATCAAGTCCATAAATGTTGTCGGCGCGTTCGTCAATCTGAATGACATTACCAGAAACTCAAAGTGTCCATACCGAGTTCTGAATGCCGTCTTTGGAATGTCCTCCGACCTCACCTTCAGTTGGTGATAACCGGTCCTCAAGTCAATCTTTGAAAAGTATTTTGCCCCCTTCAACTGATCAAACAGATTGCCGATCTTGGGTAACGGGTACTTGTTCTTAACGGTGACTTTGTTCAACTCTCGGTAGTCGATACAAAGCCTTAACGACCCATCTTTCTTCTTTACGAATAAGACTGGTGCTCCCCATGGTGATACGCTCGATCGAATGTATCCTTTATTTAACAACTCTTGTAATTGAGCCATCAGTTCTTTCATTTCTACCGGAGCCATACGATACGGCATGGCCTTCGGTTGACTTCCGAGAGTTGTTTCCAAGACTTGGATCCCATTCGAGTCTATTTGTCATCAGTGTAATCTCTGAGACTGAGTTGGTCATTCCAGGTTTTCCTCTGGAGATGTTGTGGAGCTTTAGGTTTGTTCCCGAAGTTAACTTGACTTCCCGGGTTGAGACCGGGGCTAACTTGTACTTCTCGTGTTGAGATCGGGGTTGATCTGTACCTCCCGGGTTGATACCGGGGCTGAGTTGACATCCCGAGATGGGTGATCTAGGCTATGGTTGTCCCTGTATTGGTGACCGTGGTTGAGTTGACATCCCGGTATTGAGACCGGGGTTGATCTGACGGCTCGATTAGAGATCGAGGTTGATTTGATGGCCTGATATTGAGATCGGGGTTGATCTGATGATCCGATTGGAGATCAAAGTTGATTTGATGGCCCGATATTGAGATCGGGGTTGATCTGACGGTCTGATTGGAGATCGAAGTTGATTTGATGGCCAGATATTGAGATCAGGGTTGATCTGACGGCCCGATTGGAGATCAAAGTTGATTTAATGGCTTGATATTGAGATCGGGGTTGATCTGACGATCTGATTAGAGATCGAAGTTGATTTGATAGCCTGATATTAAGATCGAGGTTGATCTGACGGTCCGATTGGAGATCGAAGTTGATTTGATGGCCCGATATTGAGATCGGGGTTGATCTGACGGTCTGATTAGAGATCGGAGTTGATTTGATGGCTCGATATTGAGATAGGGGTTGATCCGATGGTCCAATTGGAGATCAGAGTTGATTTGATGGCCCAATATTGAGATCGGGGTTGATCCGATGGTCCGATTGGAGATCAGAGTTGATTTGATTGACCGGTATTGAGACTGGATTTGAACTGGAGGTCCGGTATTGAGACCAGAGTTAATTTGATTTATCGGTATTGAGACCGAATTTGAACTGGAGGTCCGGTATTGAGATCGGAGTTGATTTTATTGATCGGTATTGAGACCGAATTTGAACTGGAGGTCCGGTATTGAGACCGAAGTTGATTTGATTTACCAGTATTGAGATCGGATTTGAACTAGAATTTAGGTATTGAGATCAGAGTTGATTTGATTGATCGGTATTGAGACCGAATTTGAACTGGAAGTCCGGTATTGAGATCGAATTTGAACTGAAAGTCCGGTATTGAGACCGAATTTGAACTGGAAGTCCGGTATTGAGATTGAATTTGAACGGGAAGTCCGGTATTGAGACCGGAGTTGATTTGATTTACCGATTTTGCCCTCCTATAGTATTAGTAGTAGGGGCAGGAAATTTTGAGTGGCTACAAATGGTTCAGATGCTAGAGGACATGCTGAGAGCTTGCATTATGGACTTCAAAGGAAGCTGGGATGATCATCTACCGTTGGTGGAGTTTGCCTATAACAATAGTTACCATGCAAGTATTGGCATGTCGCCTTACGAAGCATTGTACGACAGGAAATGTAGGACTTCATTGTGCTGGGATGAGGTCGGTGAACGTCTACTGTTGGGACTGGAATTGGTGCAACAAACTGCTGATATCGTGAAGCTGATCAGAACGAAATTGGTTGATGCTCAAGACAGACAGAAAGAAGAAGTATGCCGATCAACATCGACAGAATCAGGAATTTGTAGTAGGAAACTTCGTTTTCCTGAAGGTGACTCCTTGAAATGGGAAGATTCAATTTGGCAAGAAGGGAAAGCTGAGTCCTCGATTCATTGGACCTTTTGAGATACTACGAAGGGTTGGAGAAGTGGCTTACGAGGTTGCGTTACCTCCGGAGCTAGATAATATACACAACGTGTTCCATATTTCTGTATTGCAACCGTACAAGCACGACTACAAGCATGTAATAGAATACGAGCCTTTACAATTTGATAAGGACTTAAAATATGAAGGGGTTCATGTTCAGATGGTTGATAAGAAAGAACAAATACTTAGAAACAAAGTGATACCTTCTGTTAAGGTAATTTGGAGGAATCACAGTGCTGAAGAAGCTACGTGGGAACTCGAAGATGTAATGAAAAAACTTATCCACATTTATTTGAATAATTCCTTGTATGTCGATTCTGGGGTCAGAATCTTTTTAAGGGAGGAAGAATGTAACGGATGAAATTATTATTTTTTTTGTGTTGTGATTCTGGGGACAGAATCCTTTTAAGGAGGGAAGATTGTAACGAATGAGAATTTTGTATACGAATTTTAATATTTATTGAATTAAATAAATATGTTAACTGATTTATTTATTGAGTTAAATAAATAATTTATGTGATTGTTGTGGAGTAATTTAATTAAGTGCAATATGTTAAATGAATATTTAATATTAATTATTGTGTAAGCAATTTTATGATATAGTTCTAATTTATTTGAGATAATTAATTAGATGAATTTTATATGGAAATTGTTACATGAGATTATGATTAGCGAGTAATTGTAATTGTTATGTGACAAAATTATTTTGTTAATTGCTGTTAGCTTTAATTTAATTAAATTAGAATGTTAAAATTTAATTAATTAAAGTGTAACATTGAAAGTATGTGTTAAAAGAATTAAAAGGATTTTTAAATTAGTTTTACCAAACATAGCCTTAACTATTAAAAAGCTAGTTTTTAAAAATAATGGGATTTTGCCAAACAAAGCCTTATGGCTTTTGATTTTCAAAAATATAAAACTGATGTAATTATTAAGGAATTAATTGTAATTATTATACGTATTAAGTAGATGGCAGTTACATATTATATAATTATATGTATTATATGTATAATGTATATCAGTTATATTTTGTAAAACTACGTTAGTTAAAACAAGGAAGAGTTAGTCAGTGTTAGAAGAAGAGAAGAAATACAGAGAAAAGTTAGAGAGAAATGAGAGAAGAAGAAGAAGAAGAAGAAGAAGAAGGAGGAGGAGGAGGAGGAATCTATGCTAAGCCAAAACAACCATCATCATCTTCTTCTTCACTTCAATTAGCAAAGGGTATAATTTTTAAACTTATAGTTTTAAAATTGTGTTTTACGTTATTCAAGTTTTATTCTCTGTAAATATGAGTTTTCATGAAAGTATATATAAACATGAATTATACGTATAAATTATGTTTATATATGCTTATAATTGAATTGTATGCATAATTTAGTTGTTTAAATCATTTAAGCATGATGAACATGAAGAATTCATGTTCATCAAAAGTTACAGTGAATTAGTTTTGATAATTAGCTTCTTTAAAATCAAAATTCATGTTTGATTGTTAATTATTGTGTAAATTGATTATAGATAATGAGAACATGTTTAGAAACGAATTCAATATGCTTTGAATTGTGTATTTTGATTTAGAAATAAACTTACAGTGTTCAATTTTATCAAGAACACTAAAAAATAGTTTTTCTCCAAAATTTACAAAATTGAGAGTTTTGATTATGTGTTATGATGATTATATACGTTAAAACATGTTAGAATCTTAGAAATATATTTTTTATAAAGTGTTATATGCAATATGTTGGTTAAATACGGAATTTGGTGTGGAGAAATAAGCCAAATTAGCTTTTTCTCTGCAAAGTTCGCGACACTATCAGACCTGTCTACGCAGTGGCGCGGCCGCGCCGCTCCCAAGGCTAATTGGAGTGCGGCCGCGCTTGATCCTGCAGATTGAGTAGAAAGCTATTTTTAAAATATGAAATTTTATGAGATTAATGATGTAATAATTTATAAAGCATGTTAATAAAATTAAAATACTAAATGGACAGTATTGAATTATATTGTCAAGATATAACATGGAATTATAATTTGATAAATTATAATTAAAGTAAATGTTTAATTTAATTTATAATTTGTTAAAATATAATAAATGCATAATGTAGGTTGATTAATTTTAATCAAAGTAAATGTTTAATTTAAATTATAATTTATTTAATTATAATTTAATTAATATAAAATATAATTATAATTTGATTAATTATAATTAAAGTGAATGTTTAATTTAAATTATAATTTGTTTAATTACAATTTAATTAATATGAATACATAATTTAAGTTTGATTAAATTATATGAACATGCGATGTGAGTATGTGATGTGATAATTAATTATTAAACTTAATAATTAAGGAGAAATGAGTTAACCCAAATGTGTTAACTAATTATGTGAATTAGTTATGTGATAACTAATTTATATTATTATTGTTAATTATACATATGTAGGATTTGTTAAGGAACGTGATAGAAATTATAGCTTGCGCTTGAGGCAAGTTTTCTAAACTCGAACTTTACTTGAGCAAGTTATTCTATCCTTCCGTGATTATAATTATGCGAATTATTTGTATTCTCTTTTATTCCATATCAAGCAAATATCTTATTGAAGTTTATTTATGAATTGATGTGACCTTGACTTAATTGTTCAAGTAAGGTATATTAAGTATTTCGAATGCTTTAAGTTATTTCTAAAGCATAAGTTATTTCATAATTCTTTATTGATGAATTATTCTAGATTATTGTAAGTCGATTCAACTACTCCTTAGTTAATGGTGGTTGAACTCCAAATTTTCTTTTAAGCTTATCCAAACCAAACTTTCTTTGGTGCGGACTTATTATCAAATACTGAGATGAACAATCCTATTTAATAGGGGATATCATGCGAAAGCATTAAGATGTTTGTGCACAATGCATGGTACGAAGGGCTGATCCCCTTGAGTACGAGTTAAAAGTTCATATAGTCTAAAATACTATTAAAGGTTTTAAATAGAAATATTTTAAATAGAAATGTTTATAACCTATGACAAAGTTCAAGGTCTTATGACCCTCAAATGATTTCTATATTCGAATTCTAAGTTTGATTAAAGAATTATTATGCAATTCTTTAATATTGATGACAGAAAAGTTATTCAAATCTTTTGAAGTTATGCAATATATGTCATCACTATTATTGTTATTATTCTAAGTGAGCTTTTTTTGCTCACTTTTGCAATTAAATAACCATTGCAGCTAAAGTCGAGAATGTTGACGCACCGTCAACAAGTAAAGGAAAAAGAAAGATGAACAAGTGAAGACTTGTTATGTTTTGATTACGATGTGTAATAGACTTGATTATGTTATGCTTTATTTTCCGCACTTATTCGTTTATGTTAAGGTTAGATAACCCTGGGATATTTGAGCAAAGTTGTAATCTTTTATAAGGAATATTTTTATTTAATTATAAGGTTGTAATTTATTTTGCATTCCTTATTATTGGGAAGTAGTTGTATTTTATTTAGATAGTGAACACCAAATGCCGTGGAATTGAAGTTCCCGGATTTGAGGGTGTCACAGGTTGGTATCAAAGCTTTAGGTTATGAACCTTAGGTGGGGGAAACCTCATTTGGCTGCGATGAAAACTCATTTGGCTACGATTAAAAATCTAGAAACTCAGATTGGATAGATTGCGAGTGCACTGAATAATCGACCACAAGGAACCTTGCCAAGTGACACAGAAAAGAATCCGAGGGGAGGACATAAGCAGTGTCAAGCTGTTACACTTCAGAGTGGGAAACAACTAGCTGAGCAGGAGTCAGAGAAGCCGACCATGGATAAGCAAGTTGAGACCAGTGTGGAACAGACAGTGGAAGGGAAAGCAGGAGAAAAATCTGCTGAAAAAGAACAAGTGGTTACACCGATAGTCTACCCCCACCACTAATTCCACAACGGTTCCGAAAGAAAAAATTAGAGAAACAATTCACTAAGGTTCTGGAAGTGTTCAAGATGCTACACATAAACATTCCTTTTGCGGAGGCATTAGAGCAGATGCCCAGTTATGCCAAGTTCATGAAGGACATTTTATCGAAGAAAAAGAAATTAAAGGACTTCGAAACTGTGGCACTAACAGAGGAATGTGGTGCGATTTTGCAAAAGAAGCTTCCACCAAAGTTGAAAGATCCGGATAGTTTCACCATCCCATGCAAGATAGGGAGTTTGGCATTCAACAAATGTCTATGTGATTTAGGAGCCAGTATATACCTCATGCCATTGTCAGTTTATACTCAGTTAGGGTTACCAGCACCTAAACCGACCAACATCTCCCTACAGCTAGCAGATAGATCCGTAACTTATCCACGAGGAATTGTTAGGATGTTTTGGTAAAAGTGGACAGATTCATTTTCCCAACGGACTTCATCATTCTCGACTATGAAGAAGATAAGGATATTCCAATAATCCTTGGGAGACCATTTTTGGCTACTGGCAGGACTCTCATTGATGTTTAGAAAGGAGAATTGACCATGAGGGTGCAAGATCAAGAGGTCACCTTCAACGTGTTTAAGGCCATGAATTTCCCCCAGGAAGATAAGGAGTGTTTCCGGATGGAGATTATTGACACAGTAGTAGGGAATGAGCAAAATCGGATACTTAGTACCGACCCGCTAAAATCAACTTTGATGGGAGACTATGATGAAGAGGATTCTAAGATAAAGAAGTACCTGCAACTGTTAGAGGCCCATCCGAGAGTAAACAAGTTCAAGTTACTATTTGAGCCATTGGAAACATCAGGAACTTCAGCAACAAAGATAAAGCCATCTCTTGAGGAACCACCTAAACTAGAACTCAAACCCTTACCCAATCACCTCAGGTATGCATATTTGGGTAATTCATCTACTTTACCTATTAT
Source organism: Panax stipuleanatus (assembly GCA_020205555.1). Taxonomy (NCBI): domain Eukaryota; kingdom Viridiplantae; phylum Streptophyta; class Magnoliopsida; order Apiales; family Araliaceae; genus Panax; species Panax stipuleanatus. The sequence continues at coordinate 117,533,614 of CM035118.1, read as the reverse complement.
TATTGCATCTGTGCTTAACGAACTACAGGAAAGTAAGTTGTTAAGAGTTTCGAGGGAATATAAATCTACTATTGGATGGACAATCACCGACATCAAAGGAATCGACCCGTCATTCTGCATGCACAAGATTCTGATGGAGGATGATAGCAAACCAACAGTGGAACAACAGAGGAGGCTCAACCCCATAATGAAAGAGGTAGTGAAGAAGGAGATCTTGAAATGGCTGGATGCTGGAATTATCTACCCAATTTCAGACAGTGCATGGGTGAGCTCGGTCCAATGTGTCCCGAAAAAAGGTGGTATGACGGTAGTCAAGAACGAGAACAACGAACTGATTCCGACAAGGACAGTAACTGGATGGAGGGTCTACATGGACTACAGAAGGCTGAATAAGGCAACTAGAAAGGATCATTTCCCCTTGCCTTTCATTGATCAGATGTTGGACAGACTTGCTGGACACGAGTACTACTGCTTGTTAGATGGATATTCCGGGTACAACCAGATCGTCATTGCACTGGAGGATCAAGAGAAGACGACGTTCACATGCTGCTATGGCACCTTTGCCTTCAGAAGGATGTCATTCGGACTGTGTAACGCACCGGCAACTTTTCAGCGTTGCATGATGGCAATCTTCTCAGACATGGTGGAGGGTAGTGTTGAGGTATTTATGGTTGATTTTTAGTATTTGGGGAATTATTTGATAGATGCCTCAAAAATTTAGTATTGGTACTGAAGAGATGTGTTGAGACAAATTTGGTGCTCAATTGGGAGAAATGCTACTTTATGGTTCAAGAAGGGATTATACTTGGACATAAAGTTTCTGGAAAAGGTTTGGAAGTCGACCGAGCTAAACTGGAAACAATTGAAAATCTGCCACCGCCGACATCAATAAAGGGCATTCAGAGTTTTCTCAAGTACGCTGGATTCTACAGAAGGTTTATCAAGGACTTCTCGAAAATCACAAAGCCACTTTTCAGTTTATTAGAAAAGGATGTCCCGTTCAAGTTTGATGAAGACTTTCTAGTGGCGTTTGAGCAATTGAAGAAGAATTTAACCACTACGTTAGTGATTATAGTGCCGGATTGGACAAAGTCGTTCGAGCTTATATGTAACGCCAGTGACTATGCAGTAAGAGCAGTGCTTGGACAACGCCGGGAAAAGATCTTTCATACCATCTACTACGCGAGCAAGACACTGACAGATGCGCAGTTAAACTACACAACCACTGAAAAGGAATTACTTGCAGTTGTGTACGCATTTGACAAATTTTGCTCGTACTTGGTAGGGACAAAAGTGGTGGTTTACACAGATCACTCAGCTATCCGGAAGTTAGTTGAAAAGAAGGACGCCAAGCCGAGACTTATCCAATGGGTTTTGCTACTCCAGGAATTTGATTTAGAGATTAAGGATAGAAGGGACAGAAAACCAAGTGGCCGACCATCTTTCGCGGCTAGAGAATCCGAAGCATGACGAAACATACAAAGTAGTGATCAACGGGTTTTTTCCCGATGAGTAGTTATTCTTAATCCATGGTGAATAACTATGGTATGCGGATTTTGCGAACTACTTGGTGAGTAATATTATCCCACCAGATTTGACACGCCAACAAAAGAAGAAATTCTTACATGACGTGAAGTGATATTTATGGGATGAACCGTATTTGTTCCGGCAGTGTGCTGACCGAATGATCCGACAATGTGTACCGGAAAGTGAAGTTGAGAGCATCTTACAGGCATGTCATGCCTCATTATACGGGGGACACTATGGGAGTGAGAGAACAGCCGCCAAAGTCCTCCAAGCAGGTTTCTTCTGGCCCACTTTGTTCAAAGACGCACATCAGTGCGTGAAAAATTGCGATAGATGTCAGAGAGTGGGAAATATTTTGAAGCGGAACAAAATGCCACTAAACATGATCTTGGAAGTCTAGATTTTCGATGTATGGGGAATCGACTTCATGGGACCATTTTCGTCTTCATTCAGTAATCTGTACATCAAAATGGGGAGGCAGTTGCATTACCGACAAATGATGTGAAGGTGGTTTTAAAATTCTTGCAGAAGAATATCTTCACACGTTTTGGCACCCCCAGGGTAATAATCAGTGATGAAGGGAGCCATTTCTGCAACAAATACTTCACCGCTCTCTTGACGAAAGTATGGGGTCAAACACCGAATTGCCACAGCCTATCACCCTCAGACGAGTGGCCAAGCCGAAGTATCTAACCGAGAGGTGAAGAGAATCCTGGAAAAGGTCGTCAACCCAAATAGGAAAGACTAGTCATTGAATCTAGACGACGCTCTGTGGGCATACCGGACCGCGTATAAGACCCCGATAGGCAAGAATCAGTTAGTTTACAGAAAGGCGTGTCACCTTCCGGTAGAACTCGAACATAACGCGTATTGGGCTATCAAGAAACTGAACTTCAATTTATCAGCAGAAGGGGTGAAAAGAATCTTGCAAATCAACTAGTTAGATGAATTCCGCCTGTAGGCATACGAGAATTCGAAGCTATACAAAGAAAAAGTCAAGAAATGGCACAATCAGAAGATAATGGATAGGAAGTTTGAACTGGGTCAGTTCGTATTGCTATTCAACTCTCGGTTGAAATTATTTCCCGAAAAACTAAAATCCAGGTGGTCGGGCCCGTTTACTGTCAAAATAATGTTTCCACATGGCGCCTTTGAAATTTACAACAAGGATTCGATGGAAACATTCAAACTGAACGCCCAACGCCTCAAACACTATTGGGGCGGTGGCATCGATCGACAGGCAACCGCGTTCGACCTTGCCGAGCCAATCTAAAACATGGAGTAGTCAGGCTGAATGACTTAAAAATCAAGCGCTCGATGGGAGGCAACCCATCCTTTACATTTAATTTCCTTACATTAATATCATTTAGTTGTAATAATGTATATTACGTAGTAATTTTTCTTAATCATGCATGTTTTAACAAGTGTTATGTTGTGCTTGTCAAAATAGGATCCTTGCAAGAACCTCCAAGCCACAAAGCAAGAGGCAAGCATATGAGCCAATAAGGGGAATCAAATTCAAGCTACATTTTCCAACAAAAGGCAGTTAAAATGCAAAACAAATTTTTTTGCCAGACTATTCACTCGCCCCAGCGGGTGTTTATTGAAGGAAAGATCCGCCCCAACGGGTAGGGTCGCTGGTGGGATCTCGCCCCTGCGGAGGGTACAATATTAAATCTTCCACCCCAGCGGGGGGTCGCGATCTCAACTTGTTTTAAACCCAGATTCATGGCCCTTTTGGACTTCTATCACAATACAAGTTCATTCCCACCTTACCTCCAAGCAATCTAAACACCAAGGAACTACCGAATCTATTCCTCCTAACCCCGACGAATTAGAGAGCAACCCAACATCAAGATTCAACTATCAATTCCTTATCCAATTGAAACTCAAATCCACCTCAAACACTCAATCCCTAAGAACGAAAATCACCTTCAAGCATCATCCACCATCGTGTTCTTCTCAAAAATGGAAATTAACGGAAAGGGAAATCACTAACTCTTTCTTCATCTTAGAACATCAGTCATACATCCCACTTCACCATCATTGAACACCAACACAAGGTATTATTTGTTTTTAATTTGGGTTAAAAGTTTGGGTGAATAATTGGGTTATCTGTGTGGATTTTGGAATTACTAGTGGAGATTTGGGTATTTGAGATACATATATGTGCTTACTTGGTTGTGGGAAACAAAAAAATTGGGGAAATCAAACAAGGCAATCTCATTAACATCAGGCCACTTTGACAACACCCACCAACTATTCGACAAAGGTCTGCAACCACAGTTCTTAAGAAATTCTTCATTTTTGAGCAAGGAAACAACATGTTGCCACGTCCACAAAAGAGGCAAAAGGGTGAAGGGTCCTCCACGGCCATCCCACAGTTTGACAGGAGGAAATTACGAAGTGCGGCCGCCCCCGAGAGATTTGAATATATGGCGGGAAAGACACTAATACCAGATCATGGACTTAGACCTGATGTTCTAGATGGAGAAATGAGCTTGCAAATCCATGAACGACATTGGGGACACGCCTTCACAGTTCAGCCTGAGGCAGCGGTGGTAGCCGTGGTCAAGGAGTTCTACGCCAATGCGGAGGACGCATCTCCGTTTAAAGCATTCGTAAGAGGCAAACTGGTAGACTTCATTGAAGAGGCTATAAATGACTTCTACAATGTCACACCACCGGAGGTGTGTCAGTGCACAAAATTGCAAGATAACGGGATTGATTATGATCAAATCCTCAAGGAAATATGCAAGCCTGAGACAGTATGGGAAAAAGACAGTCGAAGAGGCATGATCATCCAAAGCTCCAACTTGAACAAATATGGGAAAGATTGGTATTCTTTCCTCTGTGCAAAACTATTACCTTCAAAACACACAAGCAAAATTACTAAAGAAAAAATCTCATTATTGTATGCGATCATCAAAGATCTCCACATCAATATTGGGACGATCATAAGCTTCTCCATTCGTCGGTGTTTGAGAGGTGGCCTAGCGGGAGGATTACCGCACCCATCGCTAATCACTGGGATGTGCAAGCAAGCAGGGGTTATATGGGTAGAGAATGAGCCGGTTCAGCCACCATTGATACTTCTAGACTCAAGGCTAATGAACCGATTTGAACCATGGAAGGGGTCACCTTCACATCCTCGTGGCCTGGGTTTTATTTTTCCAGACTCGGATGAGGGGGAGGATGAGGCCAGGGATGAGGATTACGTGATGCCCAAGGATGAATTGGAAGCAGACGAACCTTCTCGCTCAAAAAATTTCATGCTCAGAAACCTTCAGCGGCAAATGAATCAACAACGAAAGAGGGACGACAGACTGGCAGCGAGGCAAGGACACATGTTTGAGACTCAGAACAAATTTAATGCCACTATCGCCGATGCCTTCGCCCAACTCAACACCGCCGCTGACCCATTTTAGTTCCCTGCTTCACAACCACTCCTCGCATATCCACCTTCAGACTCTGACATGGAGGAGGTTGGTGGACCGGATGCTTGTTTTATCAGGGAAGTCCTCGAATCTTAATTTCTATTATCACAATGAGGGCATTGTTTAGTTTAAGTTTGGGGGATGGTTTTATTTATTTATTTTTTTTATAATCTTGTTAGCATATTGTATGATTAGTGTAGGTTATTTATAATTTGCATATTAAAGTAGATTATTTGTTTGAGTAGCGCTTTAGTTAAGTTTTTATGCTTATAAAAAAATGGAAAAATTCAGATGAAAAAAAGAGAGTCATAGTTAGGATTGAATGAGTCAAGTATGTCAGTCTGTGTGAAGAAACTTTAGCCAGTGATGAGATTGGACTTACATAGAAGTTAAATAGTAATGATAACTAAAACATATTTGTAAATTCCGACCTTTGCATGAATTATTACCTGTTTGACACTATTGTACCGGTTAGCACGTTAGGATGACAATGTGGTTTAACTTGGGCCGAATAGTCACATATTGACATCTTGATCGAAATTGGGTTTTAAATGATAGAAATTTTGTAAACTGGTAGTAATGACTAGATTAGGTAGAAACCTAAGTTTAGGGGAAAATATGGGAGCTATCTAAAAGAAAGAAAAAAAAACAGAAAATGAAAAAAAAAAGTGAAAAATATGAAAAAAGCAAGAAAAAAAAAAGTTAAAATAAACACCGTAACTTGTTTAGTTTCGTGGCCTTTGATGCTTGAGTAAGTAAGCCCTAGGGGATGTCTTTACACCTTGCGCCCTAAAGCCATTTGGTTTGGGAGTCGTTGGTCGAAAGCTCGCTATATGGGTATCACTGAAGAGCCTAAGGGAACTAAGTATTGCACAGTCATGAGTAAAGTAGAAGTACGAAAAAATGAGCAAAATGCACCTGTAAAGGAATAAAGATAGCAAATCTCCCATATCGACTTCTGACTTGGTTAATGTTGAGTCATGTGTCTGCATTACTTGTTTACGAGATTCCTTAGGTTAAAAGCTTTATATCTATCTAAGATGCGTATTATGTGATATATTTGAACTGCAGTTAGTCATATTGTTGTCAATCACATACACACGCATTGGTGTTAACCGGTATTGATTCATAGAGGGGTTGGAAGTGCGGATATGTTCTTGGTTAGATTTATTATTATATTTGTGTGATTTCTCTGAGGCAAGATTGGTTAACTTTGTATAAGCTAACAGTTGCACTCATAAGCATTGTAATTATCTGCATGTGCATGGTTTTTGCTTGAGGACAAGCAAAGTCTCAAGTTTGGGAGTATTTGATGAGTGGATTTCATACCTACGAATCGGTATTCATTATAGCTTGATTCTTGGTGTTTCCAAGTATTTTTCCTATCATTTTACTCGGGTGTATACTATTGTTTGTAGGAAATGGAATGGATAGAAAAGTAGCTTATAAAGTGAGGTTTTCAGCATACATGAGGAACATACCCGCTGGAGCGAGTCCCGGAAGAGGGTAACAACCGTTGGGGCGAGCCTTGGAGATTTTCAGCATGCTGGTCAGTGAGTATACTCGCTGGGACGGGTGTGGCAAAGATAAAAGCCCCGCTGGGGTGGGGAGGCGCGTGACAGCCAGACGATTCTCCTTGCTCGAGTAGGATTTGGGCTAGCAAAATGGCAATGACTAGGGCTGAAATTGGGGGTATATAAAAGGTGATTATTAGAGATACAGAGAGACACAGAGCCATACACAAGCCCCAGCTCTAGTTATCGACTTGGAACGAGAATTAAAGCTTTCTTGGATCACAAAGAATGCGAGATCGTGGAGACGAGCGGTGATATACTTCATAGTTTATTTTCTCTCTTTCTTTACATCTTGTATTCATAATGGTTTTTATTAAGTGGATTATGGATTGTGATTCATCTATGATGAACTAACTTTCTATTTAAGCCTATGACAGAGCTTGTTATGTAACGGATGATTAAATAGTCTTTAATTCAGTTTATGAATATTATTTTCGAATTATTTGCTATGAGTTGTGCTTAATTTATATAAGTGCTTGATCACCAATTACCCGTTATCCTATATGGATTCGAGAGATGACATATGGGATTGGAACTAGCCATAATGACATATGCTTGTGATTTCTACGTAATTGGGATTCATAATTCATGTATAGGATAGAGATATATATGCATCATATGTAATATGTTAAGAACTTGTTATTAAACATCATTTAATTATAATTCACGTAGAGATATAGTGAGCTAGTTATTTAAGGTGTCTTGCTTAATTCTATCATCTGTGGATTTGAGTGAGTATGGGTATAATGCATTGAGAGATGGTTATATCTGCTTTAGTGTTCTTAATTAATAATCTGGAGAAATTGACATAAACTGGAGAAAAGGATATTATCTGAAGTAAAATAATAAGTGAAGTTATAGGCTTAATTCTCTAAAACTTGTTAAAATTCTTAGTTAGTATTAAAATTGGTTTAAGTAGTAATTTAGTTAGAAAATTATCTTTTAATCATTAGTTTGATAAAGCTGAAATAATATAAAACTGGTACTTATTTGATTAAATAAGAATTATTGTCTCTGTGGGTACGATATCTGAACTTATCAGTATATTACTTGTTGACCACGTACACTTGCGTGTAGCGTGTATAGATTTTAGCCAACAACGGCCAAACCGAAAGATTGAATAGATGTCTGAAAACATATTTGAGATGTGCTACTAGCCAAAAACCAAAGAAATGGAGACAATGGCTCAGCCTAACACAATGGTGGTATAACACCAATTACCATAGTGCTCTTAAGGTCTCCTCATTCCAAGCCTTGTTTTGGTACCCACCACCAATGATGACTCTACAGGCTGCCGATACCCCTAAACTGGAAGAAGTCTGTACATTCCTTAAAGACAGAGCTCTTTGGTTGTTTATTCTCAAAGACAACCTAACCAACGCCCAGCAAAGAATGAAGTTCAAGGCGGATAAGCATATAACTGAGCGTGAATTTAGTCCCGGGGACTGGGTATACCTTCGATTGCAACCATATAGGCAGGCAAGTATTTCTAAGCGTCGGGATTTCAAGCTTGCCCACGATTTTATGGACCATTTCAGATTGTGGAAAAGGTCCGAGTTGTGGCCTATAGATTAGACCTGCCTGTAGGTAGCCTAATTCACCAAGTTTTCCATGTGTCACTCCTCAAAAAGAAGTTGGCTGCTGCCAATATAGCTGAGGTTACTTTGCCACTAGTAAGGTATGAAGGACAGCTCTTGGTGGAACCTATTGCAGTGCTTGAGCGCAGGATGGTGAAGAGGAACAACGATGTTGTAGTTCAATACTTAATTCAATTGTCCAGCAATACCCCGACAAATTCCACTTGGGAGGATGCCTATTTGATTCATTAGAAATTTCCCAATTTCATCCTTGAGGACAAGGATTCTTAGAGGGGGAATCTTTGTTACGAAATGGAGTCAATTTTTCATGAGCCAGCTCAGTTCAAGAGTATCAATTATTTGTCTTTTATCTCTTTCGTTTACATAGCTCTCACGTGCTCTCCTCGTGCTCTCCTCGTGCTATAGATAATTCATGTATTTTCTTTTGCCCTTAATTTTGATGCAGCAAATGTAGGTTTCCCTACTACTACCTCCGTTCCTAAAAGATTGTCATTTAAAGTTTTGGCACATAGATTAAAAAAGTCATTTAATACTAGTAAAATTTGTTTGAAATTCCATCACTACCCCTTTATGGAAAATTGAAAACTATTAATACAAGGGAGAGAATTTATTGGGACAATGAAAGAAGATAGGGGTAATATAGGAAAGTAAATAATTTATTCTTTTAGGAAGTTGTAAACGACAAACATTTTGGAATAAATTTTTTCTTCTAAAACGACAATCTTTTAGGAACGGAGGGAGTATAAAATAGGGAATTGAAGTCTAGTTGAAATTTTAGTAATGGATGAAATATTTTATCTGCTTTTTCCTCCCTCTATAGTTAATTTCATCTCCTTCATTGTTCTGTAAATAGAAAACACTATCTCAATCCTTACATCGTCAATACCCAATACTGCATAGTCCAACCATGAGTGTTTTCCAATAGTAGTACAAATTGCTTTCGACTTTCTCAATTATAGCCAAAAAGTTCAACTTTTCTAAAAATAACCCAAAAGCCAATTGAAGTGGCTTTTAAACATTAAAGATGAAAATCAAAAGCCACTCCAAGTGGCTTTGGAATCTTATTGTCAGGTTTTGTTTATAAAAAATAATTTTCGTCCAATTTTGTTTTTTAAAAATAACAAATTTGATTATTTTTATTTTTTTTTTAAAAATATTATATACTTGAAAGCCGTTGGAATAAAATAAAAATTTAAGCTTGAAAGCCATTTGAAATTTCTTTGGAACAATTGTTTTTTTTTTAAGTTGAAAGCCATTTCAAATGGCTTTGGAACAATAATTTTTTTTTTGAAGTTGAACGCCATTTGCAACAGCAATGAGTAACAATATTTTTTTATTTTTTTAAAGTGGATTGTCAACTTGGCTTGGGACCCAAATTTTTTTTAAAAAAATTATAAAACAAATGAACGCCATTTGAAATGGTTTTGTAACAATTGAACGTCACTTGAAAGGGCACAACTTGAAGTGGCGAATCTTGAAACCATTTTTTAAGTGATTTTTTTAGTAAACTGATTATAGTCAACCCACCCAATACTTTCACCATGTCACAAACTTTTATATTAAATTTAAATATTAAATACACACCAATAAGATAGGCACAAGAAAATCTAAACTTATCTATCTATGCACCCGATTATATATACCACATGGCCTCCCTCTATCTCTAGCCTCTCTCGGAGGTCCTCTACGTGGTTCCCGAATGTGTGCAGGTGGAGGTGGAGGTGGAGGTGGAGGTTGAGGTGGAGGTGTCGATGACTGAAAAGTTGAAAATTGTGGCATTGAAGGGAATACTTGATATGAAGATGGAACTCCGCCACGTGATGGAAGTGGACTATGGAATGGCTGTGTAAATACTAAATGATGCGGAGTACAAAATTGAGATGGATCATAGTCCATATCATGATCTCTCTCTACATCTATATGCACCGTTCGAGATGAAGACGGTTTGTCGTGTGGCTGAGATGTTGACGGGATGTCCTCACGGCCTCTAATATCGCCTTGTACGTGTTCAGTGTAAACTGGTGTTGAGGATGTATCCGTATGTCGTCTACCACGATCATGTGAGCGGGGTTCCCTAAATTGTGTGACAGGATCGGTGGGCTGATGGTCTAACAAATGTGACTGACCTACATCAGTAAGGGTCATAGTACAGAGCGTCATAGCTTCAGTAATATGATGAATTGCGTAATCATCTACGTTTATGCATCTGTATCCCCTCTACCAATGTATGGTATATATGTGCAAGATTCTCAACCTGTAAGATAATATACGTAGAAGATGTTCTATCATAAGTAACTTGTTATATTTGATATGTATTTACAATATTTTCTTATATTGTTTTAATCTATGCAAAGTTATAACAAATAATAGTAAGCATCATTTTAAAAATAATAGTGTAACAATGAATATGCCAGTAATGCCGGTGATGTTGATGTGTCTACCCGAGAACATCAACCTACGGCTTCATGGTTTAAAAATGAGGAGTTCAAAAATGAGATAAATGATTACAGTGGTTGTGGGGCAACATTTGACAACTCTTGTGATGAATTGTACCTGGGTGCTCTTTTTGCAAACAAAGATGTTCTCAAATCAGTAGTTCAAGGTGTACACATTAAGGAACGTAGAAATTTTGACACTTATAAGAGCAATGAGACAATTTATGAAGTCAAGCGTAAAAGTGAAAAATGCCCTTGGAGGCTTTATGCATCCAAATTAAAGAAACACAGCTATTTTCAGATCACAAGATTGCCGTATGAACACATATGTCAGTTTGCAAACCCCTCTCAAGATCATGCCAAGCTCACAGCAAAATTTATTGGAAACACCATCAAATCAATGGTAATATAAATTATATATGTTAATATTTGTCATCAATAATTTTTGGCAACTAGTTTAAAGAGTCCTGTCTAATTAAAATTATGTGCTTTTTTTAATGTAATCAGATTGCGAAAATCCAAATACCAAAGTGGTGGATATATGATCCATGATCAACAAAACATACGAATATCATGTGACGTACAAAAGGGCGTGGTATGGCAAACAGGCTGCAATTGCAGCAATTTATGGCAACTGGGATACATCTTACGAACAACTCCCTAGATTCATAACTGCCATTAAGACAAATAATCCGGGGAGTGTTGTAAAGATTGCGGCTGATCCGTACGTACTTGGTCAAAGGTAAATCTGTCTTTAAGCGTATGTGGTGGGCATCCAAGCCGGTGATTGATGGTTGGTTACATGCTCGTCCAGTGCTCACCATTGATGGTACTTTTTTAAAAGGGAAATACAAGGGGAAATTACTAGTTGCCATGGGATTTGATTCGAGAATGCGACAATACCATGTTGCCTATGCTTTGGTTAATGAGGAAACGGGTGACAATTCGTCATGGTTTTTGAAACTTCTTCACCAATACGTGTGCAAGCAGCGGTGGAAAGTGAGTTTAATTTCAAATCGTGCACATGGCATAATACAAGCTATGAATGCTCAAGAAAATGGGTTCACTGCGCCTGCTGGGGTTCATCGTTTCTGTCTTCGTCATGTTCAAAATAATTTTGCATCTGCAAACCCAGGTTCGGACTTGAAATTGCTTTGTTGGAAAGCGGGGAGCACCCATCAAGTACGAAAATTTGAGGCATACATGAAAGAAATAAAAAAATTATCTCGTGAAGCTTATGATTGGTTGCGTAATATTCCACAAGAGATGTGGACACTTGCCCATGACGGTGGTTGTCGATAGAGTGTCATGACCTCAAACTTAGTGGAATGTTTTAACAACAATATAATGTCTGCTCGAAACTTTCCCGTTACAGCCATGGTTGAATATATATTTTACCGATCTGTTGAACTGTTCAATCTGAAACGGACGGAATCTTTGAAAGAAATCAATGATGGGCACGAGTTTTGTATCGATTCTAGAAAAAAGTTTGAAATAATTATGCAGAAGGCAACGGCTCACGTGGTGAATTCATACAATGTACTAACTGGTATATTTGATGTCAAAACTGCACGAGTTCGACGCGGTAACAACTGGAAGGGAGGCAATATACAAGTTGTGCGATTGAACGAATGGTCTTGTTCATGCGGAAAGTGGAAAGCAGACCGATGCCCCTGTTCTCATGTCGTTGTGGCATGTATGAAGATAAAAAAAGATTGGCGTCTGTACATTGCAGATCATCGCAAGAATGTACAATATGCAAAAATGTGGGAACCTAGCTTTCCAGCCACTTATGCACCAAGATTATTGGACCTTCCCGCTACCAAATAATTGAGAAGCTTTTGGGATTTTAATACCTAATGCAAATTTGAAAAGGACAAAGAAAAAAGATGGACAAAGAAGTGGCACGACAAGAATCCACACAGAGATGGACATGTCCAACAGAGTTGTCCATTGTAGTGTGTGTGGACAGGAAGGACACACAAAGCGTAGTAAAATTTGTAGTAAAGTACCACAACCTCGACGTCATTAATGTTATATGTAATGGAATTTTATATGCGGACGAATGTAGTTGTGTACTATTTTTTATCAATCTGTGAATTATGTGTTTAAGTACATTTATTTTGCATTTAGTTTTATTAAAAAAATTCTAAATTGGCGTTAAATGATTTTAGTTTTTTTTTCAAATTTGATTTACAAAAAAAAATTACAAATTAGAATGACAATTAATTAACTAAAAAAATTACTTAAAAAAAAATATTGTTCCAAAGCATTTGAAATGGCGTTGAACTTCAAAAAAAAATATAAATTATTGTTCCAAAGCCATTTGAAATGGCTTTCAACTTAAAAAAAAAAAAAACAATTGTTCCAAAGCCATTTCAAATGGCTTTCAAGCTTTTTTTTTTATTCCAACGACTTTCAAGTATATAATATTTTTATTTTTTAATTTATTTTTTAAAAAAAAATAAAAATGATCAAATTTGTTATTTTTAAAAAACAAAATTGGACCGAAATTATTTTTTATAAACAACCTGACAATAAGATTCCAAAGCCACTTCTCTTTTGCCGCTGTTCAAGCCATTCCTCCCATGAAATCTAATCTGGGAATAATCCAACCCTTATGCTTTTTTATCAGTGTTCTCTCATATCTAAGTATCTAACCATCATATTCTCTTTTATTTGATGGTGATGATAGATTTGTATTTCATAGTGTGAAGAAGGATAAGAAATAGAAGAAAAGAAAAAGGATAATTTAGTTTGATGCTGATGGTGAAGTTGTAGTATGGGTGGTGGTATAGACAGAGGGATTGATCTATTGTTTTAAAATAGAGAAGATGAGATTAATTAATTTGATTTATTGTTTTTAAATAATTAACATTAGTAAATATTTTCCTTTTATTTAATTATTCTTCATTTATATTGATTTATGTTTATCTTGTATTTGTATTTGTACTATTTTATTAAGTCAACTACGGTCAAATACGATCAACGCATAAATTTGACTTTATTGACTTAAAAGGTTGGATCCGTCCCCTATAGAATAGTTATATCTGGTTTGATATAAGTGAAATGATGAATGAACGGTAATTGAGTTTCATTTTTTGTGTGTTACATTTTTGTCCTATAATCTAAAAAAAATGTCAAAATTTTATTTTAAAATCTTCTTTTTTAATTTTATATATATATATATATATATATATATATATATATATAAATAGTGATCCATAACATGTATTTGTTATGAATCAAAAATGAGCAAATTGTATCCTAACCTTCCAGTGCAATAATCAAGGTTGGGATTTAATTATTAAACATGATGTCCGCTAGTTCAACTAACGGACTGATTAAAAAGTCTATGATGCCCCCATGTCAAGCCTTCGGAAAAAAATATCTTTAACCCAACTGATGCGAATTTGTCCCGCTGTGAAATCTGATTGTTAACACTGTGAAATCTTATTGGCATTCTGAAATCGAATTGGGGCAAAAAAATCCTGCTGCGATTTCATGAACCGTAGTACTACGAAATCTTAGTCCTGCTGCTGCGATTTCCCAAGTCCTGCTGCTGTGATTTCCCTAGTCATGAACCTCCCTAGTCCTGCTGCTGCGTTTTCCCTATTCATGAACCCTAGTCCTGCTGCTGCGATTTCATGAACAACCCTATTTCGCAATTGAAGGCAGATCGACAGCAAGTCTAATCAGCATTATTATTATCAGTAAGTTTTTAGAATTTATCATACCCACTAGATTAGTATTATCATATATGGGTATTACTATTTTGATTGGTATATGACAAAATTAATCCATTGTGTTATATATATACCCTGTTTTTATTTTGGGTTTTAGTTTCCTTGGTGTTTTAAGTATTGCTGAAGTACTTGCATGTTTGTTTCATTTGTGTTTGACTCTTAATTCTAGTAGCAACATTACATTTTTTGGAACTATTTACTGTTGAATGTAGCTCAAGTTTAGGGTAAAAGTTTGGATTAGTACTGCTTGTTGTTTCTGCTTATTAGTATAATCCTGATATTGGAATGTAATAATTTTTCTGCATATTATTGTAGAGGCAATACAATATATATAAGTAACAATTATTGCATTCAAATTATTTAAACCAGACTTTGTTTTATCGGGTTTGCGAAATCTAATTTTTGGTGAACTCAGTATCACTTTTGATAGATTATTAATCTTTAAAGTTACTCCCCTTTTCCCCTTGAAGTTGTTGGTAAATTAAAATATATGTCAAATTTTGATCAAAATTAAGTTAAATGATAAACAAAATTGTAAAATAGTCTTGTGCTTCGCTCAATGTATTGAGTACGTGGTGTTTGGAATAGGTGGCCTAATATGAGTAGGTATTCTTTGTAATTGGTTTTTAGGATATTGGTAATCTTACATTCACATTAATTCATGTAATTGGTAAAACGTATGAGAATGACAAAAAAAGAGGTGATAATATTAGATACCTGCATATTTGTTGGTATGAAATTATCTATCTCTCCAATTATAATGAAAACATGTGGGTTACAGTTTACAGTGGGAAATTTGGTTCAGTTTGTGTTGTTGCCATGGTTCTGTTCAGTTGAGTTTAGTGTAGTTACATATCCTCATATTTCTGCTTAATGAATGAGGGTTTTAGGCCAAGTTTGTTAGCCTGCTCCTATTTGTTGAAACCATTTCTCAACCGCTCTTGTTGTGATTGCAGAGTTAAAGAAATTTTATTTCTTCTTGTGATTACAGAATTCATAAGCAGTATTAGGGTATTGATGTGCCAAGAAATTAGTATGTCTTAGCCTACTAATTTATACTTTGGAGAGCATATATTATTACAATTTCTGTATTTTTAGTGTTTCTCATGTGTTTGGAATTTATTTATGTAGTTGTTTGAATTTTCAGGTTTTAAAATTTATGGACCAAAGAAAGGGGCTGTAAAGAGATAATTTCCAACTTTTGGGCAAGTAAAGACAGGATTGGGCCTATGGGTAGCAGCCCAGTTCCATTTGTTCCTTTCAATTTGCAGTTTACAGTAAAGGAATAAAAGACTTGGGCCAATAAAAATTTCAAAATAAAAAAAAATCTTCCAAAATAGGTAAGGGAGGAGGGTTTGTTTTTAAAGGAGGCGGATCAAATATGGATAGAGGGGGATAAGCTCAGTAGCGCGAGAACCAAGGAAGAGATCAAATAAGGGGGAGGCAGTTTTTTCATTTTTTTTGGGAAATGAGGAAAGGGAGCAGGAGCAGCGGCTGATTGAAGGAGAAGGAGGAGCAGCAGTTGATTTTTTTTCCCTTTTTCCATTTTATGTTTATGCCTCGAAGGCAACATAACCACTGACAACTGGACTATCAGGCCTCAGCTAGACCGAAGGACATAGATCTAGAGGGAAGTTACGAGTTCCAGGAGATGTTGGAATGTTATCACATTCTTAGTGTTATGCCTTTTATCTTCCATGCATATAAAAATCAAGAAGTCAAGAAATTAAAAAATCAAAAAATCGAACTATTCAGGAAAAGCCTAAACTACGAATGACCTAATCTCCCTCCACCCGGGAGTACGTAGGCAGCCATTTCTGGTGCGGTCAAACCAAACAAAAAATTTGAAAACCCATCAAACCAAACAAAAAATTCAAAAACCCATCAAACCAAACTCAAACTGAAAAGAGACACTTCTCAAACCTCTCACACAAAACTCGAACTACGAATGACCTGATTTCCCTCACTTGGGAGTACGTTGGCAGCCATTCATGGTGCGGTTTGATCATCAAAGAAAAATAAAAAAACCAATACAAACTAGTCCCAAGCTACCAAAACCCTATAAAATTCAAATGCTATCAAGTCTCCCTGGCCAATAGGCCCTGCTGAGGAAAAACAAAGCTAGTCTATGGACCCGATGATAGACGGGATATCAATGCCGACATGGCATCCCTCTCAAAAGTTGGAGGAGCAGCAGCTCATGGCCCTCGGTCTCCATACAGGCTAGCTGGAACATCCACGACCATCTTCATAGTGATGATTTGACCATCTATCATCTCGGGCAACTAAAGCCTCCTCAATCTCAAATAAATGATACATCCCTGGTAGCTCGAGCCTCGTCTCTAGCAGCAAAAGCAGCATCCCTGCCAGAAAGGGCTGTCAACATCAACGCTATAGCCTGATCCCTCTCAAAGGTCATCCGAGCTAGTGAATCAATAAAAGCTGGATCTGTCCCAATCGGACTGCTCGGTGGGTCACTAACCAAGGATGTTGTCAAACCCGCAAACAAATCATCCTCCGTGGAAAAATCAGGAACCTTCATAGGCTCCTTCTTATCAAAATCAATGCTCGAAGCTGACTGGATAAACGCAGCCAATGCGATATCTTCCTCCAACCATGTAAAATATTATGGAGAACGATCCGGATGGCTAGTAGAAAAATCAGCCCTTTCCCTATGAGTCTAACACTCATAATTCCTAGTGAGGTCAGTTGATGACAAAGATAAAGCTGATATTTGCTGATCCATAGCCTCTTAAAGTGGTGAAGGCTCTAAAACTAATCAAACTGGCCCATGACCGCCAGCGGATGCTATATGGTCACCTCTCAAACCCGCCAGGGGCAGATAGTCCATGCCAACTGCATGAGTGATGAAGCTGTAGGGGGAACTCAGCCTTGAGAATGGTAAGATCGGAAAGGGATGCTCAATATCTAGAAAAAAAAGTCGACCATATCGCCGCATCTAAATGCTCCGCTGGCTGGAAGGAGTAGGACATGGCTATCTTATTGGTAAATAAATACCCATGGCGTTTAAAGGTGCCAATCGAACTCAAATACGTCATGAACCATACGAATAGCAGAACGGTGCTACCTCTGAAAATCCCCCTTGATGGGTACTGCAGAAAGTAGCCGACCTCAGAGTCTCGACTAATATCGTCGGCAAAATCGTACAACCCTGTCTGAGGGCACGAACCACTACCATCAATCCAATATCTAAGTGGTCCATATACAGGGGCATGTATAGATAAGCAGTGATGCACATCAATAGAACATCCACTCGTGCAAACTGCCACTCATCTGCCAGGATAATAAAATCCCCAGAGAATCGCTCGTAGCTGTCCAACCTACCAAAGCGATAGATCAAAAAGTCCATGGCCACTACATGTCCGGCAGTAACCTCCTCAATGACGACTCTGCATCTCAAAATAGTCATGGTCATGAATGGTCGTCTAATGTCACTAATAGCTGTCTTGATATATGGCAGATCTAACGCCAAACCCGTGAGGTGCTCATACTCCTCCTTCATAGGAGTCAAATCATGAAGGCCAAACCTGAAAAGACTACATCCAAAAAAAACCCTCAGAGTCAGCGACCCATGTTGAAAGGACCCAACGGCACCTCAATGTTGTTCCATTGAATCCAGAGCAAGTCTCAAAAAGAAGAGACATTGATACATCAAGACGACCAGTCACAGGGATGAAATGGCAATCATCATAGGATGCAACCCATCAGCAACTCATCACTCCTGATGTGTGAGAAGACTTGATCTCCTTAACCCACAAAAGCACATGGGCAACCGTCATGGCAAAGTCTATCTCATACCCAACGATATATTCCTTGAGCAAAAGGCCACGGACTAAAACCTCACAGATCAAAATAAATTCGGCTAAAGCCCTCACATCCCTAGCCATCACAAGATCTTAGGTCCAATCCATGGGAGTCCGAAGGCATCTCGACATCAATCATCAAAGTTGAAACAACAAAGCGATATATCAAGCATAATCATCATCAAAGACCTTCAAAGAGCTGAAACCCTCAATCTAAAACCTTCATCAAATTAAAAGAAAGGTCATCAAAGCCAATTGCTCCTACAAATCATAAACAACGATTGGGGCATCCAAACATCAAGGCCCGTATCCACTACCTATTCACCATAGGGGTTATACGATAAAAAAAAGACTCTTGCGATCTCAGCTTCTTATCAGCCCATCTGTCAAACATACGATAAAGCAATCATCCCAGATGACAAGCAAGACCGGGGCAAGTTCAGAATCAAAGACAACCCGATGTTGGGACCCTTATAACAAGACTAGACCAATTCTGAAAATTGCGACAACTCCACACTGGGGAATTTATCAACCATCCAATGAAAATGCACAGTCAACACCATTAGAATGGTCTGTCATCATCAAAGCTTCCATTATTGGAGATCCGGTATGATCAATCGGTCTTTTTCTAAATTATGATTTTCTTAGAATACTGCAATCCACTGATAAGGTACGACTCTTTCATCCCTTTATGTGCTTTTCAATTTTCCAGTTACATGCATTGGGAAGGGTATACATGTTAAGTATAGATAAATCTTGCGTTAGAATCTTAGAAAAAGGTTTAAAGAAGGAGAAGATTTTTGCTTAACTTGTTATGAATTAGATTAATTCTGGTAAGCGTTCGTGGAGCAAGAATCACAGGTACGGTTAGAGAATTAAGATAATTTGACCTTTTAATTAGGCACGACATCCTACTTTAAAGCGCTTTTTAGAACAAACTTGACCTCATATGCATGTTTGCACTTTGCGATCACCCTAACTTTTAGTTGTGGGGTATGAAACTATGACGATAAGGATGACAATTAGTAGCCAGCCTAATGTCTCAAAACTTGGTCTGGGATACTCGAGTTATTAAGCCTGAGGGGTGTCTTTACACCTGGTGCCCTAAAGCCATCTGGTTTGGGAGCCACCGGTCCAATGCTCGTTACATGGGTAACCTAGTGCCTAAGAAAATGAGCATTACAAGGAGAAGAAGGTAAAACCTGAGCAGATTCGAATTATAGCCTAGGTTACTTGAGTAAATAAGCCTTAGAGGTGTCTCTACACCTGGTGCCCTGAAGCCATCTGGTTTGGGAGTCACCGTCCCAACACTCGCTGCACAGGTAATTTAGAGCCTAAGAAAATGAATCTTGTACAAGCTCAGGCGAGG
Organism: Panax stipuleanatus; assembly: GCA_020205555.1. Classification (NCBI taxonomy): domain Eukaryota; kingdom Viridiplantae; phylum Streptophyta; class Magnoliopsida; order Apiales; family Araliaceae; genus Panax; species Panax stipuleanatus. The sequence goes on along the minus strand of CM035118.1, from coordinate 117,514,104 downwards.
ATCAAAAAGAGTATACCGCCTGACTTGTCTCGAAGTGTGGCCTTTGTTACTCGAGCCAGTAAACCCGAAGGGGTGTCTTAACACCTAATGCCCTAAAACCATCTGGTTTAGGAGTCATTGGTCCAAAACACGTTATATGGGTAACTCTGAATAGCCTAAGAAAATGAGACAAAGTTAAGCGAGGAAAGAAGAAAATCTTGCAAGAAAATGAGATTATCTAGAGTCATAGAAGAGAAACCCCTGCTAAGGGTTGCGTCACATATAGTGCACATGTCATATGATGTTAATCTTGTGAAGAGCAGTGTCTAGAGCGAAGATGAGGTGTCTCTGATTAAGGGAGATGAGTCTTTTGAATCTGATCCTACCCATGAAAAATGACCATGGACGCTTAAAAGTATTCTTGCGATTTCATAACTTGTCAAATGAAAATTTCAATTTTCTTAGAAAAAAATTAAATTTCATGCTTAATTTCAAGATCTTTAGCGATAAGATAAGAGCTCGGTGAATACAAGCAATCAATTTCATAAACTTTAATTTCAAATGCCTCATTCACAAAATCATACTAATCCCTACGACCCGAGCCATCAAGCTTTTGGAGCATTTTTGTCATTTGTCTCGTGCAGGATATGGTTCACTCTGGATGTGGTCAATAAAGCGAGTTTCTTCTGTGAACCCCAGTAACAACCTGTGAAAGGGCTGGGGCATTGCCGATTCCAAGAAATGGAAAGAAATCAAGGCGACATAAGTTGTCCCTCCACAAAAAGGGAAAAATTCTCAAGAGAGTCCTTAACTCGGAAAAAACAGACGCTCGACGAGAGAAGATCTAGCAAATGAAATTTACACCATCAAACATGTCAACATACGCCAAGTCCTCACAAGTCGAGGCCTCTACATCAAAGTTTAAATCTGGGCAATGGAAGAACGGGCTACATCCTCTAGGACGTCAATAATCCAGGGGTCATCAGCCCAGCCAGCATCTAACCCAGTAAGGTCACAAGTAAAGAGATTACCTCTTTTCGTACTCAATAAGCAAACCGTTGGCGTCAATCCAACGTAGCATCAGAGAAGGAACCAGTGATGTAAGCTGTTGAACACTACTTCAACGAACATATCAGGATATATCACTAGTAAAGCCATCAGTGTCGGCAGAGGAACCAGCACCAGGTCCCGATTCAGAAAGAAGAATGGCAGCCTCTGCGAGATCCTCACCAAAGACGACATATGAAAGGGGAACATCCAAATGTGCTCAGCGAATGACAAAAGAAGTCATCTGGGAGTTGAAGCTGCTAAGCCTATCAAAATTCATGCATGAAAAAAAACTCCAAATTGCCTCAGAAAGGGTGAGGTATGGTTCTATGTTGATTCAATTAAGCATATGCATCAACCTAGGATAAGTTAATATCTTACATCATGTCTGGTCTACACATGTGCAACAAGCGCTACATCAGCACATATCTCCATTAAAAAGTTAGGCATACATACCTAGTAGAGTTAAATATGTATACACATTAAATACACAAACTCAATGAAAAGTTTGCTACCTTTCGAGTAGGCATCGGGATAGTCCAATGATCAACCATTATCCCTACCATCCGAGTAGGCACTGTTGCAAACTACCAGTGTAAGTTATCATCAGGATAGGCATCGGGAGCACCCACTGTGGTAACTCGGCAAAAGAGATATATGCCCAGCAGAGGAGCCTTCAAAAATGTACAACGACATCAGCCAAGAGAAAATTTGCCCCCTGATAGTATCGGCAGATGTGAGAAACCATTGGGCTTAAACCAAGGTAACACTAAGGGCTACCACGGATGACATAGTCCCCAGCAGAAAGTGACAAGAACAGTCTGTGATAGCATAACTATGATAGCCTACCAATGGCATCCTACCAACAGCAAAGGATATCATAAAGGACATCGTCCCCCAGCAGAAATGTAGAAAATATTTTAGTTTATCTTCATCAAACAAAGCATCGTTAACACCGATGGAAATCAAATCGTTCGAGTTAACACCAGCATAGACATCAGCAGCACTGATGAAAGTCAACCGTTGAGATCAACCCTAACACAGGCATCATCCATAACCGATCAGGGTAAGCGATTTGTGATATAATTTGAGATACGATATGTGATTTACGATGCAATTTGCGATACGATATGCGATATGCGAAGTGCGAAATGCGATTTACGAAAACATGTTAACATTCATTGCTTCACGATTTGCATCATTAATATCTTGTCATATTTCAAATGTCTAGCAATCTTTATCCTATTCATTCTATTGCATTACATAAACATGATAAAGAGGGGCATCTGTAGACACTTAAAATTTCATTTTCCTGTTACTAACGTTGTAGGAGGGAAAAATTGTCTTCTCAGCCCCGGTCACCAATACCGAGATGTTAACTCAACCCCAATCACCAATATCGGAATGTCAAACTCAACCCTAGTCTTAATATCGGGCTATCAATTCAACCCCGGTCTCAATACCGGGCCATCAGCACAACCCCCGGTCTCAATACTGCGCCATCAGCTCAACCCCGGTCTCAATACCATACCATTAGTTCAACCCCGGTCTTAATACCGGGCCATTAAATCAACCCCAGTCTTAATACTGGGATATTAATTCAGCCCTGGTCACAACCTGGGAGGTACAGTTAAGCCCCGGTCACAACCAGGAGATCCATTTCAGCCCCAAAGATAACCCTAGAAAGCCAATCTAACCTTCAGAGACAAACTTAAAGCATCATATCAGCCCCAGTCTCAACTCAGTAGGTACAGGTCAGCCCCGGTCTCAACCCGGGAGGTACAGGTCAGCCCCGGTCTCAACCCGGGAGGTACAAGTCAGCCCCGGTCTCAACCTAGGAGGTACAGGTCAGCCCCGATCTCAACCCGGGAAGTCAGGTCAACTTCAGAAATAGTCCTAAAGCATAACAACATCTCCAAAGGAAAACCTGGAGCAACCAAGTCAACCTCGAAGAACAACACTGAAGACAAACAGACTCAAATGGGATCCAAACCTTGGAAACAACCCCAGAAACTCAGCCGAAGGCCATGCCGACATTAAAGGCAACTCTGAGAGGGGCAAAATGGTTATTTTGACAAATTAAAGCTAATTTGGTCAAACTCAAGCTGAATTGATGCCACCAAGGTCAGAAAGAACCATAACGGTGATCCCGAGTGAAAAAAACACAAAATAGCTCGACGGATAAATTATGTGGAAATGAAGACCCGGTTATAAACCTATTTTTTTGGACTTAAAAAGGTTTAAATCCTATGTCATTGTGACACTCTCGGCGAGGGCTTTTCAAAAAGATATAGCACGCCTCAAGCGGACGCTCCGATCAAAAGTTATGAAGTTTCGAACTTGACATCGCATTGCTTGGCGTGCACGCACTTTGAGGCGATGGGGCCTGCAACCCGGGGCCCACCACGTGGAGCCACAGGTAGACCTGCTACTACCACGGATAGAGTGGAGGCACTCGGGTCTATATATATTAGTGCTCCCCCTCTCATTTTCAAGTTAGAAAACGTTCTGGAGCCCTACCCGTTTCTTTTCTTGACCAAACTTGTGTCTTTCAAACCCAATTTTTTTACTCTAACACGTAGATATACCCACATACTACCACATATCAGAAAATAACCGGTAGATTTGGACGTTTAAAGCCTGCGATTTGGCAAAAGTCCCATGTAGCAGCCCATTGTGAGTATTTTTACGATTAGCAAGTTAATACTACTTCTTTATACTGTTTTGCACTTGCGTATCAAGTTTTGTTTTCTAGATATTCCTGGAACTTAGTTCTGTAGTCGTTTTCGTCAAAATTTGGTATAGCTTTGTACATAAACGCATTTTTTGGCATTTCTACAACTCGGATTGATGATCCGTCAGCTTTAATAGCTTCAGTGCACTAGCACCTTCGTTTTAAGCAACTTTTTCGGATTGGGTTATCTTCCCAGTCCAGGTTTGGCTTTTTTTGTATATAGTTAACTGTATATATATACTAACTTTTCAATTCTGTCAAGCCCGTATGTTAAATTCGAGATAGTTTATTACTTTTTTATATATTTATGCATATATAAGCAGCCTTCACCACCACTAGGTTCTCTTTCTAGTCTTGGTTGATTATATTTCTGTCTATATATGTATATATTTATGTATTTCAGTCCGGCCTGGATCATTCTGTGGCCTTTATACTATTTTTGCACCCTTCACCATTACTGGGTTATCTTCCCAGTCATTGGTTGACTACTTTTCTGTAAATTTATATTTCAGTTCGGCCTGGATCATTCTGTGGCCTTTTTACTACTTTTATATATAAATATACATATATAAGCAGCCTTCACCACCACTGGGTTCTCTTCCCAGTCTTGGTTGACTACTTTTCTGTACATTTACATTCTAGTTTGGCCTGGATCATTCTGTGGCCTTTTTTACTATTTTTATACATATCTGCAACATTCACCACACTAGGTTATCTTTCCAGTCTTGGTTGACTACTTTTCTGTCTATTTTATTTTCAGTCCGGGCACAGGCGTGAAAACCCATCGCCCTTTATATATATATATATATATATATATATATATATATATATATATATATATATTTCAATTATGTCCAGCCTGAATTATTCTGTGGCTTTTACACAGCTTTTATAAATATATATATATATATATATATATATATATTTCAATTCTAGTCCAGGCACCGGTGTGAAAATCCATCGCCCTTTACAGCTTTTATATATATAATTATATATATATATATATATATATTTATATATATCCTGCTTTACTCGCTTTTATTAAATTGTTGCTTTAAATATTTCATTCTATATGAATTGGCACTGACATATCTGCAGGCGAACTAGATTTATTTAAATGGCTGAGATTTATTTAAATCTAGCATTTTTTTAGTTTCAGTTAAAAAAGTAACCTCACGACCCTTAGATCGTTATCTAGTGAGAACGATAAGCTTTTCGGCCAGGTGCGAACTAGGATTTACTGAATGAATTCTCGGTTCTGGCGACATTTGGGATATATATGTTTCCGTACAAATTTGAACTGTGCAGGTTTATTGGCTACTTATATGTGAGCCTAGAAATCGTGGAATTCATGATCAAACTGATCAGAATCTGATTCTCACGATGGACAAACTCCACTTTACAGATGTACCCTGTAAGTTTTTCTATATAAAATGTACATACAAAAGACCTTTAAATGGTTATCCGGATTTAAGGTCTCAACATAGTGAAAATATGGTCTGTCGTGTCAGAGTCCCTCTAATAGCTATCATTCCCATGAGGAGACTGACACTTGTATTTATTTTTGTGGTCGAGGATGCTTCACAGCCCGACAATCACCATTCAAAAGTCTTAAGGCTATAAAGATAAAATTGGAAGTATCAACAGGCTTCAATTCCTATATTAGCGTAAGGGTTTGATAACCAACTTTCAAAACATCATTTTCAATTCAATCAAAAGAAAAGCTTTTACAAATCGAATAAACACTTTTGCAAATCAAATCAAAGACTTTTTGCAAATCAAATCAAACCCTTCGTATATAGGTTCAACGAAGCAAAGCACTACTTTCAATCAATCAAGCATAGGCCCAATTTTCAAACATCACACACACACGCATTACAGTTTTAAGGAAAATATTGAAAAGATTGCGGTACCGTGTTTACACGGGAGTCGTGGGGTGCCTAACACCTTCTCCACACTTAACCAAACCCCCGAGCTTAAAACTTTGTTGTTAAAGATCAAGTTTCGACAGTGTCCACCAATTGGGCCTCTTTCAAACAAAACTCGATTGAGTTGGTACAACCATTTCAAATCTACCAACTGGCGACTCTGTAAAACGTTCAAATCGTCGACATGATACATGTTGGCCTTTTCCTAAAAAACCCTTCAAAACCTTTTTCGCAATAAAAAGAGTGTGGGTAGAGATAACTTAGGAAGAGAGAAAGATCCGAGTTGTAACCCGACCCGCGAATTTTTCCCGACGTCGACACCAATGTCAGCCCTTCTATCTGGTTTGTCCTTATATGTGTGCTGATTTATAATTATGTTGCTCTGTTACAAAAACCTCTAAAAGCTTTAAGCTATATATTTTTTTAGCTCTGCTGCTGAAACTCTAATGATGAAGGCTTTTAAAGGCTTTAAGCTATATATTTGTAATTAAGAAACTCTAATGCTTTACCAATGTATATTTTTTTCTCCTCTCTTAATGATGATGGCTGAAGTAAATGAAGATTCTTCTAGAGATGTGATTGCACTACAACTCCAGATACGCCTTTTAAAGGTTCTTTTTAGTTTTCTAAACTATTACAAGTCATGTATGAAACATGTTTATTTTATAAAACTAAAGGCATTATGAGAGTTTCTTCTAAACAGGTGTCCTACATTTGTTTACGTTTTTTTACATTAGTGATGGACTGATTTTGATTTTAGTAGTATCATTTTACGCAGACAATTAAAATGTTAAAATAATCTTCAATTTGCCTATTTATTCTTGTTTTTGGATTAAGAATCTAGTAAGTTTGTTTATGATGGCTTAACTGTTGGCCTATCCATACACATCTCATTTTGTTTTAGATATAATGTTACAGCTATATTGTTTTCTATTATTGTACGTCTTCATTTTTCAAGTTAGGTGGCATGTATGGACATGGTGTTAGTAATATTGATTGATATTCTAATGTTACAAGTCATGGTGCTTTGTAGTATTTCGCTTTCTAATCCCATCTTTCTATCCCATTTGTTTTTCTAGTTAAAATCTCTAGAGACTACACTTACGGGTTCCTTGAGGAGAGAACAAATGGCAGAAACTTCTTTCAAACATCTTGAAGCTGAGATTGAGTAGTTGAACCGTTTGGTATTATTCATTTCCCCCCTTAAATCTCTTGTGTGTTTGTTTATTAATCTTTTTTATGTCTATTTCTGCTAAATAGGGTAGGTTATAAGTTATAAATGAAACACTAGATGGTACTGTTATGAACTGCTAATTTGATTCAAAGACCATAATTGTTTATTAGGTTCGTGAAAGAGAGGAGGACAATAGGTGCACAAAGATGATGTTGAAATTTAGGGAAGAGAAAATTCAAAGAATAGAGAATCTTCTTGGTAGTTTAGTAACTACAGATGCTTACTTACTAGAAGAGAATAAGGCACTCTCTGAAGAAATTCAGCACCTTTAAGCTAAAGTCGATAAAAACCCAGAAGTAACTCGCTTTGCCCTGGAAAACATCAGGCTTTTGGAATAGCTTAGAAGGTAGCTGCTTGTGAACAAAATCCATCCTTGCAGGGCTTTTACAAAAAAAAAATCATTGTAAGCATCATAAAATTGGCTATATAGATTTCAGGACTTCTATGAAGAAGGAGAAAGAGAAATGTTACTGACTGAAGTATCTAAACTGTGGGATCAGGTATTGCTAAATCTAAGACATAGCATGTTTTCATCTCTGTAATTATCTAAATCAAGTTCATTTATTTATGGTTGGTTCTGTTTGTTGATGGAAATTTACAACAGCGTAGTCGTCCCAGTATAAATTTGCATCCTAAGTTAATATTTGTGACTTTCCTTTTCCAATTAATCTAAAAATTTGGACTTTTGATTTTGCAACCTTATGCCAGTCCTTACAAGCTCTTCTCCGTTGAACAGGAAGCTGATATCAACAAAGAAAATGCTTGTCTTCATCAGCAACATTTTTCCTCGAGTATCCAAGCCATGTGTCCACATGTAAACAGGCTAAAATAGTTGAAGTTTTCCTGCCATATTGAGGCCATGTATCGCTAATAGATATGGAATCCGATCATCATGTTTGTTGTATCTTCGACTTCTTATTGCAGGGTGCACAAGCTGTTGGAATGGGTGTGGATGCTCAGAATGTCCTTGCTGCTTCTGACTTATATAATAAAGCAAATGAAATTTTAGGGTGGGGGTGAATAAAACTGTTAGTTCGAAATTAGAATCAACGTTAACAATTTGTTCAGCTTGAGATAACTTTTCTTATCCAATTTGCTTCAATCTTATCTAAACCAGTAACCTCCATGAGTCCAAATAGTTATCTCACCAATATTTGGTAGGTGACTGGTTTAAAATGAATTAGAAGTGGAAAGGAGAACTAAAATTATATTATATGAGTAACACATTATTTCTCTCTGAAGGTTTGACCTTTTGGATGTTTGCCTTAATGGACCAAAAGAAAAGCTAGACTCCACTGTTTTGAGACAGGTGTGCTACCATTATACCTTTTAAGATTTTTATTTATTTATTTATTATTTTATTTTTTGTTGGTGTTAAATATCTGAAAATGTGAGTCATACACATATATTGCATTACCACACAGACAAACACACATAAAGGTTAGTCATCTGATGTGGTCATGTATGTACTTGAGAATTCATTTCTGAGAGAGAACTAAAATTAACTTAACAGAACTGTGGGTATAGTCAAATCTCAAATGCTATAGGTAGCAGACCTACTATACTTTGGCATACAGATGGTCTTAGATTACTTATTGATTCTTCAATTACAATTTTACAGCAAGCTATCTATGTGACCAGCTTAGCTGCAGTTGAGGTACTACGTGCCCGTGATTGAGGTCAGTAGATAATTGATTCTGTAGATGTTACATGTGGTCTAATCTTGGGAGAATACACCGCTTTAGCATTTGCTGGAGCTTTCAGGTGAGTTGTTGGATTTGATGTTACAAATTCTATTTTTTTGTTTTCACTGAAGGTTTGCTTATTTCTTAATGCTTTAAAAAAAATTAACTCCCAATTTAAGCCAAGCTAACACAGTTCCTAATCTGGTACTCACCATAGCAGTACACATTTTTTTATTTTATTTTACGTGTAGTCATTATCCTTCTAATATTAGTTTCTGTATTTTTTATTCCATTTATTAGCTTTGAGGATGGACTCAAGCTAGTGAAACTAAGGGGTCAAGCCATGCAGGTAAATAGCCTTTAGTAGCTAATTCTACTATTAATATATGTTAATGGCAGTTAACTCCTTATCAAAATTATTTGTGCTCTTATCTATAGGAAGCTGCAGACGCTGCTAAAAGTGCTATGGTTAGTGTCATTGGACTGGATTCAGAAAAAGTGCAACTCTTGTGTGATGCAGCTAATGAGGAAGTTGATGAAACAAACAAAGTCCAAATCAGCAAATTTCTTATGCCCTGTAAGGTTCTTTTAAAATATTTTCTTGTTAAATTAGGGAATTGATATTTTCACAAGTTAAAATATCAGTTCCACAAGTTCTTCTCTCACATGAGGGTGGGACGCATTTACTATCCATATGATGAGTAGAACCTTGTGGAACCTATTCATATGAGTAGAAACTTGTGGAACTCTTCATTCTAACTTGTGGAAGCTTGATAAGCCAGATAGTTATTATTTATAGGCTGACAATGAGGTTGGTGTACTTTTGAAGGGAAATTATGCAGTCTCAGGAGGTGTTAAGGGAGTGGAAGCCTTAGGTGCTGTTTGTTTATCTCTTAACAGGTCTTAATAGACCACCTCTTATTCGCTAAGAGGCTAAATGTTGTTTTTTTTGTTACCTCTGAATGCCTCTAAATGGTTGAGATAGAAAATCAAATCTAAACTATTCAGACATGCCTCTTAATGAACTTTGCTATTTTTTAGACACAAATACCCTCTTCAATATTATCAATTTTTTTGTGTATCCATGCCAACCACTGCCACCCACCGGCGCCACCACCGCCACCAGACCACCACCAAACCACCACTAGACCACCAGATCTGCAGGGGGGAGGATGGGGGAGGATGGGGGAGGAGGGGAGGGGGAGGGGAGGCGGGGGGTGGGGGGGTGGGGCAGGGGCGGGGAAGGCGAGGGAGGAGGGAAGAGGTGGGACGAGGATGGGGGAGGAGGGGGTGGGACGGGGGAGGAGGGAGGAGGTGCATGGGGCAGGGGCGGGGGAGGAGGGGGTGGGGCGAGGGAGGAGGGATGAGGTGGGACGGGGATGGGGGTGGAGGGGGTGGGGACGGGGGAGGAGGGAGGAGGGAGGAGGTGGGTGGTGCAGGGGCGGGGGAGGAGAGGGGTGTGGCGAAGGAGGAGGGGAGGGGTGGGGTGGGGTGGGGTGAGGCGGGGATGGGGGAACAGGGAGAAGAAGAAGATGTGTTTTTATGTTTATTTTTTAATAGTTAAAATAGTAAAAACATGTTATTCAGACATTTGAAAACAGTAATTATCAAACAATATTTTTTCATTCAGATACAATTATATTTAGATACTCTATATTATTCAGATGTCTAAACTATTCAAATCTTAACAACTACTTTTATCAAACACAACCTTAGAAGCTAAAGCGAAGTCATTCAAGGCTTGAATGACGGTATTCTTCACTTTAAACTTTCAGTTGTCTAACAGATGCCATGCTTCCAACATCTCATCGGTTTATTTTTCTTTTGTAGGTCCGATTAGTTGTTGTTGGTGCTTTCCACACTAGTTTCATGAATCCAGCTGTCTCAAGATTGGAAGCTGCTTTGGCAGCAACAGAAATTAGAATTACAAGAATACCAGTTATATCTAATGTCGACGCACAACCACATTCGGATCCCGCAACAATTAAAAAAATACTAACATGTCAGGTAACTTTACTAATGACCTGTGGTACTCACCGTAAACATATGAAGTTCAAATGATTTATGTCCACTTGTAATAACAGGTAACTTCTCCTGTTCAATGGGAGACAATAGTGAAGACTCTCCTAACCAAGGGGTTGAAGAAGAGCTACGAATTAGGACCAGGAAAGGTAGAGTTTACTCTAGCTAACGGTTTGATTTTTGAATCCTACTTCAATCACGGCAACACTAGTTTTTAGTGTTTCCATATCGATGTTCTTATATGGTCTTATATCCATCTTGTGGACCGAATATCAGGTTATAGTTGGCATTGTCAAGAGAATGGACAGAGCAAAGCTGCAGAGATTAAGAATATTAGCGCTTAAGGAGTTGACAGGTGGTTCCTTCTACGCCATTTCAATAACAAAGGGTGAGCATATCTGTACCATTAAAGTTCCTTCCTTGAGCTTTACCAGGAAAGAAATTTGGAGCTTCAGTTTTGGGTTATAATGACCAGTTTGAAGTTTCTTCCAGATCTATTGTAGACTTGAGCTTTACATAGAGTTATTTCCTACTACATTGTGAGGATAACTTTTGAATGATGTTTGCAAGAGCTATAAATGATGCTTATTATTTGGTAATCATAGTTTTAGACTTTTGGCATTGTAAGAACTGAGAAGTTTTGATAATGTCATCTGATGTTTGTTTTAGCTCGCCCTTGTGTTTGTATTCACTTGTTATTTAGTCAAAGATAGTAGAACATTACTTAGTATTGTAACATTTTTTTTGAAATAGTTAAGCTGATTGGGTTGGCAATAGTCCAAATAGCTGTTTGTTCTTTAAATTCATAATGAATGGCTATTTCTGTTTGGAGATTTCGAATTCATTTTATTTTTTTATACATTGTTTGTATGGGTTGGTGCTGCATTTTAATTTCTCTCTATACTTCATTTTATTTAGAAAAAAACGTTATGGATTGTGTCAAATAGACAACACTTTTTAGAAAAAACGTTGTCTAATGTGTCAAATAGATAATGCTTTTTAGAAAAAACGTTGTCTAATGTGTCAAATAGACAACGCTTTTTAGAAAAAAAAGTTGTCTAATGTGTCAAATAGACGACACTTTTTAGCAAAAACGTTGTCTAACGTGTACAATAGACAACACTTTTTAGAAAAAACATTATCTAATGTGTCAAATAGATAACGCTTTTTAAAACAAACGTTGTCTAATGTGTACAATAGACAATATTTTTTTGAAAAAGCATTGTCTAATGTGTACAATAGATAACGTTTTTTCTGAAAAAATGTTGTCTAATGTGTCAAAAGACAACGTTTTTTAAACGTTGTCTATTTGTGTCTAATAGATGACACTGCTAACCACTACGTTTTTGGGGGACCTATTATAACATTTTTTAAACGTTGTCTATTTACTTTTTTTCTACGAGTGTGATAATGTGAAATACTGTACAGTGGTTATTGTGACAATTATTGAATCAATAATAGAAAATATCAATGTAGCAATTATTGAATCAATAATATAAAATAGTATGCAATTATCAATGTAGCAATTATTGAATCAATAATATAAAACATTGAACAGTAATTACTGTAAAAATTATTGAGTAAGTGACTTCTTAGGTAAGAACCAATAATTTGAAATACTGTGCAATACCGTGTGCTACTGTGCAACAACACGTATTACTGTATTTTTATCACCGGATATTTCAACAGTTTAACGGTAACAGTTTTCCCGTTATTTTTTATAAAAAGGTTACTTCTGTCGCTTTCTATATCCGACATTCATTCCGTTGTGGGGTCTACCAATGACTGCGCCGTCGTACGAATATTCTCTGACAAAAAGAATATTCCTCGACCAAACGAATATTCCCCGACACAACGAATATTTTAAGACAACTTGCTTATTTTGAAAAATTTGCACATCTCACCTATAACTTATCACATTTATCAAATCAACACCTTACTATTTCAAAATAATATATAAAGAAAATTAAATCTTTATTCATAAAAGTTGGGGTCTTACATATAAAGAACGACTGGTTGCAAAAGGTTTCAAATAACGACAAGGAGTTGACTATGATGAAACCTTCTCACCAGTAACTATGCTCAAGTCCATTCGGATTTTGCTTGCGATTGCAGCTTATAACGACTATAAGATCTGGCAGATGGATGTGAAAACGGCTTTCCTCAATGAAAAACTTGAGGAGGATGTGTATATGACACAGCCAGAAGGATTTGTTTCAAAAGTTGGAACAAATCAAATCTGTAAGCTGCAACGATCCATTTATGGATTGAAGCAAGCTTCTCGTAGATGGAACATTCGTTTTGATGAGATAATCAAAGAGTTTGATTTTATCAAAAATGAGGATGAACCATGTGTGTACAAGAAGGTTAGTGGGAGCGCAGTTTCATTCCTTGTATTATATGTCGATGATATATTACTGATAGGGAATGACATTCCTATGCTTCAATCGATTAAAATCTAGTTATCTAAACACTTCTCCATGAAGGACTTGGGAGAAGCATCCTATATTTTGGGAACAAAGATTTATAGAGATATATCTAAAAGGATGCTTGGCTTATCCCAAGGAACACACATTGATACGATGCTAAAGAGGTTTAGCATGGAAGATTCCAAAAGAGGTCTCATGCTGATGAGTCATGGAATAAATCTCTCCAAGAAACAGGCCCCAAAGACACCTTAGGAGAGAACCCGTATGAGTAAGATCCCTTATGCTTCTGCAATAGGATCTATCATGTACGGTATAATATGTACTAGATCGGATATAGCTCATGCACTTAGTGTAACAAGCAGATATCAGTCGAATCTAGGAGAAGAGCACTGGAAGGCAGTGAAGAATATCCTAAAGTGCTTACGAAAGACTAAGGATATATTTCTTGTCTACGATGGGTCTGAATTAAAACTCGAGGGCTTCACGGACTCAAGTTTTCAAACGGACCAAGAAAACAGTAAATCTATTTCGGGGTATATTTTTTCCTTGAACGGAGGCACAGTGAGTTGGAAGAGTTCCAAACAAGAAACGGTTGATGATTCAGTGACAGAGGCAGAGTATATAGCTGCAAGTGAAGATGCAAATGAACCTGTTTGGATAAAAAAGTTCATAACAGAACTTGATGTGGTTCCTAGCATTGGAGAAGTAGTCCCCGTATACTGTGACAACACCGGAGCAGTTGCACAGGCTAAGGAACCCAGGTCTCATCAAAAATCCAAACACGTATTGCGGCGATTTCACTTGATCATGGAGATCATTGAAAGAGGAGACGTCACCTTGGAGCGTGTGGACTCTCAAGACAACATTGCAGATCCATTTACTAAATCTTTAACACAACAGCAGTTTGACCGTCACTTAGAGAAGATGGGTATGAGATACCATGGCGATTGACTTTAGTGCAAGTGGGAGATTGATAGTAGTGTGCATACAAGCTAATCATGTATGATGATAAAGCACATACTTTGTAAACAATCTTATTTATTTATTAATAAAAGTATTCATTTATTAAAGGTACTTAATTATCTACATGATGTTGTTTTATAATATGTAAATAACTCATAGTTTTAAGCAATGCTTTTAGAATTATGATGTTGATCATGCTAATGAGATTTAAATTCTTAGAAAGCTTAAAACTAAAATAGTTCCCAATCGTGGGATTACTAAAAAGGAGATTAGGAAATCCAGATATATTGGTGCATATGTTGCTTGCTCATTGAATGAGGATGATTGATCTCATGATCATTTGTGTGGAGACACTAAAGCAAGTATGTAGGTGTTTATTGGAGAATAAGTTCACTGAACGTGACTCGCTATGGAATACTTACTGGAGTTTTACTCGCCTATCAATAGGAATTCCTAATGTGATAGTAGTACAAGTGATCCTTGGACTTAAGATCATCATAGTATCTTGTATATAATGAATTATACTTTGACTTATTCCTTAAGGCCCTTTAGGGTATATAAAAGGGTATGCTTGGGTATAATGAGTTACATATGGAGATAATGAATTATCAATAAAAAATCTACCACTTCTAGTAAAAGAGGAGATATGTCCTATGTGATTCGTTAAATGACGACTCATAAATCCTTGGCCAAGGTGGAATGAAATTAGAAAGAAGTTTCTAATTTGAATTATATGGAGTTGTGCATTTTCTAATCGAAATACATATAATTAAATAAAATAAGACTTGACAGTAAATCCATGTCTTATATTTAATTGGGACATTGTATGGTGGAAGGATTGAATTGTATGGTAACTATTAACTCACAGGTTCTTTTATGATTAATGTTGAAATCTATATTATCTAGAAAGTTGCTGATCGCTAGGGAGGCTTATCCCTATTGTAGAATAAATGTTATTTATTTAAATAGATTATTAGTTTAATTTATTTATTTAAATAAGATTAGAATTGTTCTAATTGATTTATTCACAACCGGTTTAATATGAAAAACCTAAAGGGTCACACCATATAAGGAAGAAGAATTATTTAAGAAGATAATGACATAATCATAATAATGCATTAAGTGTAATTAATTTAATCTATAGTGATAGAATAAATTAAATAGCTTAATGTTTATTATTTAATATTTTAGAAATATTAAATATAAATTAATAAGAGGAGTCTTATTAATATTATTATTATTATTATTATTTTAATTCTAAAGGAGTTTAGGAATTAATTTAATATAAGTACTCTCACTCATTCCTAATGAGATTAGGAGGCAAATTAATTAAAGAGTTTAATTAATTAATTCCAATATGTTGAGAAGTCAATTAATTAAAAGAGTTTAATTAATTAATTAAATGAAACCCAGTTCTAATTAGATTAGTAGAGTTAACCTAATATCTATATAAGAGAGTCTTATAGCAGATATAAGAGATACGTGAATTCCAAGAGTTGGAGAGTATCACATATTTTTACAGAGATTAGAAAAAAGGGTTTAGCCAACCACCCATCTTCCTGAGTAATTCTTCTTCCTTGGAGGATCACCTCTAGAAGCCAAACACTTGGGTGGCTAACGTTGATCAAAGGAAGGAGCCACTACAAGAAATTCAAGGAGATCAAGGAGAGCAAGGAGTAGAACTCGTACCTGTGGAAGCTAGATTCTACAAGGGTATGATTCTTATTCATCCTTACTTTTCTATTATTGATAATTGAGCACAAAGTATGATCATGGTATGAGTTTGTATAAAAATTTTAAAAACCTATGTTTTACGCTTCTGCCCTTTAATTGTGTAATTTGATTAGATGTATGCGTTACGTATAAACCCAACATGAGCTTGTGCCCATGAAAAAATTGGGTGATTTCTCCAACCTGGAATGTAAGTCTCTGTGAATGGGCTATTGAATTGCTTTTTGTAATTATTCATCGCATTTACTTGTTGTGGCATGAATTCGGAGAAGCCTTCCATAGAGGGGCCAGTTTGCGATGTATGCATAAGACTAGCACACATAGAGCACCCTTTAGCTTGAACTTGATTGACTGAATTGTTATCCAACCGCAAAGCTAACGCTTCAAGTTTCTTTGAGAGACTATCTAACTGCCTTCTAGTCTCTACGTCTTCGGTTAGCTCATATATTCCTTTTTTCTTAACTTCCTTCTTGACTTGAGAAGATGAATTCCTACGAGAGGAGAAATCTCATTGTTGAGAGCTCTCGAATAGATTCTCAAGGAAATTATAAGCTTCGTCTTCTGTCAGACTAAGGAAAGTGTCACTGTTCATGGATTCAATCATGTTTCGAATGGTTTGAGTTAACCCATTGTAAAAATATTGGACAAGTCTCCATATCTCAAAACTATGGTGGGGATATCTCAAAAGTAGGTCCTTAAATCTTTCCCAAGATTCATAGAATTTTTCATTATCTTCTTGACTCAAATCAGATATTTGTCTTCGTCTTTGACATGGGAAAAAATTTAGTTAGAAATTTAGAAACCAAAGTCTCCCAACCAAAGATGGACTTAGATGGTAATGAGTTAAGCCATACCTTTGCTTTCCTTTTCAGGGAGAGGAAATAAACGTAGACAGATCGATTCAACAGAAAAATTTTGAAATTTGAAAGTGGCACAAATTTCTAGAAAATTCTTAATATGGAGGTAAGGATCTTCCTGTTCGATTCCATGAAAAGTGGGAAGAAATTGCATCACTTGCTGTTTAAGCTCGAAATGGTTTGCGGTTGTGGGAGGCAACACGATGCATGAAGGCGGGTTGGTTGTGATAGGAGAGAAAAGTTCTTTTAAAATTTTTGCTTCTTCTTGTTCTTCAGCCATTGTTTCTTTCTTAAATAAAGGATTTAACTCTAAGTTCTCTATCTTAGTCAATCTCTTATCACCACGCTTCCAAACAACAATCATGCACTACTCAACTCATATTTTTTTTAATTACTATTATTTTTTTAAAAGAAACTAGTAGAAGGAAGTAATCTAAATTAGTGAGATGTTGGTAAAAAATTTCAAATCCCCGGCAACGGCGCAAAAAACCTTCTTATGGATGTTTTATTTACTCGCAAGTGCACGAATCGAATACTTGGTATTGCTTACAAGTGCGAGGCCGAACCCTAAGAACTTAACGAATGAAACGTGTTTTTCTCACTCACTAATTATAATTAATTCCTAATATAGCTTAGAAATTTCGAGGGAATTTCTGTCAACTAAAAATACACCAATAAAATAATCAATAATAAAATACTAGGATGACAGAATCATATAATTGATATCACATTCCTAATATTCATGCCCAATAAATTCTACTTTTATCTCGCACTAGTTTGGTCTCTCGACTCTACTAAATGCGAAAAATAAAATCAATTAAATCCATTTATTTTATAAAATCAGATTGTTAATTCTTTTATAGCCAAACATATGTATAAAATCAAAACACTCATTATTTTCATCAAAACACAGTTTATATCCGCTTTTAACAAATTATAAACTAAATCTAATATATAATAATGAGAATCCAACCTTGTTTTTTTATTAGTAAAAATAGGCATCCAATAGAAAGAATTATTTTTAACGCGAAAACACTGAATTAGTAGAATCAATTGACATGAATATGTGCAATGGAATCAGTTAATTATATTCATCCACAACCCTAGAAAATAACCTAGCCTTGCATGCTTGAAATTAAAACACAGCACACAATTAAACAATGCATGTTTAAATAAACAGAATACTTATTTTTATGTACCAATTAATTGAATAATAAAATAAAATAACTTCTGAATCTCAATCTTCAAAAGTGTTCTGTTCTGTTCTAAATGAGAAACAATGCTATATTTAACAATCAAAAATAAAGAATAAATCAACTAAATCAAATAAACGAATTATGGTCATCAATTGCTAAAAGAAAGGAAATACTAACAAGCTACTTCGTACCAAAAAGATAAAGGAAGAAAACTATTGCTGGAGCATGGAATAGTCAGGCGCCAAAAGTCCTATGCAAAGCAGAGTTCCAGCTTGTGATAGAGGTTAACTTCTGGTCATGAATATCTTCAATCACGGCCATAAATTGATCGCTTCTCGAATCAGTATATCCTCAAGGAGGCTCAAACTGGACTCGCCACAGAAAGGGATGAACTCTAGATTCCTCGATGGGTTGGCTTCCTCGAGAATTTCACCACCTTTTCCTTCATCTGTTCCTTCACCTTTCGCATAGGCTTGAGAGGATTTGAGTATGAAATCACTCTCGCATGATTGTTGTATTTCTCACAAGGAACTTTCTATTTTGGCTTTTTCCACCCTGGGAAGGATCAGTATTTCCTCTTCATCATCCAGGAGGATAAAATCAGGAATGGGATTGCTGGCTTTGGGCAACAAGATACTTGATTGTGGCGGGTGAATTTCCTTAGAGGACTCTCTTGTCTCCTCTGTCACTCCCGACATTAAGATCAGTCCACCTTGTGTTCTGCCAGGATTGATACTCATAGCCGTCACATCCTTTGAACTATCTGCCTCGAGTGGACATCTTAAGCTCTTTATTTCTCTTTCACCTTTTCTGGTCATGGGGACTTCTATCTTCAGTTCTCCATTTTCAACGAGATCCTGAATTTTGTGTTTTAGAGACCAGCATTCCTCCGTTGCATAGCCAGGTGAGTTAGAATGATAAGCACACCTCTTGTTGAGATCATATTTCCTTCCTTTGGGATCCATGGGTGGATCAAGCTCAGTGATCTTTTTCTGCAGCAATCAACCGTGCTAATACATTTTCCAACGAGTCTTCTAGAGGAGTGAATACCCTTCTCCGCCTACTTTCCCTGACTCTCGGTGCTACAGGATTTCGAGGGTTTGCTAGTGTTTGAAATGTTGCTTGATATTTCCTATTTGGGAATTCGCATTCCTCCGAACGATTCTTCCTTTGGCGAGATCTTTTATCATTCCACCTTTCTCGTTTACTCAGCATGCTTTGATCTTCTTCATTTAGTTGGCTGATCTTGGAGGGAGGTAGGCTTACATTCTGAATAACCTCCTCTTTATCTTGGCTTTCTGATAGTTGAGTGAAAAGTTGCCTTATATCCTGATGTTGGCGTACTACCAGATTAGCCAGCAGAGTTACTTGATGTTGGATCGCATCCAATTTTTGCATCATTGTCATACCCTCCTCTGAATTTTCCACCTCTAGGACATTTGTTTTGTTTCTTTGGGGGTATTCCTCCATCATTTGTATGTATTTACGATTTGGATGCATTTCATCGCTTCTTGACCCGATCATGTTTACTCTCTCCGTGTCATGTGGCATCAGAAGGTTGGTGTTGACATTTGGATGGTCATGTTGTTGGACCACAATATCGCTATTTTCGATCAGGTTTTGGATTTTATGCTTCAAGGACCAACACTCTTGTGTATCGTGTCCTGGAGATCCTGAATGGTAAGCACCTCTCTGACTAGGATTTTATCTTTTGCTTTTTGGATCCAGAGGTGGAGCCAGTTCGGTAATTTTCTTGTGATCTATTAACATCACCAACATGTTTTCAAGGGAATCGCCTAGTGGAGTGAACACCCAATTTTCCATTCTTTTAAATTTTCTCTTTCTGTCCTGGCATTGGTTGAATACGGCCTGTTGTTGAAATGACAGGTTGTCTTCCTTCTTCCAAATGGGGGGACTACGGTTGGGTCTCCTAGACTGCCTCTGTACAATGAGGGATACATCTTCATCGCCTTTCTTGGGTATCCTCATGGGATCACTCGCATAGTTGTCAGACTGTATATGATCGGCGACTACTTTCAATGCTGTGAGATCTTTAATCTTGCCTGCTTTCAGGCCCATCTCTATCATCTCCCCATGTTTGATCATCTTTGGGAATGGCTTTCCTATTCCTGCTAGGATCCTCTCATAGTAAGGTGCCTCTTGGATGTCTATGAAGGTCATCACCATTTCAGTTTCTGTCATAGGCGGGCTGACTTGTGCTGCCAGACGTCTCCATCTTTGGGCATATTCACAGAAAGACTCAGTACTCTGCTTTTTGACCTTGGTCACTTGATACCGATCCAAAGTTATCTGAGACTGGAAGCTGTACTGATTTAGGAAGGCATGTGCTAACTCTTCCCAACTGTGAATTTTGACATTGTCAAGTCGAGCATACCATGTCCTAGCCTCTCCAGTAAGACTCTTTTGGAAAAGTTGCATCCCTAGCTCGCCAATGTATACTTTCAAGTGTGTATAGGGATCGCCTGCCACATTGTACTTTTTAAATTTTGGGACTTGAATTTTTCAGGATATCTAGCCCCTGGGAATATGCAGAGATCTGAATAGGTGACATTTCCAAGGTTTCCATTTCCTTTCATTAAACGGATGCTTTCTTCTATTTTTCGGACTTTCCTTCGGATATCGCCAGTTTCCCAATCTTCCCTGAGATTTGAGATTTCAGGGGTTTTGTTGGTTCTTTTATTGGATCAAGGTTCAGGGATCTACATTTCCCCCTTTTTGTTAGCACTTTGATTGCCACCCTAGGATGAGGACTTGGTTTGATTGGGCATTGCCTGGCCCTGAGTGCTTTTACTTTGTTCTCTTAGGAGGATAGCCAACTCTGCTATTTGATTCTTAAGTCCCTCAAACTCCTCCCTAGAGACAAGGGTGGATTCTGTTTGACCACTCGAAGCCATATCCGTGGATGGACTTAGTGCTTTCTTAGACTTAGATCTAGTGACAAGACCAATTTTTCACCTACATCAAAGCGTAGGCGTGTCAATTTCCTGAGATAGGTAGGGATAGGATGCATGATGTGGTTTTTAATTTCATCGTACAAAACAGAGATCAGTTGTTTTGATGATATGATGACAAGATGTATTTACACTTGAATTGAAAACTAGATATTGAATTGAAAGAGGAAGGTATGAAGAAGCTTCTCGTTGGATTTGGTTAATCAGAGGCTGACCTATCTTAGGTTAATCTTGAGCGGCTTTTTGGCATGAAGGTCCCCAGATCATCGCAATTTACTAGAGGGGAAATTAATCCGATCTTTTAACTGGAGCGAATCTGTGTGGTGCATTTTCATGAGCCCCAGAGCCTTAGCCGATCCCCAGAGATATTACTTATCACCGACGAGTTTTGCCTCCTTGTGAGAGGAATCACAATATACATTCACATACATCGCCCTTACCGTATGCATATGATGACAATTGGTGCGAAGCACTAATATGGGTGCGAAACACTAAAAAGCAGGAAAACATTCATTCACATTTATTCAATGTAAAGACTCAGCATTCACGCATTCATTCAATGTGGAGACCAGAATTTCACGCATTTATAGTTTTGAAAGGGAAATATTTGAAAAGATTTGAAAGCGGCCTAAGCCCTCTACTGTCCCCAGCAGAGTCGCCACCTGTCGACGCCGGGAAAAAATTCGCGGGTCGGGTCACAACCCGGATCTTTCTTCCTTCCTAAGTTATCTCTACCCTCACTCTTTTTATTGCGAAAAAGGTTTAGAACGCTTTTTTAGGAAAAGGCCAACATGTATCATATCGATAATTTGAACGTTTTACAGAGTCGCTAGTTGGTAGATTTGAAATGGTTGTACCAACTCAACCGAGTTTTGTTTGAAAGAGGCCAAATTGCTAGACACTGTCGAAACTTGATCTTTAAAAACAAAGTTTTGAGTTCAGGGGCTTGGTTAAGTGTGGGGAAGGTGTTAGGCACCCCACGAGTCCCGTGTAAACATGGTACCACAATCTTTTCAATATTTCCCTTAAAACTGTAATGCGTGTGTGTGTGCTGTTTGAAAATTGGGCCTATGTTTGATTGATTGAAAGTAATCCTTTGCTTCGTTGAACCTATATACGAAAGGTTTGATTTGATTTGCAAAAAGTGTTTAATTTGATTAGCAAAAGTGTTTAATTCGATTTGCAAAAGCTTTTTTTTTGATTGAATTGAAAATGATGTTTTGAAAGCTGGTTATCAAACCTTTACGCTAACATAGGAATTGAAGCCTGTTGATACTTCCAATTTTATCTTTATAGCTTTAAGGCTGCATTTGAATGGTGATTGTCGGGCTGTGAAGCATCCTCGACCACAAAAATAAATACAAGTGTCGGTCTCCTCATGGGCATGATAGCCATCAGAGGGACTTTGACACGACAAATCATATTTTCACTATGTTGAGACCTTAAATTCGGATAACCGTTTTAAGGTCTTTTGTATGTACATTTTCTATAGAAAAACTTGCAGGGTACATCTGTAAAGTGGAGTTTGTCCATCGTGGGAATCAGATTCTGATCAGTTTGATCATGAATTCCACGATTCCTAGGCTCACATATGAGTAGCCAATAAACCTACACAGTTCAAATTTGTACGGAAACATATATATCCCAAATGTCGCCAGAACCGAGAATTCATTCAGTAAATCCTGGTTCGCACCTGGCTGAAGCGTCTCGTTCCCACTAGAGAGTGATCTAAAGGTAGCGAGGTTGCTTTTATAACTGAAACTAGAAAAATACTAGATTTAAATAAATCTCAGCCATTTAAATAAATCTAGTTCGCCCGCAGATATGTCAGTGCCAATTCATATAGAACGAAATATTTAAAGCAACAATTTAATAAAAGCGAGTAAAGCAGGATATATATATATATATATATATATATAATTATATATATAAAAGTTGTAAAGGGCGATGTGTTTTCACACCAGTGCCTGGAATGGAATTGAAATATATATATATATATATATATATATATATATATATATATATATATTTATAAAAGTTGTGTAAAAGCCACGGAATGATCCAGGCTAGACAGAATTGAAATATATATATATAAACCGTAAAAAGGGCGATGGGTTTTAACGCTTGTGCACGGACTGAAATTGAAATAGACAGAAAAGTAGTCAATCAAGACTGGAAAGATAACCTAGTGTGGTGAATGTTGCAGATATGTATAAAAACAGTAAAAAAGGCCATAGAATGATCCAGGTCGAACTAGAATGTAAATGTACAAAAAAGTAGTCAACTAAGACTAGGAAGAGAACCCAGTGGTGGTGAAGGTTGCTTATATATGCATATTTATATATAAAAATAATAAAAAGACCACAGAATGATCAGGCCGAACTGAAATATAACTGTACAGAAAAGTAATCAACCAGTGACTGGAACCCAGTAAAATGGTGAAGGGTGCAAAAACAGTATAAACTTTTTTATATATATACAAAAATGTAGTCAACCAAAACTGGGAAGAGAACCCAGTGGTGGTGAAGGCTGCTTATATATGCATAAATATATAAAAAAGCAGTAAACTACCTCGAATTTGACATTCGGGCTTGTCAGAATCAAAAAATTAGTATATATACAGTTAAATATATACAAAAAAAGCCAAACCCGGACTGGGAAGATAACCCAGTCCGGCAAAGTTACTCAAAACGAAGGTGCTAGTGCATTGAAGCTGTTAGAGCTAACGGATCGTCAATCCAAGTTGTAAAAATGCCAAAAAATGCGTTTATGTACAAAATTATACCAAATTTTGATGAAAACAGCAATTGAACTAAGTTCCGGGGCTATTTAGAAAACAAAACTTGATACGCAAGTGCAAAACAGTACAAAGAAGTAGTATTAACTTGTTGATCGTAAAAATACTCACAATGGACTGCTACACAGGATTTTTGCCAAATCGTAGGCTTTAAACATCCAAATCTACCGGTTATTTTATGATATGTGGTAGTATGTGGGTATATCTATGTGTTAGAGTAAAAATATTTGGCCTTGGAAGACACCAGTTTGGTCGAGAAACGAAACGGGTAGGGCTCCAGAACGATTTCTAACTTAAAAATGAGAGGGGGGAGCACTAATATATATAGACCTGAGTGCCTCCACTCTATCCGCGATAGAAGCGGGTCTACTCGAGGCTCCACGTGGCGGGCCCCGTCACCTTAAAGTGCGTGCACGCCGAGCAATGCGATGTCAGGTTCGAAACTTCATAACTTTTGATCGGAGCGTCCGTTTGAGGCGTGCTCTATCTTTCTGGAAAGCCCTCACAGAGAGTGTCACAATGACATAGGATTTAAAACTTTTTAAGTCCAAAAAGAAAGGTTCATAATCAGGTCTTTGTTTCCCCATAATTTATCCGTCGAGCTGTCTTGTGCTGTTTTCACTCGGGATCACCGTTATGGTTCTTTCTGACCTTGGTGGCATCAATTCGGCTTGAGTTTAATCAAATTGGCTTCAAGTTGGAAAAATGACCATTTTGCCCCTCCTAGAGTTGCCTTCAATGTCGGCATGGCCTTCGATTGACTTCTTGGGGTTGTTTCCAAGGTTTGGATCCCATTTGAGTCTGTTTGTCTTTAGTGTTGTTCTTCGAGGTTGACTTGGTGGCTCCAGGTTTTCCTCTGGAGATGTTGTTATGCTTCAGGACTATTTTTGAAGTTAACCTGACATTTCGGGTTGAGACCGGGGCTGACCTGTACCTCCCGGGTTGAGACCCGGGCTGACCTGTACCTCCTGGGTTGAGACCGGGGCTGATGTGATGCTTCAGGTTTGTCTCTGAAAGTTGGATTGGCTTCCCAGGGTAATCTCTGAGGCTGAACTAGATCTCCTGGTTGTGACCGGGGCTTAACTGTACCTCCCGGGTTGTGACCAGGGCTGAATTGATATCCCAGTATTAAGACCGGGGTTGATTTGATGGCCCAGTATTGAGACCGAGGTTGAAATGATGGCCCAGGTATTGAGATCGGGGTTGAGCTGATGGCCTGATATTAAGACCGGGGTAGTGCTGATGGCCCGGTATTGAGACCGGGGTTGAACTGACGGCCCGATATTGAGACCGGGGTTGAGTTTGCAATCCTGATATTGGTGATCGGGGTTGAGTTGACATCTCGGTATTGGTGACCGGGGCTGAGAAGATAATTTTGCCCTTCTGCAAGGTTAGTAACAGAAAAACAAAATTTCAAGTGTTTACAATTGGCAATAATCAATGTTTTTGAGTTTCCACCCAATGAGTCCTGCATTTTCTTGGGAGTTAAATATAAAATAATGGAAACTCATTTAAGCATGATGAAGAACAAATTTGATTTTTAGTTTCACCTGAAGAAGAAATGTCAATCTTGAATCTCTATAAGGAACATGCCTCGTCTTAGCGTGTGCCGCATCCACAAGAACCATAATTACATGACTGTGAAGAGAAATAGTTAACCATAAATCAGCAAAGGGCTTGTGACAAATGAAAAGACTTCATAATCGGCAAAGAAAACAAAATATGCTAAATCAATTCAGTTATCCAGTGTAGATAATCAATTCAGTTACCCCAGTGCCAGATTGAAGCACCAGCACCTCTCGGTTATTCTCATTACGATCTGATCTATGTCTTCGCCAATCCTCATAACCATCTTTTATAGCTGTCACACAGCACAAAGAGGAGAGGAAAAAGAGACACAGTTCTCCCAAAGAAAACAAACTATTATACTATTCCAACACAAGTAAAGAAAACAAACTACCAGTACCGGTGACTTACAGACTCTATTATACAATATTTAAATTTTGTTAAAAATAGAATAGAATACAATTGTTTGCAGAAGACATAGGGGGCACTACTATTAAGGATATGTTTTTGTAATTCTACCCAATTACTAGAGAGCATACAACAACAATTACTAGAGAGCTACTAGCCTAATAACATTAATCATGAATCTCCAGCTTTTATACAAATTATAATAAATACACTACAGTTAACAGGTAAACAAACAGGAAAATTAAAAAAACTGTCCAACACAATAAGAAATCAAAGTAAATAGAGTTTATAAAAAAACTCACAGTTTTTGGTCGTCATCGATTTCGAGCTTCTTCTTGCATCCAGAGGAGCGTCGATGCCGAGGGGTTTGATAAACTTTATGTGGAGGACGGTGTAAACAACAAAGGGCATGAGTCCATACAAAATTGTCAATGAAATCAGTAATTTGAAGCGGGATGGAAGCGGGGATGCGACGACGACGGTGGCGGTGAAGCGGGAGCTGGCAGTGGTGGTGATGGAGTCTCTCTTGGAGTGGCCTAGTGAGCTTCTTTGAAGAGAGAAGCCATAGTCAAGACTAGAGAGAGAAAGTACAGAGATAGTAGAGAAGAAATTTTGCTCGAGTGAGAACCAAAGAGAGAGCCCTAATCGAAGTACTGAAATGCGCAGGTATACAAATCAAACCCCTCCGTGTTTTTTTTAATATACAACGTTTCTTTAAGAAAACGTTATAAATTTAAAACCAAAAAATGGCCCAAATGAATCCACAACGTTTTTCCATATTCAACTACAACATTTTCTCAAAAAACGTTATGGAAAAAAAAAACCACAACGTTTTTTATAAAAACGTTGTCTATTAAGTGTCATCTATTTACTGTTTTGTAGTAGTGTCAAATAAATAATTCATATTATTTGAATAATATTATTAGATATCATTATTGGCAATGTCTAGAAAGTTCTGTCGAGAAAAGGGGTTAGGTTATATAATTGTGCGCCAATAAAGAGAAATCCTTATCGGAAAGCCCCCTTTCTTGGGAACGACCTAGTTGTCAATATTGTCATTCTATAAATATTAATTATGAATAATAATTGATGAATAAAATAAAAATTATTGATAAATATGATAAGTAAATATTTGTCCAATTTTGATATACAGGGAAGAATTTTTAGTATGAGACATTTGTTGAAAGTTGATTTTATCTTTATCTGATAAAATAATTCATTTAAATATATTATTATAATATTACATTATAATAGTATAATATGATAATATAATAGTATCGTTTTATAATCTGAATGATAATATTATTATAATAAATTCATGGTATAAAAATAAAATGAATGGGAAAAAAGAAAATTGAATTGGAATTTTTTTATAAATGTTTTAATATATATATATATATATATATATATATATATATATATATAAACGTGTGGGATTTTTGTGGAGGCTTTGAAATGTTTGGTGTGCTGAAGAAAGTTGTCAAAAGTGGTGTGCTCCGTAAGTGAGTTTAGTCAACATTGGTGTTCTGACAGTTTCCTATAAATAGGGTGCTTAGTTCGAAATGAAAATCACACTAAAATCAGAAAATTTTCTCTCTATAATATTGAGTGTATTTCTTGTGAGTATAAGGATAGTTTGAGTGTGGATAACAGTGCAAGATTTTCGCAACATAATATCCGATATTCCAGTCAGATCTAGTATTCTACTAAGGTAAAGGATATTATTTTTCTCGTAAATGATGTTATTTTTTTTTCATATTCGTAAAGGATATTATTTTTTTTTCATATTCCATATTATGACAGTGATAATATTTCATTTCATATTACCAAATTTAAACTTACTACGGTAAGTATTGTTTCTATAATTCCTCAAATGATTAGAAATTCTTTGAATTTTACGCTTCATCTAATATCATTTCACTAAAATATTGATCTGAACTTTCTTATGAAATTTTTATCTTTTCATGTCGGTGTACTATTCATTCGGGTACTATTCACGAGGTACTATTCACGGGGTACTGTTCACACAAAAAAATTGTCCAAATTATCTTTGATTGTATCCATGTTTTGATCTTCATTTTGAATTTTGGATAAATTCTCAAATATCTGTCCTTTATCTTATTGGATTCGTTTTTATATTATTTTTCATCATCCTCAGTCTTATATTGTGGTGAAAGTTATCTTTGGCCCGTAGTGCAAAGATGAACTGTTGATTGATGAATATCTTTGAACTGTAGTGCAAAGATGAGCTGTTGATTTATGAATATCTCTGGCCTGTAGTGCAAAGATGAGCTGTTAATTTATGAATATTTTTGGCCTGTAGTGCAAATATGAACAGGTATTTGACATGATCATAACCACTGGTGATACAAATGAATATCCTTGGCCCATAGTACATGGATAATTCGTTGATTGAAAATATTATTGATTGGTGTTACAGGGATAAAATATTGATGATGGATTATATCATAGAAGATAGTAGACATCATTCTCTGCTTAACTCTTTTAATAAATTATTATTTCCACTGCAGTTATTGATCTAAAATTTGTTGTCCATAATATTTTATCTGATTTATTGAAGGCTAACGATAATTTATTCTTCATTATCTTAGTCATAATATTCTTTACTGGGCTAGTTGAGCTCACCCTTTTCTTCCATTGTTCTCTTCAGGAAATGAGAATATCGCGGGGACTAGTCGGAGAATGGAGTGATGGTCCGAGTTAGAGCTGTAGAAGTCCTCACTATTTTATAAAATAGTGTGATAATAATTATAATGAGGACTTATTTGAGTGTTTATATTTTTGTATTATATACGATCTGTATTGAAGCTTACAGTTTGTGTGGTCGTATTTTGCATGACCGTTTGTTATAAGAAGATTTGTATTTGGATTCTGTATCATGTATTTTGCGACTCAGAATGGGTTGAGTGAACCTATTTTGGGGGCGTCACATTATAGGTCTCTATCTTGCCGTCCGCTCCAGTCTTTCTTTTAAAGACCCATTTACACCCAATAGGCTTAACGCCTTCACGTGGTGAAACCAAAGTCCATACTTGGTTTTCATCCATTGAGTCCATTTTGAATTTCATGGCTTCAAGCCATTTCCCTGAGTCATTGTTACTCATAGCCTGTTCGTAATTCAATGGATCATCATCATTCATGACGTATACCTCATAGTCATCCTCAATGACGAATCCATACTTTTCAGGTGTCTTCGATACTCTTCCAGATTTATGAATAGGGTGTGGTATAATAGGTTCTTCTACTTGGTCAGGTACCTGACTTTGATCCGTAGTAATTTGTGGTTCTTGAGCTTCTTCAAGATATATCTTACTTCCACTGACCTCTTCATGGATAAACTCCTTTGCCAAGAAGGCAGCATATTTTGCAACAAAAACCTTTTGATCAGTTGGATTATAGAAATAATACCCTACAGTTTCTTTAGGGTATCCCACAAATCTACGCTTGTCGAATTTAGTCTGTAGCTTATCATTTTTAAACTTTTTGACATAAGCTGGACAACCCCAAGTCTTAACATGCTTGAGATTTGGTTTCCTCCCTTTCCACATCTCATATGGAGTCTTTGGGGTGGATTTGGTAGGTACCTTGTTAAGCAGGTATGCAGCCGTTTCTAGGGCATAACCCCAGAATGAAATTGGAAGATCAGAAAAACTCATCATGGATCGAACCATGTACAACAATGTTCTATTTCTCCTTTCAGATACTCCATTTAACTGTGGTGTACCTAGTGGAGTCCATTGTGAGATTATACCATTATCTTTGAGACAATTGAGAAACTCACCGCTTAAGTATTCTCCACCTCGATCTGATCGAAGAATCTTAATACTCTTACCCGTTTGTTTCTCTACTTCACTTCTGAACTCTTTGAACTTTTCAAATGATTCTGATTTATATTTCATTAAATACATATATCCAAATCTTGAGTGATCATCAGTGAAAGTAATAAAATAAGAATACCCACCCCGTGCATTCGTTGTCATAGGTCCACAAACTTCTGTGTGAACCAACGCTAACAACTCTGTAACTCTTTCTCCTTTTCCACTAAAAGGAGATTTAGTCATTTTACTCATGAGACAAGATTCACAAGTTAGATATGATTCATAATCAGATAGCTCTAGGAGTCCATCCTTATGCAACTTGGATAATCTTGTTTCATTAATATGACCGAGTCTACAGTGCCACATATAGGTATAATTAACATCATCTCCTTTTCTTTTCTTAGTTTGTTCTATTTGAAGTATATTTTCATGCAAGTCAAGTATATAAAGTCCATTTCGCAGATTACCAATACCATATAAAATATTGTCTTTATAAATAGAACAACTGTTGTTCTTTATTATAATGTCAAATCCGTCCATATCTAATACGGAAATAAAAGTAATTTTTCTAATGATATTCGGAACAAAATAACAATTATTTAAATAAATGAACTTGCCTGAAGGCATTGCTAAACAATAAGTCCCTACAGCTAATGCAGCAACCTTTGCTCTATTTCCCACTCGTAGGATGACCTTATCATTGCTCGGCTTTCTACTTCTAACCAGTCCCTGCACAGTATTACATATGTGAGAACCACAGCAGGTATCCAATACCTAAGTAGAATTATGACTTTCAAAAAATTTAATTTCAATCATGAACAAACCTTGATTGGAAGTCGAACTTTCTCCAAGCTTCTTCTCTGCTAGAAACTTCTTGCAGTTCCTCTTCTAGTGTCTCGGCTCATTGCAATGGAAGCACATTCCTTTGCCAGCTGGATCAGGTTTCTTTTGTTCCTTTAAGTTCACATTTCCCTTAGCCTTCTTAGATTTCTTCTTTTCAGAAGACACCTTGGGCCTCTTCCATTTATTGAAAGAATCCATCATCAAGACATGGTTCTTTTTGGATGGGAAGTGACCTTCTGCAGTTTTCAACATGTTAAGTAATCCAGGCAAACTGACATCTAACTTATTCATGTGAAAATTTACAATGAAATGCGAGAAGGTCTCAAGGAGTGACTGTAAGACCAAGTCTTGACTCAACTCCCCATCCATGACGAACCCAAGATGTCCAAGGCGTTCAATCAGATTGATCACCCTTAGGACATGAGTCTCAACAGTTGTACCCTCGGTCATCCGAGATCGGAAGAGCTCCTTAGATATCTCATATCTAGCTGTCCTACTTTGTTCACCATACAACTCCTTGAGGTGAAGCAACATAGTAGGAGCATCCATGTTTTCGTGCTGACGCTGAAGCTCGTTATTCATGGATGCGAGCATGATGCATTGAGCCACAGATCCATCATCACTTTACAATGGTGACAATCTCTTCCTCAGAGGCTGATTCTGGAACAGTTCCAAGGACAGGTGAATTTAGGACATAAGAAATCTTTTCAGCAATGAGAACTATTCTCTGATTTCTTAACCAGTCCGTGTAATTTGGTCCGGTAAGTTTATTAGCATCAAGTATGCTACGCAGTGAAATAAGTTATTTTGACATTTTTAAAATTCTGCATGTGAAAAGATAACATTTTAGCAAACATTCATTTGATTAATTTTACATACCAAAATAAATTTATGTCTTTATTTTAAATTAGTATCTCACACTATTTTTATCAAACTATATTACTCTCACTTATATAGTTCGGCAACATCTAATTAAAGATTTACTAGTGAGAATAAGGATCTCATTTCAAATGTATATAGCCTTGTGGATAGCACAATAAACGATATATAAATAAATAGGTAGACAACACTTTGTCAATTACATCAACATATAACTTATTTTATTTTGCCTCTTAAATCATAATGGTCAAGTGTGTGCACATCCGAACTAAAATAATTTAAGTTAAGTCCAACCTAGCACTTTCATAAATTCAAAAAAGAAAAATATTTATCCTTGTGGATAGCACAATAAAATAATATTGTTCAATTTTCTTGATAAGCATCAAATGTGATTAAATTAATATCTTAAATACGTAATACTCGCCTTGTGGATAGCACAACACACTTGTATTAAATATTTAATACTTTATTAATTTATCATGCTAGAAGGCGACGTTCGATATTCCAAATATCATTGAACGCTTCAGACTTTATATAATTTCTTTGAGGGGTTTGTTATTATTTGTCTCATCTTGTTTAGCGCGCATGCACACACACACACACACACACACACACACACACACACACATATATATATATATATATATATATATATAAAATACGCGTCATTTTATTAAATATGCGAAGCATGTTTGCATAAAATATATTATATATAATACTTAGCATGCACTTATAGAATGCTATATTCTACCAGGATTGATTATGGACTTTTATTCTAGTTTGGTTCACTAGAGCCACCAAGTGAACCAAGAGGTCAAACCTAGGAGTGCAAGAATTTAAATTTAAACGTAACTATTACATTTACACCTGAGCTCCATTCAAACGGGTCTTTACGTGCTCCTTAGTCTCCAATTTCTTCAAGATAATTCTAACTATCTCTATTACATAAACTATTTAAATTAAATAGAAACCTTGATCAGCAGTCAAGGGGAAGTACATAGAAGGGAGATAGAATTTACATCGAGACAAATCAGAGAAAACGAGGATACGCAAATCCCATTTAATAAAACTAATTCATTCAAGCATTCAACTAAAATAAAATCCAGTCACATTGGTCAATAGTCCATAATCAACCCCATTTGTTATCATACACATCAACATATGCATCAATAAATAATCATTCATCTCATGAATAATAAAACCATTCCATATATAGATTAATGTCGTTTAATGGACAAAAGTTTTGCTAAATTTAATTTTTGAAACAAAATAAACTCTTTTATTTTAAAAATATAAATTCAAATTAAACTCCTTTAATTTTAGCAATCTGAAATCATATTTCAAATAAAATAAACTCCTTTATTTTAAACTTTTATTAATTAAATAAACTATTTATTTCAATTGAAATAAAAATTAGAATTTCAATTTCTGTCCAGGGGCTGGCGCAGCTGCGCCCAGAATGAACTGGCGCGCGGCGCAGCTGCGCTGCCTTTCTGAATAGAACAATTTTGCTGAACAGCGCAGCTGCGCCCAGAATGAACTGGGAAGCGGCGCAGCTGCGCTGTTCATCGCAGAATCTGCAGAATTCGATTTTTGTTCAGAAAATTTGATCCAATCTTACATCAATTCATACATAGAATTATAAAATTGATAATTAATACAAAGTTAGGCTTTAATACCACTGTTGGGTTTGTACGTAACTCATACATGTAATCAAATTACACAATTAAAGGGCGGAAGCGCGAAACATAGGTTTTTAAAATTTTTATACAAACCCATACCATGATCATACTTTGTGCTCAATTATCAAAAACAGAAAAGTAAGGATGAATAAGAATCATACCCTTGTAGAATCTAGCTTCCACATGTACGAGTTCTACTCCTTGCTCTCCTTGATCTCCTTGAATTTCCCGTAGTGGCTCATTTCTTTAATTAACGTTAGCCACCCAAGTGTTTGACCTCTAGAGGTGATCCACCAAGGAAGAGGAATTACTCAGGAAGATGGGTGGTTGGCTAAACCCTTTTTTTCTAATCTCTGTAGAAATATGTGGTACTCTCCAACTCTTGAAATTCACGTATCTCTTATATCTGATATAAGACTCTCTTATATAGATATTAGGTTAACCCTACTAATCTAATTAGAATTGGATTTTATTTAATTAATTAATTAAACTCTTTTAATTAATTGGCTTCCCAACATATTGGGATTAATTAATTAAACTCTTTAAATAATTTGCCTCCTAATCTCATTAGGAATGAGTGAGAGTACTTATATTAAATTAATTCTTAAACTTCTTTAGAATTAAAATAATAATAATAATATTAATAATATTAATAATACTCCTCTTATTAATTTATATTTAATATTTCTAAAATATTAAATAATAAACATTACGCTATTTAATTTATTCTATCACTATAGATTAAGTTAATTACACTTAATGCATTATTATGATTATGCCATTATCTTCTTAAATAATTCTTCTTCCTTTTATGGTGTGACTCTTTAGGTTCTCCATATTAAACCGGTTGTGAATAAATTAATTAGAACAATTCTAATTTTATTTAAATAAATAAATTAAACTAATAATCTATTTAAATAAATAACATTTATTCTACAATAGGGATAAGCCTCCCTAGCGATCAACGACTTTCTAGATAATATAGATTTCAACATTAATCATAAAAGAACCTGTGAGTTAATAGTTACCGTACAATTCAATCCTTCCACTATACAATGTCCCAATTGAATATAAGACATGGATTTACTGTCAAGTTTTATTTTATTTAATTATATGTATTTCGATTAGAAAATGCACAACTCCATATAATGCAAATTAGAAACTCCTTTCTAATTTTATTCCACCTTGGCCAAGGATTCCTGGGTTGTCATTTAATGAATCACATAGGACATATCTCCTCTTTTGCTAGAAGTGGTAGATTCTTTATTGATCATTCATTATCTCCATATGTAACTCATTATACCCAAGCATACCCTTTTATATACCCTAAAGGGCCTTAAGGAATAAGTCAAAGTATAATTCATTACATTAAAGATACTATGATGATCTCAAGTCCAAGGATCACTTGTACTACTATCACATTAGAAATTCCTATTGACAGGCGAGTAAAACTCCATTAGGTATTCCATACCGAGTCACGTTCAGTGAACTTATTCTACAATAAGCACCTACATACTTGCTTTAGTGTCTACACACAAATGATCATGAGATCAATCATCCTCATCCAATGAGCAAGCAACATATGCACCAATCTATCCGAATTTACTAATCCCCTTTTTAGTAATCCCACAATTGAGAACTATTTTAGTTTTAAGCTTTCTATTAATTTAAATCTCATTAGCATGATCAACATCATGATTCTAAAAAGCATTGCTTAAAACTATGGGTTATTTACATATTATAAAACAGCATCATGTAGATAATTAAATGCCTTTAATAAATGAATACTTTTATTAATAAATAAATAAGATTGTTTACAAAGTATGTGCTTTATCATCATACATGATTGGCTTGTATGCACACTACTATCAGCTAAACCCAAGCTCAATATGGGTGCCCCATCGGCTAATGTTCCACGACAGGAACCACCTCCTGGTTTTCGTCCACCAATCAATTCTTATCCACCTTTTCAATCTGCTCAGCCTGCTCAATCATCCCATGTCACTCTACAACAATTCTCATCTTTGGAGGACACTTTAAAACAATTCATTCAAGTGACCACCCAAAATAACCAGACTTCAAGTCAAATTTTGCAAGAAGTTAGGAACAATGGCCTTATGAACACTCAAGCCATCATCAAGTTAGAGAGTCAAATGGGTCAATTGGCTAGTCATTTGGGTGAGAGAGAAAAGGGTAAATTTATGAGTCAGCCGATTCCGAATCCTAAAAGTGTTTCCCCGGGTGGGATAACTCCTAACCCACCAAATGCACCAACACATGGGCAAGTTCAAGCCATCACCACCCTTAGTTTGGGAAAGGAAATTGATAGCGAAGAGGAAAAGAAAAAAGAAGAGCAGTATCCAGCTGAGGTTGAGCCTACACCTCAAGTTGTGAACCAAGTTCCTCTTGCTAAGCAAGCAAGTGAAGATCTCTCGAGTAAGACCTTTGTTCCTAAACCCCCATTTCCTCATAGAATAAAAGACGATAAGAAGGGTACTCAATTTGAAGAAATTTTGAAAGTGTTTAAGCAAGTTCAGATAAACATTCCATTACTTGATGCCATTAAGCAAGTACCTTCTTATGCCAAGTTTCTCAAAGACTTGGTCACTCAAAAGAGGAGAAAAAATGTTTCAAAAAAGGCATTTTTAGTTTAACATGCAAGCTCCATTATTCAATGCAAGATCCCTGTCAAGTATAAGGACCCTGGATGTCCAACAATCTCATGAAAGATAGGAGATCATCATATTGAGGGAGCTTTGGTAGATTTGGGGGCTAGTGTGAACTTACTGCCATATTCTGTGTATGTGCAGTTGTATTTAGGAGAGTTAAAAGCCACACTAATAACAATCCAACTTGCTGATAGGTCAGTGAAAATTCCTAGAGGTGTCATTGAAGATGTTCTAATCAAGGTAGAAACTTTTTATTTTCCTGTGGACTTTGTTGTCCTTGATACTGAGCCTGTTCAGAACACAAGAGGCCAAATTCCTGTGATTTTAGGGCGACCATTTCTTGCTACATCCAATGCCCTCATCAACTGCAGAAATGGAGTGATAAAAATTTCTTTTGGGAATCTCACAGTTGAGCTAAATGTTTTTGACATTAGCAAGACCTCGACTAGAAACTGATGATAATGATTTCGGACAAGTCCATTTGATTGATAGTCTAGTAGAGGAATCTTTCTTGCAAACTTGTAAAGAGGACCCATTAGAAGCTTGCCGTCCTATGTTGGTTGTGATTTCAATATTGATGAATCTATAGAGCATGTCAATGCACTTTTAGATTAAATGTCAGTCCTGGGTACACATTCTTTCCAACCAAAACCAAAGCCTCTCAATCTCTCATCAACTCCCTGACCTCTTTCCATTAAAGAACCACCGAAGTTAGACCTAAAGCCCTTGCCAGATAATTTAAAATATGCATTCTAGGTCCAGCAGAGTTGTTTCCAGTTATCATAGCTTCTAATCTCGATAATGCTCAAGAGAAAAAATTACTTGAAGTCCTTCACGAGCATAAGGAAGCTTTTGGGTGGTCTATTACAGATTTGAAAGGAATCAGCCCGTCAGTTGTCATGCATAAGATTCACTTAGAGGAGAATGCAAAACCCTCCCATGAACCACAAATAAGGCTGAATCCAGTGATGCGAGAAGTAGTTAGGGCTGAGGTACTCAAATCCTTGATGCGGGTATTATATACCCGATATCCGATAGTAAGTGGGTGAGCCCTGTGCAAGTAGTTCCTAAGAAGTCAGGGGTTACAGTGGTAGTCAATGAACATAATGAGTTAGTTCCATCTCATGTTCAGACGGGATGGCGTTTTTGTATTGACTACCATAAGTTGAATTCAATGACTAGGAAGGATCACTTTTCCCTTCCTTACATTGATCAAATGCTGGAAAGGTTAGCCGGTAATGCTTATTAATGATTTTTGGATGGTTATTCCGGCTATAACCAAATTATAGTCAATCCATCTGATCAAGAGAAGACAACATTAACGTGCCCATTTGGTACATTCGCCTACCAACGTATGTCTTTTGGGCTATGAAATGCACCTGCCACTTTTCAGCGGTGCATGATTTCTATAATCTCAGACATGGTAGAGCGATTCATGGAGGTTTTTATGGATGATTTTTCTGTGTTTGGGTCTTCTTTTGATGAATGTTTGAAACACCTAGCTCTAGTCTTAGAGAGGTGTAGAGAGAAAAACCTAGTGCTTAATTGGGAGAAGGGCCATTTTATGGTACAAAGGGGAATTGTTCTTGGGCATATCATCTCTAAAGAGGGAATTTAAGTAGACAAGGCTAAAGTAGAGTTAATCTCTAACCTACCGCCCCCGCGGACGATTAAGGAGAGTCGCTCATTTTTAGGCCATGCTTGTTTTTACAGGCGTTTTATCAGGGATTTTAGCAAGATTGCTAAACCTCTGTGCAATCTTCTTGCTAAAGAAGCCCCATTTGACTTCAATGAAGCATGTTAAAAAGCCTTTGAGACATTGAAATATGCTCTGACCTCTACACCTATTATCTGGTCCCCTGACTGGAACCTTCCATTTGAGATCATGTGTGATGCCTCTGATTATGCAGTTAGGACAGTTTTAGGTCAGAGAATTGATAAAGTCCCTCATGTGATCTATTATACAAGTAGAACTTTGAACGATGCTCAGCTCCATTACTCTACCGCAGAGAAAGAGTTGCTAGCAGTCGTATTTGCCCTAGACAAGTTTAGGTCCTATTTCTTGGGATCTAAAGTCATTGTCTATTCAGATTATGCCGCTTTGAAATATTTGATTTCCAAGACAGATGCGAAGTCGCGGCTGATTCGGTGGGTCTTGTTGCTCCAAGAGTTTGATTTGGAGATTAAAGATAAGAAAGGAGCTGAGAATGTTGTTGCAGATCACCTATCTAGGCTTATAGTTGAATTCTCAACTGATCCTTTGCCCATAGCTGAGACATTCCCTGATGAGCAGCTAATGCATGTTTCCTAGTCACCTTGGTTTGCGAACATTGTTAATTATCTTGTCACACATGAAATGCCAAATCATTTGTCTAAGCAAGATAAGTGCAAATTCTTGTCCGAGGTGAAGCACTTTTATTGGGATGATCCCTATCTCTTCAAGTATTGGCCTGATTAGGTAATTAAGAGATGCATCCCTGAGGATGATCAAAGGAAAATTCTCTCCTTTTGCCATGATCAGTCGTGTGGAGGCCATTTTAGTGGAAAGAAGACAGATACTAATGTTTTACAGTGCGGATTTTATTGGCCTTCCTTGTTTCTCGATGCACATGCCTATTGTGTTGCTTGTGAGAGATGTCAAAAGTTAGGTAGTCTCATGCGAAGAAATATGATGCCTCTTAATCCCATTTTGATAGTGGAGATCCTTGATGTGTGGAGGATAGATTTTATGGGACCCTTTCCTAACTCGTTTGGCAATCTCTATATTTTGATAGCCGTTGGCTATGTGTCAAAGTGGGTAGAGGCTATTGTGTGCAAAACAAATGACCACAAACTGGTGGTTCGGTTTCTGAAAGATAATATTTCTGCACGATTCGGTACACCCCGCGCTATCATTAGTGATGGGGTTGCACTGTGACACCCCCAAATCCGGGTACTTCATTTCTACAGGATTTGATGTTTACTATCTAAATAAAACATAACTACTACCAATAAATAAGGAATGTAAAATAAATTTCAACCTTTATTAATAAATAAAATCTTCCTTATAAAAAGGATTACAACCTTGTCCAAAAACATTCCCAGGGTTATCTAACCTTAACATCAACAAATGCGAAAAATAAAACATCACATAATAAAATTTATGTCTTATTACAAATCATATCATAAATATAAACAAGTCTTCACTTGTTCATCTTGCTCTTGCCTTTACTAGTTGACGGTTCTTGCACGATTCGGTACACCCCGCGCTATCATTAGTGATGGGGGTTACACTGTAACACCCCCAAATCCGGGTACTTCATTTCTACGGGATTTGATGTTTACTATCTAAATAAAACATAACTACTACCAATAAATAAGGAATGTAAAATAAATTTCAACCTTTATTAATAAATAAAATCTTCCTTATAAAAAGGATTACAACCTTGTCTAAAAACATTCCCAGGGTTATCTAACCTTAACATCAACAAATGCGAAAAATAAAATATCACATAATAAAATTTATGTCTTATTACAAATCATATCATAAATATAAACAAGTCTTCACTTCTTCATCTTGCTCTTACCTTTACTAGTTGACGGTTCGTCAACTTTTTCAACTTTAGCTGCAATGGTTATATAATGCAAGAGTGAGCAAACAAAAGCTCACTTGAAATAGCAAACAATAGTGATGATATAGTATTGAATAGCTTCAACTGAAATCCTGCCACGGCTCTGAGAAAGTTCTTCTTGACACACTACTGATCCTGCCTCGTCTCTCCTGGCAGACTACGAACTCCGAGATCTACTATCCTTGCAGACTACGATTTCGCCTTGATAGTTCTCGAGTCTTCCATGTCTCTCTTGGCAGACTAAGATGGCTGGTGCAGTGCTCGACGATCAGACATGCCTATCTATTACATTGTATAAGATCAGCCTAATAAGTTTGATCTTTCTATTTATAGTCCTTGTACATCATTTCTTTTTAAGGACTTTACAAAGATGTTTTGCTTATGTAGGATCAACCTAACATATTTGATCATTTCAGTCTAAGTTCTTGTACATATATTCCTATTATCTATCAAAGCACTTTACAGCTTTTATCAATACAAGCATACTTGCATATTCATTCATTTATATCATAATCAAATCTTATATAAATAGGAGTAACATTCTCATGTATATTTCTAACAAACTTAACTTGCTAACTAACCACATAACGTGAATCTAAAACTTACAACATGCATATCGCACGTGTATAACCTTTTAAACCATTACAACCATACCTCATGGTAACAATATGTAATTCACACATAACTTGTTAATATGAGACTTCAAATTTTCTTATACATGTCAACAATATGTTATATTATTGTTTTATACACTTAACATGTCATCAAACTCATTACATTCAATTAGTTCAACATGTTAGGACTTAAAAGACACAACACAAATTTCGGACAGCAGGAAAGCCCGTTGGGGTGGATATTTCAAGGCAAAAATTCCGCTGGGGTGGATATTCATGCTGGTGGAAAAATCAGCTCGCGAACTGTGTAGAGAAAAAGCCCAATTTGGCTTATTTCTTCGCATCAAACTCAGATTTTTGTACATATAATGCATATAAAACTTTATAAAATCATAACTTTAAACTTCTAACATATTTTTAATATACATACACAACACATAATTAAAACCCTTAATTTACTGATTTTGAAGAAAACACCATTGTTAAGAGTTCTTGAAGAAAATTAATACTGTGACTTTGTTTTTAAACCAAATCAAACAATTCAAAGCATGTTAATTTTGTTTCTTAACATATTATCATAATCTAAACTTAATTCTCATAATCATAGCATAATCAAACATAAATTTTGATATGTAAGAAATTATTTTTCAAATTAGTTCACTGTAAATTGCTATGAACATGATCATATTTACATGAATTGAACCACATAAACTATCATATAACACATATATAATAGTTTATATACATAACCTAACATATATTGATCATCAATTTATAGTTTATCACGAAAACCAATTTACAGAGAAGTTAAAATAATGAAGAACATGAAAGAACAAAACTTAAACTAAAGTATACATTTGCTTCTAGAGAAAGAAGATGAAGATGGTGATGATGATGTTTTGAATTCTTGCTTTTCATTTCTCAAAGCTTCTTCCTCTTTCTTTCTTTCTCTTCCTCTAACTCTAATATTCTAACTTAACGTAGAATAGCATACTGACATATATATATAATTACATATAATTATAAAATATAACCTGACAAAATATTTAATTCCTCTACTAAATACATATTAGTTATATTTTTGTTTGAAAATCAAAATCTATAAGGCTTGTTTGGCAAAAACTCTTTATTTTTAAAAACATATTTTTAGGAACTAAGGCCTTATTCGGTAAAACAGATTTAAATTAGATTTAAGGGCCCTGTTTGAAAAAACTAATTTAAAACCCTTTTAATTTATTTTAATAACTCTTTAACTACATAATTTTAAATGTCACACTTTATTTAATTAAATCTCAACATTCTAATTTAATTAAATTCAAGCTAACACTCATTCATTAAATAACATTACCACACAAATTACATTGCTACACAATTATAATTTACTTATTAATTATAATTTCATGTAACAAATTTCACATAATATTCATCTAATTTAATTATCTCAATTAAATTAGAACTACACCACAAAATTACTTACACAACAATTTAATATTAAATATTCATTTAATTAACATATTGCACTTAATTAAATTACTCCACAACAATCACATAAATTATTTATTTAACTAAATAAATAAATCAATTAAAATATTTATTTAATTCAATAAATATTTAAAATTAATATACAAAATCTCATTCGTTACAATATTTTCTCCTTAAAAGGATTCTGTCCCCAGAATCACAATAAAAAAAAACTCATTCGTTACATTCTTCCCTCTTTAAAAAGATTCTGTCCCTAGAATCGGTATACAAGAAATTAAACAATTGGAGATATGATTTCATCATAACTTCTTCGAGTTCCCACGTAGCTTCTTCAGTATTGTGGTTCCTCCAGATTACCTTAATAGAAGGTATCACTTTATTTCTAAGTACTTGCTCTTTTCTGTCAACTATTTGAACAGGAACCTCTTCATATGTTAAGTCTTTATCAAACTATAAAGGTTCATACTTTATCACATGCTTGTAGTCATGTTTGTATGGTCGCAGCACGGAAATATGAAACGTTATGTATATTATCTAGCTTCGGAGGTAACGCAACCTCGTAAGCTACTTCGCCAACCCTTCGCAATATCTCAAAAGGTCCAATAAATCGGGGACTCAACTTCCCCTTCTTGCCAAATCGAATCTTCGCCTTCTAGGGAGATACCTTCAAGAAAACGAAGCTTCCTACTTCAAATTCTCGATTTTATCGATGATAATCAGCATATTTCTTCTGTCTGTCCTGAGCAGCAACGAATTCAGCCATGTCGCAATGCATTCAACCACGTCTCTCTTTATATTCGGCCACCAAAAATGCTGTCTGAGATCCTAGTACATTTTCGTACTCTTAGGGTTAATCGAATATCTCGAACTTTGAGCTACGCCCAAAATTTCCTCTTTGATTTCTGGTACTGGCGGTACCCAGATTCTCCCTTCAAATCGTAGCAATCCATCGTTATCAATCTTGAATTTTATTTCTTCACCATCGGTTGCTCTCTTCCGAATCTTCTCACATACCTCATCACGAAGTTGTGCCTCTTTCACCTTGTCCACCAAGGTTGAACCGTTAGTTACTTGGAACAATTTCTCATCCACCATATTTGGATACTTAATTTCCAGCTCCAACTTAGCCATCTCGTTTACCATCTGTTCCTGAGCAGTTAGCAACATAACTTTTCCCAACCCTTTCTGCTCAAGGCGTTGGCAACAACATTGGCTTTACCCAGATGGTAAAGAATCTCGTAGTCGTAGTCCGTGATGAATTCCAACCATCTCCTTTGGCACATATTCAAATCTTTCTGTATAAAGATGTACTGCAGACTCTTATGATCTGTGTATATCTCACACTTTGCTCCATAAAGGTAGTGTCTCCATATCTTCAGAGCAAACACTACTGCCGCCAATTCCAAATCATGGGTCGGATACCCTTTCTCATAATCCTTCAGCTGACGTGATGCATAAGCAACGACTTTATCATTTTGCATCAGCACACAGCCTAATCTTTTATGTGAAGCATCGCTGTAAACCTCAAAATTTCCTGTACTATCAGGCAATGACAACACAGGCGCGGTACTCTACCTCTTCTTCAGTCCTGAAAACTCCCCTCACACTTTTTCGTCCAAACAAACTTAACTATTTTACTAGTTAAATTTGTCAACGGAGTTGAGATTTTGGAAAAGTCTTGGATAAATCTTCAGTAGTAACCTGCCAATCCCAAGAAACTCCTCACTTCTGATGGTGTCTTTGGCTGATCCCAATTCATCACAGCCTCAACCTTTGGTGGATCTACTGAAATTCCATCTTTGTCAATCACGTGGCCAAGAAATTGCACACGTTCTAACCAGAATTCGCACTTCGAGAATTTTGTGTATATCTTATCCTGTCTCAGCGATTCTAATGTCAGTCTTAAATGTTCAGTGTGTTCTTCTTTAGTTTTGGAATAGACCAAAATGTCATCTATGAACACCACTACAAACTTGTCTAGAAATGGCTTAAACACCCTATTCATTAGGTCCATGAATGTCGCGGGTGCAATCGTTAGACCAAATAACATTAACAAGAATTCGTAATGCCTATACCGAGTTCTAAAGGCCGTCTTCGGTATATCTTCTCTCCTCACCTTCAACTGATGATACCCACTTCTCAAATCTATTTTCGAGAACTATCTAGCACCCTTCAGTTGATCGAATAAGTCATTAATCCTAGGTAAAGGATACCTATTCTTGATCGTGACTTTTTTCAACTCCCTATAATCAATGCATAACCGCATCGATCCATCCTTCTTCTTGACGAATAATACTGGCGCTCCCTAAGGGGATACGCTCGGCTGAATATACTTTTTGTCCAGTAATTCTTACAGTTGAACCATCAAATCCTTCATCTCGAATGGAGCCATTCTGTACGGGGCTTTCGAAATCATAGCAGTCCCCGGTGCTAAGTCGATCACGACCTCTATCTCTCTATCTGGCGGAAGTCCTGGTAAATCGCTCGAAAATACATCCCCAAACTCCCTAACCACTGATATCTTTTCTATCTTCGGACTCTCTTTACGAGTATCCACTACGCAGGCTAAGTACCCTATACAACCTTGCTTCAATAACTTCTTGGCTTGCATAATCGTCAGACAACTCGCTTGTCTAGGCGATTTGCTACCATAAAATACTACCTTCAATGGAGTCGTAAGGTTTAAAGACTTCTTCTGGCAATCAATTACCGCACCATGGTTGAACAACCAATCCATACCCAGTATAACATTGAATTCCCCAAGTTTAATCGGAATCAAATCTACCATCAATTCCTGATCATTAATGTTTAATCTACAGTTCTTGTATATAAACCTAACAGGAATAACCTCCCTATTCGCAATCTCTATGTTTAAGGGGTAAAATAATTCCTCTTTAGGTAAATCTAAGGTCTTAGCAAAGTCATCAGATATGAATGAACAAGTAGCACCCGAATCAAATAATACGTAAGCATTTATACTATTAACCGAAATAATACCTGACACCACATCCTTTGACTGCATAGCATCCTGCACCGTCATGTTGAATGTTCTGACGGTGGGTCGGATCGCCTGTAGTGGTCCAGCGATAGTCAAAGTGTTGTCGCTGCCATTTCCTCTCCCTCTTGTCGACCCTCCAGTTGGCTTCTTAGGGAAATCCCGGGCCATATGATCCTTGGACCCGCATGTATAGCAAGCTCCCTTCTTCGGGTTAGGACAATTCGGCGC
Organism: Panax stipuleanatus; assembly: GCA_020205555.1. Taxonomy (NCBI): domain Eukaryota; kingdom Viridiplantae; phylum Streptophyta; class Magnoliopsida; order Apiales; family Araliaceae; genus Panax; species Panax stipuleanatus. The sequence goes on along the minus strand of CM035118.1, from coordinate 117,469,711 downwards.
AATGTGGCCTTCCTGACCACAGTTGAAGCATACTCGCTTCCCCCTCAGACACACTCCAGTGTGATTCTTCCCGTATGTAGCACATGCTTTAATCCTTCTCTTCTGCTGGCTTCCATGTTGAATCCCTGCAGATGTGTTGTCGTTCCATTTCCTTTTCTGGTTGTTAGCACCGCTGCCACCAGTCTTGTTCTCTATCTCATTCTTCTTCTTTTTTTGATCTTGATTATATCTGGTCAAGGCATCGCCCCCACCTTTTGCGGTGATCGCCTTTTCCAGTACCGCTGTAAACGTGTTTAGCTGGAATATAGAGATCTTACTGTAGAGCCAGGGCTTTAATCCCTGCTCGAACCTTCTTGCCTTTCGCTCGTCAGTACTGACCTGGTATGTTGTAAACCTTGCCAGCTCGTTGAATTTTGCAACGTACTCCGGCACCATCATCGTTCCCTGCTTCAACTCCAAAAACTGAACCTCCATCTGGTTCTGCGAGCTTATGGGGAAATACATTTCAAAGAACATCTATTTGAATCGGTCCCATGCTATCACTCCTTCTCCTTCCCTAGTCTTGTTAGCCTGCCACTAGTAACTAGCTTCCGACTTCAGCATGAACGTCGCGAAAGCCATCTTCTGGTCATCGCTAACTCTGGACACATCGAAGACCTTCTCCATTTCCATCACCCATGTTTGGGCCTCTATCGGGTTCATCGATCCATGGAATTTTGGTTGTCCTACTGCTTTGAATTCCTTAAATGTAGTAGCTTGGACTTGCGACTGATTCGCAAGCGCTCCCATCAGTAGGTTCACCAATTGCTGAACCGAATTGGCTTTCATCCCATTATTGTTATTGTTGTTATTAGTCGAACCCACTGGTTGTTGACGTGTAGGTCTTCTTCTAGGAGGTATCTTTCTGTTAAGACATATTCTTATTAGATCCCTTACCCATCTCTTAAATATTCAAGTTCAAACTTAAACATCTAATATAACTCAATTCACACTTAAACACATAGCACGTCAATAAACTTCATTATTGATTCATTCATAGTTTTAAAACATAGAATAGATAGCATCTCTGCTATTTATATCATCTTTCCTGAACTAAAACAAGTTGCAGGATTACATCATTATCTTATCCCATTATTATCTCAAATTCTGGGATTTACATTTATTTATTATATAAGGAAACACTTATACTCTACTATCTAGGCATATAAAGACGTCGCGCAGCCTCTCCACGTTCTTCTTCCATCACCCGAAACACTGTTCTGCGATCCACCATATACCACGATAAATCTTTGAACTGAGCTGGGTAATAAAAGACACGATCCTGGGCCCTACCTATAGCTGAATGAAAAGCATATTTTGTCTCCCTCAGCTTGGCATTCTTCACTTGAACCTCGTCTTCAGCTCGATCTGCACGTTGAGTAGCCCTCAAGCAAGCATCCTCAGCTCTGGCACGCTTCGCTGACTCCTCTTTGACGTCGTTCTTCAGTTTCGCTAGTTCAGGCAGTGCATCATCCCTTTCGCTCTCCACGTGGACTATATCCCACTTTGCGTTTTCAAGCTCATCGTCCAGTTCTTGAATTGTCTCCTCCCTTTGTTCTATGGTAGTCCGACTCTCGTCCACCAGTTCCTCAAGCTCTCCGACTCGACCAAGTAGCTCAATGTTGCGGTCGTAGACCTCCTCGTACATTACAGCGTTAATAGAGTTAGGTGGAAATTCCTCTTCAGGATCCTCCTCCTTCTCTGACTCATCCTCGTCATCTCGGTCAAAGACTGGCTCATGCACTTGACCAACTATGGTGATCAATGGAGATGGCTCTCTCTGAACCAACTACTCCCAGACAGTATGGATGTCACGTGGCTCTTCATCCTTAGGCATCTGAGGTAACTCCTCCCTGGCCTTACTGGACTATCCAACATTCGTCATCCTGACAACAAAATTTTAAAGTTTAATTATTACGTGATATCGATCGATACTCTTCTCATAATTAAACGTAAAAACATAGCACATAAGATAGTTTATTATCTTTAGCTATCATTACTATCTTTTCGATCTCCTACAAGGCTACTACCTAAGGTTTTCCCCACCTAAGGTTCATAACCTAAACACTGCTTTGATACCAACTTGTGACACCCTCAAATTCGGGTACTTCATTTTCACGAGATTTGGTGTTCACTATCTAAATAAAACATAACTACTACCCATAAATAAGGAATGTAAAATAAATTTTAACCTTTATTAATAAATAAAATCTTCCTTATAAAAAGGATTACAACCTTGTCCAAAAATATTCCCAGGGTTATCTAACATTAACATCAACAAATGCGAAAAATAAAACATCACATAATAAAATTTATGTCTTATTACAAATCATATCATAAATATAAACAAGTCTTCACTTGTTCATCTTGCTCTTGCCTTTACTAGTTGATGGTTCGTCAACTCTTTCAACTTTAGCTGCAATGGTTATATAATGCAAGAGTGAGCAAATAAAAGCTCACTTGAAATAGCAAACAATAGTGATGACATAGTATTGAATAGCTTCATCTGGATAGATAATATTTCATTCATCGATAATCAAGAATAAGATTTAGAATTCCTCTAAAGGTCATAAGACCTTGAACTATGTCCCAGTTTATAAACATTTCTATTTAAACCTTTAACGGTCGTTAGACTATATGGACTCTTAACACGTACTTAGGGGGATCAGCCCTTCGTGCCATATATTGTACACAAACATCTTAACGCTTTCGCATGGTAATCCCCTATTACTAGGGTTGTTCATCTCAATATTTAATAACAAGTCCGCACCAAAGAAAGTTTAGTTTGGATAAGCTAACAAGGTAATTTGGCGTTCAACTATCATCAACTAAGGAGTAATTGAATCAACTTACAACAGTTAAGAATTCAAAAAATACTATGAGTCATAACAATAGACATCATAATCAATAGTAATGCTTTAGAATTAAACTTAAAGCATTTGAAAGATAAAATGTCAAGGTCACATTAGTTCAATAATGACTTCAATAACATACTTGTTCAATATGGAAATTAGAGAACAAGATAACTTGCATATAAATAACAAATTAGAGATAGGAAACTTGTGTAATGTAAAAGTAAGGTTTAGAAACTTGCTCAATAAAAGTAAAGTTTGAGTTTAGAACACTTGCCTCTTGCACAAGCTATAATTTACAATCACGTTCCACAATTATCCTACATATTACATTACGTTTACAATATCGATTAGTTTCATAACCATTACGTTTAACCGTTGAACTTCTCACTTAAGTTCAACTTAACAACATGGTTCGTAAACTTTGTTAGTTCCCAGTAGGCACACAATAGATCTAGAAGAGGGGGTTGAATAGATCCTTTTTGATTTCAAATACTTTTCCAGTTTATTTTGTATTGCTAATGAATTAGCATATGACAAACATAAGAATCTGTTCAAACACAGCGGAATAAGTAAAAGATCCCCTTCATTGATATTCATAAACATTCATACATTGTTCATGGAGTTAGTTTAGTTGTAAGTAGTTAATACATACATAGCAGTTATAGCAGTTAGGTACATAATGTAAATGACATAAATTAAATGACAGAATGTAAAAGACACAAGGGGTTTTAAGTGGTTCAGAGACTCAAGCTCATAATCCACTCTTCTGCTTCTCTAGCAGGAAATCCACTAAGGAAAGGGCAGCACCCTGAATCACTAAGATTCCTTCAAGGCCAGCAGCCTTGGAACTTCAGTTCACTAAGAACTCTTCAAGCCCAGCAGGCTTGGAACCCTCTAGTTCACTAAGAACTCTTCAAGGCCAGCAGCCTTGGAACTTCAGTTCTCTACGAACTCTTCAAGCCAAGCAGGCTTGGAACTTCATTTAGTCCCTCCGGACAAGGACCCCTCAGGCCCTGGCTACTTGTTGTTGTTGATGTTGTTGTTGTTTGGTCCTTGCTGCTATGATGTCTTGAAGCTTTATCATCTCATGTACTTAGCAGCTTGGCATGGTCCTCTTTGCATTCTGCGTAAAGTCTGGGCCACTTCTTCTTTGGTGCAGCTGAGCTTCTTTCTGTTCTGCTCATCTTCATCTGATGTCAACTGTACACCATCACCATCCGGGTTTTCTAAGGCTTGACATTGCTGGTCCATTTTTTCTGGTCCTTAGCATTCCCTGAACCCTTCTTGAATGATATGCAGACATGGTTTTGCATCTTTTTCTTTTCAGCTTCTGGTTCTTCATGATGATCCGTAATGTGGCTCTTAGGATCATCTTTCTGCTCAACCACTTTTCTGAATGCTATCTTTATGGCCTTCTCGGCTCTCAGCTTAGCTGCCATTTTCAATGGCATCCTCATCGTTGTTAAGTGAAGCCTTAGTCTGTTGAAGCCCTTCTTCAAATCTGCTTCACTTCCACTTTCGTAGTCTCACTGCCACTGAGACTTGTTCTGTTCAGCTCTGGTGGAACTCGTAGAGTCAAAAATATAGCATTATAACAACTCAACGATTCTGCAACTTAGCAACACTTGATCTTTGAAGCTTCATCTGTTAAATACCCTTCCATGATCTTCCCATTGGAAAATAGTCGTTGGAAGCTTTTTGAATTACTTTGCAGATCTCGAGTGACTGCTGATGTGACGTGACAGCTCCTTTATAACTTTACTAACACAGCAGTCTACTACTTCACCTACTGCCTCAGAGATGTCACATTTTCGTGTCAGGCTGGTAGTCACCTTTATTTCTCCTTTCTGATTCCTTGATTCGAATCTACATGAGTTGTCCTTCTACATTGATGCTCTCAATCAGCAACGTTCGAATATAAATCTTCAGATTAAACCGCTACCAATGCTTTAATCTTCAGATGACCAAACTTTATGATTCAAATGCAAATATTCTTGGACCTTGATCGTAGTGTGTCTTGTTGAATGTTGCTCATAGTCTAATTAGAGACAACACTACGATTATGAAGAGTGTTCTTTGGATATGAAATATAGAATGCCTCTTCCTTCACTTGTGCAGTGCTTCAACACTTCTGCTTGCCTTGACTGATCTCAGGAACTGATAGCTTGACTTATTGCTCTGGCCTCTTCTGAATAGCAAGACACATCAGATTTGTGGCATACCCAGCTCTTTTTCTCCTAGTGATCTCCCGTTCACCTATCATCAATGGTCTGACCCATGCTTAATCACTTTTGTCTTGTTCTTCATAAGCTGGCTAGTATCTATGTGTAAACTACTTCAGTTCCTGCTTTGTTTGGCAAACACTACGATCCTGGTTAATCCCAAGATCGTTGTCTTCTGTTCTCTTGACAGCTATTGCATTTGCTGACTTTCTTTAGTCAGTCACTCTATCTGAAGTCTTCTTCTGATTTACTTGTAGAAGACTTCATCTTCAATGGCTTCACAACTCAATCAGGATGTTGATTGAGTTGGTGCTTATATCTTCTGTTTGCTTGCATGCCATTCGTTGAGTGCTCTCTGGTTTCCTTTAGGTGAAATGTATCTTTGCAGCTCAGACTAGAGGCTTCATACTTTGGATATTCTAGGAGTGCTCATCTGTTGAGAATCGTGTTAACACTACGATTCTTCCTTGGCGTTGTGAGCATTTCGTTGAGGCCTTAGTTCTGCAGACTACGATCTTGCATTGGTTCTGCAGACACTACGACTCCGAGATCAGATCTTGACAGACTACGATTTCTGCCATCATGCTTGTTGTCCTTGTCTGATCTGGCTCGACTACGATCTCTACCTCTTATATGATCAGTATACTCCACTACTTCAAGTGTGGCCTACGATTCTGGACTTAGCTTTGGCAGGCGCTCGATCGGCTCTTAGACAGGCTGTCTCTACGATTCTGAACATGACTTCCTCAGCAGATTACGGCTCTAAGAAAGTTCTTCTTGACACTCTACGATCCTGCCTCGTCTCTCCTGGCAGAGTACGAACTCCGAGATCTACTATCCTTGCAGACTACGATTCCGCCTTGATAGTTCTCGAGTCTTCCTTGTCTCTCCTGGAAGACTACGATGGCTGGTGCAGTGCTCGACGATCAGACATGCCTATCTATTACATTGTATAAGATCAACCTAACAAGTTTGATCTTTCTATTTATAGTCCTTATACATCTGATGAGTGGATTTAATACAAACTAATCAGTATTCGTTATAGCTTGGTTTTTGTTATTTTCAAGTAATTTTTCATCATTTTACTGGATTTTATATTATTGTGTGCAGGATATGAAAGGGATGTAAAAAGAGCTTAAAAGGACAATTTTTAATACACTTGAAGGGTTCACCCGCTCAATTTGATGAGTACAATTAAAGAAGTCTGTGATTTTGAAAAGAATTCGGAAGCAAATCAATTGGGTTTTATTACATGCAAAGTTAAAGTAAATCAAGTGGACCACGGTCTGGTTTTTGAAGTGGAGCAGCTCACGAAATGGAGCATGCAAATTCAAGCTGTGCGGACAGAATGATATCCCACTGGGGCGGGTGATGAAGAAGTAAACTCCTCGCTGGGGCGGGGAGGTGCGCTCGAGCTGCTCAATTCTCCTTTGTTAGTCGGATTTGTTGTATAATAATGATAAGGTAGCAAATATATGCTATATGAGGGACATAAAGGCAGCATATTAAATAGGACTTAACCTGTTGCAAGTGGAGGATAAAAAGGTAAGCTGCTGACTCCTAGTTCTACACGGATTTCACTATTATCCTACTTCATGTAGGATTGGGATGCAAGTTAATTGGAGAAATTGGTGGGCTACGCATAGATCATATATGGACGTAACATGTTGAAAGAAAGGGCCACGAAGCAGCTGGATTTTCCTACTCCTATTCGGATTGTGGGCTGATTATATATAAAGAGTGGGCCAGCTGTTGATTTCTATTTCTCTTTCTTTCGGCTTGGACTCAGATGCAATTAGAAATACAAGTGGGCTGGAGAAATAAGGAGTATATGTGGGGGCCATAAATATTAAAAAGGAGAATTGACCGGATAAAAAGAGCAGCTGGCACGATCCTTCTAGGACTTGGAATCTAGTGGAACACTTAACCTGGAAAAGGGGCAGGAGATATATAATATATATTATAGTTTAGTTAATATATATAATATATTCAATTAGAAAACTGGACCTGGGAGGAAGGACATATATATATATATATATATATGTTGGGTTTGTACGAAATCGTGACGCAATCAAATTGCAAAAATTAGCGGAAGCATGGTATATCAGAGTTTAAAAAAAATTTCTACAAAACCATTACCCGGATCATCCTTTATGCAAATTATTAATTTAAAACGATAAATAAAAAGTTATGGAATCATACCCTTGTAGAACGAAGCTTCCACAGGTACTAGTTCAACTCCTTGTTCTTCGTGATCTCCTTGAATTTCCGGGTTAGATTCTTTCCTTTGATCAACGTTAGCCACCCAAGTGTTTGGCCTCTAGAGGTGATCCACCAAGGAAGAGAAATTATCAAGAAGGAGGGTGTTTGGCTTAGTGTTCTATCCTCTATAGAAAAGGAGTACTCTCCAATAATTGGAATTGCATCATCCTAATATCTATTATAAGACTTTTCTTATATAGACATTGGTCAACCCTTCTAATCCTATTAGACATGGGATTTCTTTTAATTAATTAAACTCCTTTAATTAATTTACGCTTCCCACCACATGGGAATAATTAATTAAATTCATTTAATTAATTTGTCTCCTAATCTTATTAGGAATAAATGAGAGTACTAAATATTAAATTAATTACTAAACTCCTTTAGAAATTAAAATAATAATAATTGTAATAATATTAATAAGACTCCTCTTATTAATTTATATTTAATATTTCCAAAATATTAAATAATAAACATTAAGCTATTTAATTTATTCTATCACCATAGATTAAATTAATTATACTTAATGCATTATTACGATTATGCCATTACCTTCTTAAATAATTATTCTTCCTTTTATGATGTGACCCTTTAGGTTCTCCATATTAAACCGGTTGTGAATAAATCAATTAAAACAATTTTAATCTTATTTAAATAAATAAATTAAACTAATAATCTATTTAAATAAATAATATTTATTCTACAATAGGGATAAGCCTCCCTAGCGATCAACGACTTTCCAGATAATATAGATTTCAACATTAATCATAAAAGAACCTGTGAGTTAATAGTTACCATACAATTCAATCCTTCCACCATACAATGTCCCAATTAAATATAAGACATGGATTTACTGTCAAGTCTTATTTTATTTAATTATATGTATTTCGATTAGAAAATGCACAACTCCAAATAATGCAAATTAAAACTCCTTTCTAATTTCATTTCACCTTGGCCAAGGATTCCTGGGTTGTCATTTAACGAATCACATAGGACATATCTCCTCTTTTACTAGAGGTGGTAGATTCTTTATTGATCATTTATTATCTCCATATGTAACTCGTTATACCCAAGCATACCCTATATATGCCTTAAAAGGTCTTAAGAAATAAGTCAAAGTATAATTTGTTACATACAAGATACTATGATGATCTCAAGTCCAAGGATCATTTGTACTACTATCACATTAGGAATTCCTATTGACATGCGAGTAAAACTCCATTAGGTATTCCATAGCGAATCACGTTCAGTGAACTTATTCTCCAATAAGCACCTACATACTTGCTTTAGTGTCTCCACACAAATGATCATGAGATCAATCATCCTCATCCAATGAGCAAGCAACATATGTACCAATCTATCCGGATTTACTAATCCCTTTTTTTGTAATCCCACGATTGGGAACTATTTAAGTTTTAAAACTTTCTAAGAATTTAGATCTCATTAGCATGATCATCATCATGATTCTAAAAGCATTGCTTAAAACTATGGGTTATTTACATATTATAAAAACAGCAACATGTAGATAATTAAATGCCTTTAATAAATGAATATTTCATTAATAAATAAATAAGATTGTTTACAAAGTACGTGCTTTATCATCATACATGATTGACTTGTATGCACACTACTATCAATATATATATATATATATATATATATATATATATATATTGGATTAGCTTAGTTATTAGGAGGAGATTAGCTTATATATATATATTATATAGTATAGCTTCGTTTTATTAGATTGTTAGTATTAGTTTTATTTTAGTTTTCAATTAAAATAATAAACCTTAGTTGAAAGGGAATTTGGAGATTGAAGCACTTGGAGGCCATTAGAGATCCAGATCAAGAGCGAGACGGAGCAGAATTTGTCAGCAACAGATTCAATTCTTTTCCTTAATCTTATTCTTATCTTTTAATGTGTATTCAATTGTGGATTTTTAGTTTTAATCCAATGAACTAATTCTCTGTTTAAGAATACAATGGATCTTCTTGTGTAATTTATTTTAATATGCTTCTCTATTAATTATTGTGATCTATTATTGTGAATTGTCTATTATGATTTGGAATAATTGTTTAATTAACTCATTATCAATTACCGTGATAATCTATATGAATCAAGAGAGGAGTATAGATTTAGATCTGATCATGATAGCATGTGTTTGTGATTTCTGCATAGATGGAAGTTATGATTCGTGTTTAGGATAGAGATATTCCTTTACGCCATATGTAATCTTATAGAGAAATTGTGATTAAATTCTTTTTAATTGTAATTCACATAGCAATATAGTGGATTAGTTAATTAGAGTGTCTTGCTTAATTCTATCATCTGTGGATTTGAGTGAGTATGGTATGATGCATCGAGAGGTGGTTATATTTATTTTCGTGTTCTTGATTAACAATTCAGAATAGAGAGAATAATTGATGAGAAGTATGTTAACTTAGATGAAACAATAAGTGAAGTTGTGATCTTAAATCTCCGTAATCTTAATTTAACTAGTGGTGATTTAATAGTAGTTTAATTATATAATTTGAAATTCATTCGTTTAAATAAGATTGAGTTGGTTACGGGTTAGTACTTGGTGATTTTTGTTAAATAATTCCTCGTGGGATCGACACTCTACTTTCACTTTATTACTTGTTGATCATGTATACTTGCGTGTTGTGCGTAACTAGATTTTACCCAACAACATCATTACTTTTTAAGGACTTTACAAATCTGTTTTGCTTATGTAGGATCAACCTAACATATTTGATCATTTCAGTCTAAGTCCTTGTACATATATTCCTATTATCTATCAAAGGACTTTACAGCTTTTATCAATGCAAGCATACTTGCATATTCATTCATTTATATCATAATCAAATCTTATATAAATAGAAATAACATTCTCATGTATATTCCTAACAAACTTAACTTGCTAACTAACCACATAACGTGAATTTAAAACTCACAACATGCATATCGCACGTGTATAACCTTTTAAACCATCACAACCATACCTCATGGTAGCAATATCTAATTCACACATAACTTGTTAATATGAGACTTCAAATTGTCTTATACATATCAACAATATGTTATATTATTGTTTATACACTTAATATGTCATCAAACTCATTACATTCAATTAGTTCATCATGTTAGGACTTAAAAGACACAACACAAATTTCGGACAGCAGTAAAGCCCGCTAGGGTGGATATTTCAAGGCAAAAATTCCGCTGGGGCGGATGTTCATGCTAGTGGAAAAATCAGCTCGCGAACTGTGCAAAAAAAAAGCCCAATGTGGCTTATTTCTTCGCATTAAACTCAGATTTTTGTACATATAATGTATATAAAACTTTATAAAACCATAACTTTAAACTTCTAACATATTTTTAATATATATACACATCACAACACATAATCAAAATCCTTAATTTAATGATTTTGAAGAAAACACCATTGTTAAGCGTTCTTGAAGAAAATTAACACTGTGACTTTGTTTTTAAACAAAATCAAACAATTCAAAGCATGTTAGTTTTGTTTCTTAACATATTATCATAATCTAAACTTAATTCTCATAATCATAGCATAATCAAACACAAATTTTGATATGTAAGAAATTAGTTTTCAAATTAGTTCACTGTAAATTGCTATGAACATGATCATATTTACATGAATTGAACCACATAAACTATCATATAACATTTATATAATAGTTTATATACATACCCTAACACATATTGATCATCAATTTATAGTTTATCACGAAAACCAATTTACAGAGAAGTTAAAATAATAAAGAACATGAAAGAACAAAACTTAAACTAAATTATACATTTGCTTCTAGAGAAAGAAGATGAAGATGGTGATGATGATGTTTTGAATTCTTGCTTTTGATTTCTTAAAGCTTCTTCCTCTTTCTTTCTTTCTCTTCCTCTAACTCTAATATTCTAACTTAACGTAGAATAGCAAACTGACATATACATATACTTATATATAATTATAAAATATAACCTGACAAAATATTTAATCTCTCTACTAAATACATATCAGTTATATTTTTGTTTGAAAATCAAAAGCCATAAGGCTTGTTTGGCAAAAACTCTTTATTTTTAAAAACAGATTTTTAAGAACTAAGACCTTGTTTGGTAAAACGGATTTAAAATAGATTTAAGGGCCTTGTTTGGCAAAACTAATTTAAAACCCTTTTAATTTATTTTAATAACTCTTTTACTACATAGTTTTAAATGTCACATTTTATTTAATTAAATCTCAACATTCTAATTTAATTAAATTCAAGTTAACACTCATTCATTAAATAACATTACCACACAAATTACATTGCTACACTATTATAATTTACTTATTAATCATAATTCCATGTAAAAAATTTCACATAATATTCATCTAATTTAATTATCTCAATTAAATTAGAACTACACCACAAAATTACTTACACGAGAATTTAATATTAAATATTCATTTAATTAACATATTGTACTTAATTAAATTACTCCACAACAATCACATAACTTATTTATTTAACTCAATAAATAAATCAATTAAAATATTTATTTAATTTAATAAATATTTAAAATTAATATACAAAATCTTATTCATTACATACACTTTTGCAATAAACCATTTAAAGATGTAATGAAGAAGCATGGAGTAATTCGTAAAATTTCAACTGCGTACTACCCACAAACTAGTGGGCAAGCTGAAATTTCAAATAGGGAGATTATTCACTGAGTTCCACAGGTACTCTAGATTCTCTCATGGTTTTAATTGCTCTTTCATCTCCTTAATCCCAAAAAAGGACAGCCCTTCATCCTTGCTTGAGTTCAGGCCTATTAGTTTAATAAATTCTCTTTATAAGGTTGTGGCAAAAGTATTAATGATAAGATTGAAGAAAATTATGGATCAACTGATTTATGAAACACAGACTGCCTTTGTACATAACAGACAGATTATCGATGGCATTTTACTTACAGACAAAATCATTGATGATTTGAGAAGAAGAAGAAAGGAAGGTATTGTCATTAAGCTTGACTTTGAAACAGCTTATGATAAATTGAATTAGAGTTTTTAAGAAATGTGATGACTTCAATTTTGTGATTGGATTTTTGAATACATCTTCTGCTTCAGTTTCAATTTCGGTCAATGGTTCACCCACAGAGGAATTTAAAATGGAGAGAGGTTTAAGACAGGGGGACCCTATTTCCCCTTCCTCTTTCTTTTTATTGGTGAAGCTCTGCATCAGCTTATTCAGACCTCAGTAATAATGGAAGATGAAAAGGAATACAAATTGCCTCTTCTGGGGTTCATGTAACTACTCACTTAAAATTTGCAGATGACTTGAAATTGTTTTGTAGCAAGGATTGGGAGACTGCAGAATATCAAGGCCATTTTGATGTAGTTCCAAGGATTGTCAGGGCTAAAGGTAAATCTAATGAAGAGTTGCATCTATGGGATTGGGGTTGACTATGAGGAACTGGAACGGATAGCTAATTGTTTTGGATGTTCACATGGAAAACTGCCTTTCAATTATTTGGGAATGCAAGTGGGGAAAAGCCCAAACAGGTTGTCTTTCTGGGAATCAATCTTAAAAAAGTGTAGAAACAAGTTGGCTAGATGGAAATGCAATTTTTTGTCAATAGATGGAAGAGTTATTCTTATAATATCTGTTGATGTCAATCCTGCCTTTGTATTACATGTCCATATAAAGCACATCGAATTTAGCAAATCAACTCGATATAAACTACAGATCAATGGATTTAGCAAATCAAATTTACTTATGTTGTACCGATTATGTCTTGTATATTAAACCTTGTATCAGTTTACTGTATATTTTAGCATGGAATTGTAAATATAATGTTACTAATTAATCATGGTTGCATATTTTACAAAATTTTACATATTTACTAAATTTGAATAATTTACAAATTACATAATTAAAAATATTTTTTATTTATAAATAATATTTTAATGCACAAAAATAATATTGACCCATTTTAAAATTGGAATTATGATGAACAAAAATATAATAATTTATTTATTATTTAGAGTTTTTTTAGTATTTTTTTTATGATTGTTAACATTCAAAAGGAACAAATATTTTCCTTTTCCTTTTTCCTTGTGTGATTTGGATTCCTTTTCCTTTTGTGTTTCTTTGATTTCATCTTAACATAGCGGACAACCTTTTTCCTTGTGTGATTTGGATTCCTTTCGCATTACATCCGTTAGTTAACATAGTGGATAGCCTAATCAGATATTTTTTCCCCAAGGCTTGACATGGGGGCATAATAGACCGAGAATTATCTTTAATCAGTCCGCTAGGTGAACTAGCGGACAGAGTGTTTAACAAATTGAATCACAACCCTTGATTATTGCAATGGAAGGTTAAGATACTATTTGCTTATTTTTGATTCATAGCAAATACATATTATGGATTATTGTCATATATATATATATATGCACTATTTTAGCCATTTAATTAAGCCACATCATCAGGGGCGAATCTACCGCTGGAACAGAGGGGGGGAGGGGAGGGAGGGGGGGAATTTTCAGCAAACTCCCTTGTCTCTCCACGTTGTGTCGTTGCATATATATAAATGTGCATACTCCTTCCTCTTCCATTACTTGGTTCTTATATTGTTTCCTAAAGTGTAGGTATAGTGATAGTCTTTTGTTTCCCCAAGAAGATAGCGGTGCAATATTTTATATGTAAGTCAGTTTTGTAGTTGGTGATACTACAACCTTGTCATAACCTGGAGCATTTGTAATTACTTATTATTATATTGGGAGATGCTCTAGTTGATTATCTTTCTCACAATAAATTCAATAAGTTGTAAAATATACCTAGGTGCTCCATTTCCTGAACAGTCCTTATAGAGGGACCTGGAAGTTTCGATCGGTCTATCGACCGGTCCAAAAAAATAAAAATCTTGTGACTCCTAAAAAATGTATAATATTTATTCCAACTAGAATTTTTAGTGATTTTTATGTAATTTGGATACATATAAAAAACAGGGTTGTACAGTCTCCCTAGGTAATGGTTGAATCTGTATTGTAAAAGAAACTTCTAAATGTGTTAATGATGTATTTGGTGCTACTTTTTGTGTCTAAAATTGTATCGAGACTTTTTCACGTGACATCCGTTTCTACTGCAACTGTTAACATGACATTTTTAGTTATGAATATCGCGAAGAATGAACTCCGCAACTAAATGAGAGATGAATGATTGTTTAGTAACATACATTGATCGTGAAATTTTTGTAACTATTAAAAATGAGGCTATCATTCAATAATTTCAAGCAATGAAACCTCGAAAAATATTATTGTAAACAATATTTGAGAATTTTTTAGTTTTAAAATTCATTTTATTAAATTTTTATTCTTAAGAATGTTTTTTCGAATTTGACCCCACTGAACTTTCAGGCTGGATCCGCCTCTACACATCATTAACTTATGACCTGAGACATGTCTAATTGAACTAAAGTGAAAAAAAATAAAATCATTTAATCACATAATTAAAATTTTTAAAAAATCGATTACTAAAGTGAATGTTGGGAATTAAGTCATCGCAAACCACACAATAAAATAAAGAGACGATTTAATGTGAAAAATATTTAAAGAGAAAAATCACATGTCAAACTCCGAATCTCCAATATATCAAAATAATGAGCTTACAATAATCCTCCCAAGTTTTACTAAAACTTGAGGTTCCACAATATCGCGATACAACTTCTTGCACAGACTAAAAGCTGCAAAAGTCTCAAACCCAGAATACAATTTTTTTACACGTACGAAATATAAAAATTGTAAAAACCCTCTTGTGACGCCCCCAAAATAGGTTCAATACTCAACCCATTCTGAGTCGCCAAATACATGGTACATAATTCAAATACAATCTTTTATAACATACGGTCGTGTAAAATACGACCACACAAACTATTAGTTTCAATACAAATCGTATATAATACGAAATATAAACACTCAAATTCATTCCTTTTTTATTATAATTATTATCCCACTATTTTATAGAATAGTGAGAGCTTCTACAGATCTAACTCTGATCATCACACTGTTCCCCTACTAGTCCTCGCGATATTCTCATTTTCTGAAAAGAACAATGGAAGAAAAGGGTGAGCTCAACTAGCCCAGTAAAGAATATTATAACTAAAATAATGGAAAATAAATTATCGTTAGTATTCAACAAATCAGATAAAATATTATAGACAACAAGTTTTAGATCAACAACTGCAGTGAAAATAACAATTCATTAGAAGAGTTAAGTAGAGAATGAAGTCTACTATCTTTTATGATTTAAAAGTTCATCACCAATATTTTATCCCTGTAACATCAATCAATATACATCTCGAACCAAATATTCACCTTTGCACTACAGGCCAAAGATATTCATTTGTATCACCAGTTAGTCATGTTCATCTCAACACCTGTCCATTTGTGCACTACGGGCCAAAGATATTCATCAAGTAATCATTCATCTTTGCACTATAGGCCAAAGATATTCATCAAGTAATCATTCATCTTTGCACTACAGGCCAAAGATATTCAGTTATTTCACAATTTAGGACTAAAAATGATGAAAAATAATATAAGTAACAAATCCAGTGAGATAAAGGACAAAGCTTAGGGATTCATAATTTAGTTTATCCAAGTTCAAGAATACTTACTACATGAAAAAAGCCTATCTGCGACCGCCTATCAACGACCGCATGCGGTCGCGAATGATCATCAGCGACCGCATGCGGTCGCTGATAGGCGTCGCATAAAATATGGTCGCTAGAATGCACATCAGCGACCACTATTAGCGACCGAACTATCTGCAACCGAGATTATCGACCGATATTGTCATTTCGGTCGCTAAGATGAGTCAGCATGGTTCAGGGCCACAGGCTGACGTGTGCCACGTGTCAGCGACAGCAATCAGCGACCGCGTGCGGTCGCTAATATCCCCATATGATTAGTAGTCACTAATACGTATCAGCGACCGCATGCGGTCACTGATGTAAAAAAACCTGGAACCCAGATTTTTCCTATTTTGCAGAATTCCCAAAAAACTGTACCTGTTTTGTACAGGTACAGTTTATATACCTATTTTGTACCTGCTTTATCCCAACACATATAAACATGCACAACAATATAACATCCATCGTCCATTTACCGACACATACACCAAACTAGTATATAAACTATATAAACCTTTAAAAACCGATATAAATTGAATAAATATAAACAAATCTAATCTTTAAGTAACATACAGACATCCAAAGAATGAATATAAAAGTACAAGATTCTCAAATAACTACAAAACAACACTAAATCAGTCGTCAAGCATCATTGTCCAAATTAGTTTCTCCTTGATCTTGATCACCCTGTAATTAACAAAATAATAAAACAAATTACAGATATAGTATATATGTTGATACTGGTGTTACGACAATATAGAGTTGTTTTTAAACACAACAATATATATATATATATATAAGTCACTACTTTGATGGTAATAAATAAGATTGATTACCTCATCGACATCCCCATGCTGTGATGCTGCTGCTGCCGCCACTGCATCAGCTAACTCATCAGCACTCAGAGCCGCCAAATGCCCACCCAGTATCTTTAGAAGATCGCGATCTCGACATATAGCTCTCACACAGTCAGCATAAGTATGAATAGCTGGAGGACTCGATGACTGTGAAGACTGGGCAGTAGAGCTGCCTGAGCCACTGAAGGATGGGCGTCGTCGTTGTCCTTGACCTTTGACGTAGTTCTTCTTCACAATAGACGCTCTCTCCCACAATTCTTTATCAATTGGCAGACGTGGGGTGCCTTCAGGATAGCGCTCATTCAATAAACGCTTATAAGTATCCTGTCATCATGTTAACAATTAAATAGTTAAAAATAAATTGGTAAAATTCTAAAGAATGACGTAAAACTTGATAAACAAGATCAAGTTGTTAAAACTTATTACCGCTATCTGGACAGCATCAGGCAAACCATCACGGGTGGCCACGTACACATCCAGCCAATGGATAGGCTGACCTTAAGACTGAGACTCCTATACAAAATATATTCCAATATTACTAAGTAAACATGTGATATTCTACAATTCATAATTGTAAACATATTAAAACTATTCATACGTACCCTGGCAGTGATATGCTGCAACTGTGAAATACTGCCGCCTCTGTAGGTTCCTTTAGCCTTTTCGCCATCAGGCACACCCGAGGATCTATTAGTGGCGGCAGTCTTGCGTCTTTTGACCCAGGTCTCATCTCTCCATTGGGCACACATCTCAGCCCATATGGACTGGGTGCACCACCAGGGCTATGCTCGTGCATGTAATCCTCTCCCTGGCCTGGATGGTCGATCGATACATTGTGAAGGGCTTTTTGTCGTTCTTTGTTCAAATTATCTTTGGTGCGGACGGCGCACTTCTGCCAGAATAGTGTCAATATCACTGAAGCCTGCGCGTCCTCCCATCTATACCTTTTCTGTAAATAAAACAACAATAATAATATTAAAACGGTACTTTTAACATATAATCCAACACTACTAAACAATTATCCTTAGAATATTATATTATCTGTCATAATTAAAAAAAATACCTGAAATTCAGCCTAAACTGCATCCTTGTGGGCGATAGGTGTGCTCGCCCACGTAATCACAGGTGTGGGCCAATTCTGTAAGCACGCTGTGATATGCACTTGACGATCTTATTATCTGAAAAATCACTATAATATACAACAATTTACATCAAAGATAAGTAGATATATTAAATCAATTTACATTAGTTATATATCTTGTATAAATGGAATCTAAAATGCTTATATATAAATGATGCGGGACGTACGTGCTATTCAGAGGAGGACGAATCTGAATAAGAATCCGATCATCCGGATTAGTAGGGGCCTTGGGCACATGATTAGGCCCCCTACCCAAGCCGCGCTTTTTCTGCACTGCTTCAGAAGCCATCTATATATTACAAATTTCAAGATGTTAGTATGAGTTATATTTGATTACATCTATATATGAATATAAATTGACAATAATGACAGGAAATTGCATTTAAATAGTTAAGTACATAAACATGTCAGTGATATAAAGATGTTAGTATGAATTATATTTGATTTCATGTATATATGAATATAAAATGACAATAATGACAGGAAATTGCATTTAAATAGTTAAGTACATAAACATGTCAGTAATATAAAGATGTTAGTATGAGTTATATTTGATTACATGTATATATATGAATATAAAATGACAATAATGTCAGAAAATGCTAAACATGTAATGTTAAACATACATTTCATTTGTTCAAGTGTCAATGTCTGATTCAGAATCATCTTGTATACGTATTGCAGATTCATAACCATCATCTGCTTCAGATTCAGTGTCAGATTCAGTTAGTAACTCTTCCTCCTCAGTATCAATGTCATCTAACACAAGTATTGACTCAGGATCTAATTCATGTGGTTCATCTCCACCATCTAACCGGATTACTTCATTGTCGTCCTCCACATTTATTATAGTTTGAGCATGAAGCATCTACTCTTGGTAAATCTCCCCATCAACTACTTCTACAAGACTGCGCGCGGGAGTATGAATTACAACTTGCCTATCTGTAGGCTGTCTATCCCTTTTCCTAACAAGACTAGGAGTGTAGTATACTTGTACTGTTTGAGTTGGTAAAATAAACTGTTCGTTGGAGTATGCAGACCTATGGAGGTCAATATCGACGATTCCATGTCTTTTAACACGTATCCCTTTTTCTGAATCAAACCAATGACACTTGAACAAGTTAATATGACCCCCCGTACGTGCCCTTGTACGACAACTCTACGATTTCGTCCAACTCCCCATAAAAGGCACGACCAAGCTCATTGTAAAAATCTCCTTGGACACACACTCCAGAGTTTGTTGTTCTTTTATCGCGCCCATATGCCTTTGTATGAAATTCACAACCATTTATTTTGTAACCATTGCGGCTGACTTGGTCCCTGTCTGGTCCCATAGCTAGGACTTGTACATTAGCCGAAATCATTGATCCCTCAGTCAAAGCCTACAAAAACTCCATCTTATTAAATGAAGTCATCGTTAATGTGGAGTATATATATATATATATATATATATATATATATATGTCGTGCTTAAGAAATTGAACTTACTTTGTCCTTTAGCCAAAGTGCAAATTTTTTATCATGATTGATTTGAATATCTTTATCAGTTATGCCGGGATGCTTCACTTTTAACTCGTCATCGTACAATCTATACAATGTTATAAACATTAATATATTGGAATGTATATTACACGTCATTGAAAGTTAAGGGATAAATTTTCAAGTTTACGTGTGTACCTCACAAATTCATCAATCTCCTCGCAATTGAGAAGAATGTAAGTATGTGCAGCATGTAATTCTTGCTCAAAGAGGAATATGCGCTTTCCTTTTCCATAAGCACGGCCCGATATACCAAATACAGAAAGCCGACCATTTAGTTCAACATTTCCCCCATCATCATGTCTCGAGACTCGATTGGCCTTTGTCAAGACTTCGTCCGAAAAATAGTCTGAGACAAACGTAGATATCTCATCGAAACTGTATGCCTCACATATCGACCCCTCGACATAAGCTCTATTCTTAACCTTCCTCTTAAGGTTTCCCATCACCCTCTCGAAAGGGTACATCCATCTATATTGAACTGGACCCCCAACACGAGCTTCATAGGGAAGATGGATTTGCAAATGCTCCATGGAGTCAACAAAACCAGGCGGGAATATTTTTTCCAGTTTACACGTGATCTCTATGATGTTCTTCTCAAGTACAGACATGTCCTTCTCATTTAATGTTTTTGAACATAAGTCTTTGAAGAAATGACTAAGATCCATCAAAGCATCCCATATTGGTTTATCAAGCAGATCCCAAAATGCTATATGCATGAGTCTCTCCATAAACACATGACAGTCATGACTCTTCATCCCTTGCAATTTTCCATCCGTAACACACCTTGCAATGTTTGACGCATATCCATCTGGTAGTTTCAGAGACTTAACCCATGTGCACACATCTTCAACTTGCTTTTTGGACAATGTGTACCTTGCATGCGGTTTGACAATCTTACCATTAGGAGATTCATAAAGTTCTAATTCAAGACGCTTACAAATATCTTTCATGTCCAAACGTGCCTTATCATTATCTTTTGTCTTTCTCGTAACATTCATCACGGTGTTAAACACATTGTCGAACACATTCTTCTCAATATGCATCACATCTAGATTATGACGAATCAAATTTGTAGACCAATAAGGCAATTCCCAAAAGATGCTTCTCCAAACCCAGTTATAAGACTCGCCAAACCCATTGATTATGTTTGTGGCATCAATCTTACCAAATGGGATGACCGGCAATCTCATCACACGGTCACGCATCTCCGTCCCCGACTAATCGCGGTGCAGGCATATCATTCTCTACTTTCCCTTTCCTGAAGTGTTCTCTATTTCTTCGAAACGGGTGGTCTACCGGCAAGAAACGACGATGACAGTCAAACCAGCAAGGCTTTCGACCTTTTGATAGATTGAAAGACTTTGTATGCTCCATATAATACGGACAAGCCAACTTCCCGTGTGTACTCCATCCAGCTAACATACCATAGGCAGGGAAATCACTTATAGTCCACATAACCGATGCCCTAAGGTTGAAATTTATTTTCGTTGCAACGTCCCAAGTCTGTACTCCATCCTCCCACAATACCTTTAACTCGTCTATAAGAGGTCTCAAGTAAACATCTAAGTTCTTTCCAGGACTCTTAGGACCAGGAACCATGAGTGAAAGAAACAAGTATGGTTGTTTCATACACATCTTTGAGGCAAGTTGTACGAAGTAACAATCCCAGGCCAACATGAGTACGGAACAGCTGAGTGGCCGAACGGGTTGAATCAATCAGTGGACAAACCAAGCCTCACATTTCTACGTTCCAATGCAAACCCAGGATGTGCTAAGTTAAAATCCTTCCGAGCCTGCCCATTTGCGGGATGGTTAAGTTCTCCATCTTTAGCTGGAGATTTCGCATGCCAAGTCATATGTTCAGCTGTTCTTGAAGACATGTACAACCTTTTTAACCGATGCGTAATTGGAAAATACCTTAAAATCTTAAAAGGTATACTTGTCTTTTTTGTAGTCACACCCTCTTTATTAAGCCTGAACCGATCATGACTGCAAAACGTGCACCTTGTCTTTTGTTCATTTTCCTTATAAAATAACATGCAATCGTTCGAACATGCATCGATCTTTTGGTATCCAAGACCCAACTTCTTCACCATTTTCTTACAGTAGTAGTAGTTATCGGGTAATTTTTTATCGTCAGGCAAAATACTCTTAATGGCCTTCAATAGCGACTCAAAACACTCATGGCTCATGTTGTGATCAGCCTTGATGTTAAGTAATGTCTCCACTGCAGACAATGTAGTGTGCTTGGTGCAACCATGCCACAACGGCTCGCTACCCTCGTCTAACAACTTAAAGAACACTTTGGCATCAAAATTCATAGGTTGTTCTCTGCCTTGTTCCCAATCAAAATTCGGCCCTGCAATATCATGAACCATGGCATTCATACGATGGGTACTGCTGCCCGGAGTGTGTACTTGTGCATAGCCACTATCTCTTCTCTGCCCATGTGCCCACCAGCATTCTTCATAATTTCTCATGAACCCAGAAACAAGTAAATGATAGTTTACTTTGTCTCTGTCCATATAATTTTGATTTTTACACTTCAAACAAGGGCATCTTATCTTATTCTGACCATTCACACATTCTGAGTGACTATATGCATAATCCAGAAACACATAACAACCAGTTCTAAATTCTGTTGTAGCACCTATCTGGGAACTTACTTTCGTTTTCTCATCTAATTACGGTCTGAATAAAGGTCCATGATACCACGGTACCTATTGCAAACAAGAATTATTGTATCCCCTTGTTAGATATTTACAATTCAGCCCAATGTCATTTATGATGCATATAAATACATATAGATGTATCTTTATGTAAGCATATGACTTGAGCATACTTGTAAGCATATGAGTTGAGCATACTTGTAAGCATATGACTTTAGCATACTTGTAAGCATATGATTAACATTTAAGCATACTTGTAAACATATGACTTGAGTGTACTTGTAAGCATATGACTTGAACATACTTGTAAGCATATGATTAACATTTAAGCATAATTGTAAACATATGACTTGAGCATATACACATATATGATTAACATTTTAACATACATGTAAGCTGTTATTGTTTGAGGGTGTTCAAACAACAACACAGCTCTAACCATACATGTTCAAACCATACTTCTCCCATCTTCAAGCTTCAAAGGAAACTAATTGATTGGCGACGCATTGAATTCTCTTGTCTGAATACTTTCGTCCTGGCTGGATTTATGATATAGCTGTAGAATCCTAACTTGATTAGTCATAGTTCTTCTATAGGATCATAGATTATTCTTGTTGACATAACCTAGGCCCCTTGAACCTATAACATCTTCCCATTATAACAGTCCAACTAGATCAATTTCATTCTTGTTCTTTTTGTTTAGTGTTTAATTAATTTTGCTTCCTAGATAACCCTTTATGTTTGATACTAATAGTCTATGCTTTATATGTGAAGAAGAGGAGCTTACATAGAGAAGACTTGGCAAGGCAGTTCATCCGCGATGCTCTATTCTTTTGGATGTCAGTCATTTTCTTATTTTTTTTTGAAGCAAGTTTGTAGTGGGTTATATTAAGATTGTGTTTTGTACCTGAAAGTATTAGGCACTATTTTCTAGCTGTTCTGTTATGCAAGATGTCCCATGAACTAATTGTTGGTATATTTTGGACAAACTTTGTGGTTGATGGATTCTGAACCAGCAGTTAATGGATTCAGTCTAATAGATGGGGTTCAAACACAACACCATATGATAATTGACAAAGTGCGAAACTTGCTTGTTTGATAACTATTCCCTGTTTTATTTGGAATTTTTAGAATTTGGATTAAGTGGGGTTCAAACACTACACCATATTATATTAGTTTAATATAATATTTTACTATATTATATTATATTATATTATAATAATATATTTTATATTATTTAAGTTTAATATTCTATTTATATGATATTATAATTTAATTTAATTATATATTTAATCATATTTAATATATATTATATGTCAAATATTAAATGTTACTAAATTTAGTATGAGAGAAACTAAGTAATGCATGTGTCAAATATTATATCATGTTATTTTAATTTAATTTTTATTTATTTATTAGTTGAAAACTAAGTAAATGGTAACTTAGTAATGTTACAAAGACTATATATATATAGTATACATTACCCAAATTAAACTTAATTACCCAAATTAAACCTAATTACCCAAATTAAATCTAATTATCCAAATTAAACCTAATTAAGGGTTCTTAAACATAGAGTATACTTACACCAAATTAATCAAATTTATGTATATATATACATATTTATAGCAACAAATCAATATAATAACATGTATATATGTATATATATATATTCATAGCAACATATCAATGCATATTGTATATATTACCCAAATTAATCATTCATTGTATAACAAAATCATTCATAGTATAACTAATATATACCTAAGTGTCGGCGGCGGTAGCAGCGGGCGGTGGCGGTGAGGTGGTAGCAATGGGCGGCAAAAACCCTTCTTCCTCTTCTCCCTATTCTTCTCCCCCTTCTCCCTCTTCTCGCCTTCTCTGTCTCCCTCTTTTTCTTTCTGTTTCGTGTCTGTTGTCCAAGCCTGTTGTTGAGAACATTTAAAAGGATCAGCGACCGCCTGCGACCGCTTTCAGCGACCGCCTGCGACCGCTTTCAGCGACCGCCTGCGGTCGCTAGTTTTTTAATGATGTGGAATATCAGCGACCGCATGCCATCGCTGTAACTCCGTGGTCGCTGAAGAAAAGCCCGCGAGAAATTCACGTCAATTTTTAGGCGGCAAAAATACACTTGCGACCGAATAGCGACCGCATGCGGTCGCAGATATAAACTAGCGACCAGATTTCAGGAAGGTCGCCAAAGGCGGTCGCTGATGCCACTACTACCGACCGAATTTTACGGTCGCTGATACCTTTGGTTGCTGATACCCTCTTTTCTTGTAGTGACTCTGTAATATTTAATTGTGGAGCAAAATTCAAGAATGAAGATCAAAACTTGGATCCAATCAAAGATAAAAAAAAATATTTTTTTTACCATAAATAGTAACTCGTAAATAGTAACTCGTGAATAGTAACTCGTCATGAAAAGTTGTAAATTTTCATAAAAAATTCAAAAAATTATTCCGGTGAAATGATACTAGATGAAGCGCAAAACTCAAGAAATTTTTGATCATTTCAGGAATTATAGAAGCAATACTTATCGTAGTAAGTTTAGATTTAGGAATATGAAATGAAATATTATTACTTTCATAATATGGAATATGAAAGAAAATAATATTTATTATGAATATTGAAAGAAAATAACATAATTTACGAGAAAAATAACATCTTTTACCTTAACAGGAGAGTAATTTTGACTAAAATATCGGATATTATATGGATGAAAACTTGCACTGTTATCAATACTCAAAGTATCAAAATACTCACAAGAAATACGTTCGATATTATAGAGAGAAAATTTTCTGATTCTGGTGTGATTTTTATTTCTAACTAAGCACCCTATTTATAGGAAAATGTCAGAACGCCAGTTCTGACAAAACCTGCAACCGGTGGCTATTACCTCTTTGAAAATTTGAACGCACCAACTCAGCATACCAACAAAGAATTGAATTTTCAGCATTATACTCCACAAAAAAACAAGAGTGGGGCCCACCCATGTTTTTAATAAAAACATTTGTTCCAAAACTTCAATAATTCATAATAAATAGTCCTTTTATCAGAAAAATACGAACCTTATGTCCATTCCATATGAAATTTAATTCTCTACAACTTTGTAGAAGAAAGTTTTTTCAAATTTCAAACGAAAAAATGACTCAAATTTTCATACGGATGATTTTTTTCACACCTTCATTCTGACAAAATACATATATTGATAAAAACAACCATCAGCACTAATTCCTTCATTTATATCCACATTAAATAAATATTTCCTTATCATATAAATCAACAATTAATTATTCATAAATAATATTATAGAACTACAATATTGACAACCAGGTCGTTCCCAAGAAAGAGGGGGCTTTCCGATAAGAATTTTTCCTCATTGGCGCGCAATTATATAACATAACTCCTTTTCTCGACAGAACTTTCTAGACATTGTCAATAATGCTATCTAATAATATTATTCAAATAATATGAATTATTGATTTGATAATGTGAAATACTGTGCAGTGGTTAATGTAACAATTATTGAATCAATAATATAAAATATCTACGTAGCAATTATTGAATCAATAAAATAAAATATTGAACAGTAATTACTGTAACAATTATTGAGTAAGTGACTTCTTACGTAAGAATCAATAATTCGAAATACTGTGCAATACCGTGTGCTACTATGCAACAACGCGTATTACTGTATTTTTATCACTGGGTATTTCAACAGTTTAACGGTAACAGTTTTACCGTTATTTTATAAAAAGGTTATTTCTGCCGCTTTCTATATCCGACAGTTATTTCGTTGTGGGGCCCACAAATGGTTGCGCCGTCGTACGAATATTCCCCGACAACAAGAATATTCCACGACCAAACGAATATTCCCCGACAACAATGAATATTTTATAACTACTTGCTTATTTTGAAATATTTACACATTTCACCCATAACTCATCACATTTATCAAATCAACACCTTACTATTTCAAAATAATATATAAAGAAATTTAAATTTTTATTCTTAAAATTTGGGGTCTTACACCTCTCCCTCACACAAACACAAAACTCACTCACATCCCCTCTTAACGCTTAGGATGCTACTTGATTTTTGATTATGCTACACTTCAACGACTCAATATAATACTCTATTTATAAAGTAATCACAATTATCATCTTCTTATTCAAAATAGGACACATCCAAAATAAAACTTCTACTACAAATAGATTCCTTTCCAAAACAGTATTCCTATTAAAAGTAGGAGTTCTTCCTTTTTATATTATCAATTCTTTTCATAATAGATTTCGAGGAGTAACCCAACAATTACTCCCTCGACTCAAATCCTCGAATACTTTAACTTTATGTCTTAATAGTATTCGAGGAGTACTCCAATAATTCCTTCCTCGACTCGAAACCACAAACACTTCAACTTCAGCACTTTCATCGTTGTTGTAGTTGTCACCATCACCCGCGTCACCCGCACTATCTTCATAATCTATGTAATCTACATTATACACACCACATGCATCATCATCATCGTCATCGTCGTCTTCTTTATCTTCATCAGCATCTTTATGATTTTCATCTAGTGACTGCAACGATGATCCTCCATAAGCGCAAAATCTTTTATTCATCAATATCACGATGAACACCAACTCTTTCAATCTTCACTCTCTTTATTTATCACACCAATGAGACTAATTCTCCTTCTACCTTAGATCCAATCAACTTAACTGATCTGATGCCACTTGTTGGGAATTAAGTCAACGCAAACCACACAATAAAATAAAGAGAGATAAAACAACACAAGATTTAATGTGAAAAATCCTTAAAGGGAAAAATCACAAGTCAAACTCCGAATCTCGACTATATCAAAATAATGGGCTTGCGATAATTCTCTTAAGTTTTACTAAGGGAATTAATATTTTCATAAGGGAAATTGATATTTTCACAAGGCATCACTCATATGAATGTGGGTCCCGTTTACGATTCATGTGAGGGGGAGTCTTGTGAAAATATCAATTTCTGTTGTAGAAATATCAATTTCCTTTACTAAAACTTGAGATTTCACAATATCGCGACACAACTTTTTGCACAGACTAAAAACTGCAAAACTCTCCCACCAACAATTGATTTTTTTTGCACGGAATATAGAAGTTGTAAAAACCCTCTCCCTCTTCCTCACACAAACACAAAACTCACTCACACCCTCTCTCAACTCTTAGGATGCTATATAACTTTTGATTGTGTTATACTTCAACAATTCAACATAATACTCTATTTATAGAGTATCCACAATTCTCTTTTTTATATTCAAAATAGGACACATACAAAATAAAACTTCTACTACAAATAGATTTATTTCCAAAATAATATTCCTATTAAAACTATGAGTTATTCCTTTTTATATTAACAATTCTTTTTATAATAGAATTCGAAGAGTAACCCAACCGTGAAAAAATGTAAATAATTTAATATAATATTATATATTTATGCCTTTTTTTTAAAATTCAACTGTCATATTTACATCTTACAATAGACGGTATAATCTGGTGGCCATTAAAGAGTTGATAATCACCATTTGCTTTGGGATCTCCGAGTATCTATCTATTTGAGAAAGTATATATACTAAATCTTGGCCTCTGCATAGAGAGAATTTTAGGAACTACTCTATCCGTTCCAAATTATAATTAAGACTTTTGAAAGTAAACTTAAAATAATTTTAAACTCAAAATTGATATGGTAGTTTATTAATAATTACGAAACAATAAATTTTATAATTAATAATATTTTTTAAAATAGTATATATACAATATTCATTATTGTATGAATTTGTGTCAATTTTGAATTTGAAAAGTATCTCAAATTGATTTCAAAAAATTGGTAATTATCTTATATTTTGGAGCAGATGGAGTACATAAATTTGAAGAGGAGAACAAGAAAATGGAAAATAGACATTATAAAAAGAGTCGGGGCAAGTGGAAAAGTACAAAATCAAGAATAGTCTTAGCAGTGGCATGTTGGAAAGAGGGATTTTGGGTTAATGAGAAAAATGTTAAGATGCACAAAATATGGAATATTTGTGTTCATTTAGGCATAGAAAAAAGACAGTTTAGCTCAACTCATTTCATATATAAAGTAAGCATCTACTCTTCAGTTCATTGCATCATCCACTTCAATTCACAAGCAATTGTCCTCTCTGCCTGATCAGCTCTTAGTTAAACCATGGTGATTCTAAGAGATTAAAGTGATGTTTGATTGTATCTTAATATATGTTAACAATTCAACTCTTAATACATCTTAACAAGCCATATTTTTGTATTAAGAGGTCCTCTGAATAGTTAAGATATAAATATGAGTCTAAACTATTCATGACCTCTTAATACAAAAATGTGAGCTGTTAAGATGCATTAAGAAGTGAACTGTTAAGATGCATTAAGATACAATTTAACACTACCTAAATTTATCCCTTTTTCTATCTATTTTTTTCTATATGCTAATGGTTTATTAATTTATGACATGAACAGGAGGAAGGAAAGAATGGTTACAAGACCATGAGCTCAACTAGGAGTGATGGAAAAGGCGGATATCGGGCAACCATGTTTGTTTACGGTAGGAACTCTTCAATGAACTCTTGTCATGATATCGAATGCTTATAAAAATATAAGTAATGCTAGGTAATTAGACAAATTATTGATTACTTGTATTGCATAACACATACCAGACAGTTTTTATCTAGTTGCCTAGTATTATTCTGAATATTAATATATATTTGCTTAACTTTTGGTTCATTTTGCTAGTGTTGGGATCCTTAGAGAATATTGGGTTCATTGCCAACATGTCAACAATGGTTCTTTACTTCCATCTGGTGATGAACTTTGATGTGTCAACTTCTGCAAACACTCTTACAAACTTTCTTGGCTCAACCTTCTTGCTCACTATCTTGGGAGGTTTCATCTCCGACACTTACCTAAACCGGCTCTATACATGCTTAATCTTTGGATTCCTAGAACTAATGGTATGAATTATTTCTGGCGCCTCACAAAAAAGTCTTGTTCCATTTACATATTTCAAAGAATATGTTTTTGCTTCGTGTTTACCCTAAATCAATTGAATGTTTTTGTTTCCCATCATTTTTGCCCAGACATGATACTGGAATTGTGAATGTAAACTTGAGCAGATTTTGTCATTTTATCCTATCATCAACTTTTTTGAAAAGAAAAAGTTTAGCAAATAAGTATTTTGTGGGATGGAGGCAGTGGCGAACCCAGAATTTTTATTCAGTGAGGTCAAAATATTGTGATGCTATAAATAATTTGGCGGGGGTTCGGAGGCAGCGACCCCGAGCCAATTTTTTTAGATAATTTTTTGTTTTTTAGGCGGTTGCATATGTAAAACATTTATTTAGTTACAATATTGTTAATATAACAAATAATAACATTATATATATATACATCCCCTTTATTGACCCCTAATACGCATTTCTAATTACAAATTTATTAATAAATATTTAAATTTCTTATGCTATAAAAATAATATAAATTAGATTATTATTTATTTTAAAAATATTAGAGGAAGATGCATATATCAATGAGTAGAAGTAATATGAAAGTGAAAAAATTATAAAAAATTCAATTTGACCCCGTATATTAAAAAAATTATAAAATTTTAGTAGGGTCAATTTATTCATTCTACTTAAATTTTTTCTAAATTTATCATATATTATAAAATAAAATTTTTTTCCAATGGGGTCAATTGACCCCACACTCTCTAATGTGGCTTCGCCACTGGATGGAGGGAGTATTACATTGGAAACATGTATCATTTCTTTGTGAAAAAAAAATATTCAATGTGACATTCAGTGTTACGGCTCTCTCAATTACATGAACAGATTCAAATTACATTACCGCATATGAAAATTGTCACACAATGGATTTCTGTTCTGAAAAGACCTTGTATCACTCGTTGATAAATCATACCTACTTTTTATGCACAGGGTCTGACTCTGCTTACAATCCAAGCATATTCCGATACGTTGCATCCTGATGCTTGTGGGAAATCTTCATGTATTAAAGGCAGCGAAGCTCTTATGTTCTATGCCACCCTATGTCTGTTGGCACTTGGTGCAGGTGGACTTAAAGGATCTCTTCCAGCACTTGGTGCAGATCAATTTGACCCTAAGGATCCCAAAGGAGCAAAATCGCTTGCCGGTTTTTTCAGCTGGTATCAACTGAGTGTAACCGTCGGATCAATCATAGGAGTCACAGGCGTGGTTTGGGTGAGCATGAATAAAGATTGGTACTGGGGATTTTTTATCTGCTTGGTGACCGCGTTTCTTGGTTTTGTTGTGTTGGCCCTTGGGAAGCCTTTCTATTGCATCCAACCCCTGGCTAGCAGCCCCATTATTAAGATATCGCAAGTGATAGCTATTGCCGTACGGAATAGAAGCTTGCCATTACCCGAATGCCCGGATGAATTATACGAGATTGAGGATAAAGAAGGAGACAATTGTGAAGTGAGAATTCTACATACAGAACAATTTCGCCTACTAGACAAAGCTGCAATTATTCCGGAAGGGATTGCACCGGAGCCATGGAAAGTTTGCACCGTGACACAAGTGGAAGAAGTGAAGATACTCACAAGAATGTTACCAATCATAGCCAGTACTGTCATAATGAACACATGCTTAGCACAATTGCAGACATTTTCAGTACTCCAAGGCTACTTCACCGATCCCCATCTCGGTAATTGGAAAATTCCAACCGCCTCGATCCCCGTAATTCCCCTGTTTTTCATGTCCATCCTCATTCCCATCTACGAGTTCATAGTCGTCCCGTTTGCCCGAAAGTTCACTGGCCACCCGAACGGAATCACGCAGCTCCAGCGGGTCGGAGTCGGCCTCATTCTCTCGGTAATTTCCATGTGTATAGCCGGCATAATTGAGGTCAAGAGGAGGGACCAGTTTTTCAAAAACCCAGCGAAGCCCATTAGTCTCTTTTGGCTTGCTTTCCAATACGGGGTGTTTGGGATCGCTGATATGTTTGCAATGGTGGGTCTAATGGAGTTCTTCTACAAGGAAGCACCCTCGGGAATGAGATCTCTCTCCACTTCATTCGCGCTAATTTCATTGTCGTTCGGCTACTTCTTGAGCTCGGCATTTGTCAGTATCATAAATGCCGTAACCGAGAAAATTACGCCGAGTAAACAGGGCTGGTTACATGGTCAGGATATAAACCACAACAATTTGAATCTTTTTTACTGGTTCCTAGCTATCCTTAGTGCCCTTAACTTTGGAAACTATCTTTATTGCGCTAAATGGTACAAGTATAAAGAAGAATCCACTGCAGTCTCGGACACAAAATTGAAGCCTGTCGATGGAGAAACCGTTCAGAAATAAGAACTTGCCTGTTTATTCTATGCTATGTTGTTGTCAAAACAATTTTGTTGGGCAGTTGTGCATTGTGGATTAAAGAACCTGACTGTGAAGGTTTTTTATTTCTTGTACTCTTTTATAAATAATTAAACTGTATTTCATTTCTTGGACCGTCTTTGGATTTAAGCTCTTTATATTTCATTCAATTTAGTCCCGTGTTAATTTTTCCAAAATTTAATAAGATAAGATCACATATTTTTTTTTGTATATTGAAATGTTGGTGGAAGACATTGTATAAACGAAACATCATATTGGTGGACTGATGTTTTGACACTCCCAATCATTTGGGAGTGCATCAGGTTTGCCAGAATTCCACCAGAGCGTCTTCTACTTCTAAAAGGGTTATGAACTATATCAGAATCATTCTCAACTAGTTCATAAGAAGTGATCTCAATTTTTTTAGGAACAATTAAATTTTCTAGTACATTTTAAAAAAAAATTACAACAACGGTGCATGCAGAAAATATTTACAAAATTAATACATTTTTAATAGTTTATTTATAAAATTATTGCATTTGGGTATCCATTTAATCGTGGCCCAGGATTATCTTCCTTATATCTCTCCGCCTCTTTCTCTCTCTTCTTCTTCTTCTTTTCTATTAGAACCACCAACTCACAATTTAAAAAATTCAGATAATAACTATTCACAAAATCAAAAGAAGAATAGTGGCAGCGCCGACGCATGGAGGAAGAAAGTGATGGAAAGCTCTTCTCTCTCCTAAACTCATCATTCTCCAATCTATCCAAAATCAAGAGACTCCGTGCCCTTTTCCTCGTTTCTGGTTTCTTTCAACCAACACCCATCATTCTTAGTGACGGAAACATAATTCTGCTGTTTGGTTCTCAGCTTGTGAACCTCTATGCCAAATTCGGAAACCTTGAGGATGCTCTCCTCCTATTCCGCCAACCGCCCACCCACCAAAAAAACAAAATTATTTCTTGGAACTCCATCCTCAGAAACTTTATTAATTTGGGTCTGTTTCATCAAACTTTCTTGACATCTTAAGCATTTATTTTGTCTTTTCTTTAACATCTCCCTTGTTCGAAGTAGAGCATAACGGAAAGTAGCGGCATCTGGGAAGTCAAGCAAGCATTAACATCCATCTCTGCATTTTTCTATTTTTTTCACTACAAAGAAGTTAGTGGCGGTATTCCTGAATGTCATCGATCAGGATATCTTTGTATACCCATTTTAGTCAAGACAACATGTCTCTCACCATATGGAGTCCAGCTTCGTAATAATGGATCTGATAAAGGCATGTGATTCATATCCTTGGTCAGACTATGTCATGCTTGGTGATTTTTTCATAGTGCAGTTGATAACCAAACTTTCATACCAAGGTAACCAAACTTTCATATCAAGGTAACCAAACCTTCATACCAAGGTAACCAGTTGGTAGCCAAACCTTCATACCAAAGTAACCAATTCAATTTTATTAGGTTACCTTCATAGTACAGTTGGTAACCATACATTCATACCAAGGTAACCAAACCTTCATACCAAGATAACTAAACCTTCATACCAAGGTAACCAATCCACCTCCACACCTGTAATTTTTTCATAGTGTAGTTGGTAACCAAACCTTCATACTAAGGTAACCAATCCACCTCTACACCTGTAGTTTTTTTATAGTGCAGTTGGTAGCCAAACCTTCATACCAAGGTAACCAATTCAGTTTAATTAGGTTACCAATTTATTTTGAATGTGATGCAATTGGTAACCAAACCTTCATGCAGTTGGTAGCTAAACCTTCATATCAAGGTAACCAATTCAGTTTTATTAGGTTACAAATTTATTTTGAATGTGATGCAGTTGATAGCCAAACCTTAATGCAGTTGGTTGCCAAACTTTCAGACCAAGGTAACCAATTCATACTGTAAGTGTGGAGGTATATTGTTTACCTTGGTAGAAAAGTTTGGTTACCTTGGTATGAAGGTTTGGTTATCAATATTACATTACACATCACTCTCTTATCTCTCTCTTTCCTATGCAGTGCAGGGCTGGGCTAGATAATAAAGTGAGTTATTGACGTAAAGCTCTTCGTGTGCAAGTTTAAGATTCGCGGCGGAGATTCGCGGCGGCAGAGGAGGAAGATGACGAGAAAATAATTTTTCGCGGCAGAGGAGGAAGATGACGAGAAAATAATTTTTTATTTTTCATCCTATTGATTTGAATTTTGAATTTTGAATTCTGGATTTGTTTTTGTTGTTAGATCCCAAAGATTTGAATTTGAATTATTAATTATAGGCAATCTTGATTTTAAGTTTCCTTATTAATGTGAAATTGAATGGTTTGAATTTATTGCATTATTTTTGTAATTATTTTGTGGATGCACTAATAGTGTAATTACTTTCTAATTATTGTATATTATTGTAAATGATTCATTTTTTTTATTTTGTTTCTAATTTATTTTAGGATAAATTAACTTTTTTCGACCTTAAACTATTTAAGTTTTTGAAATCGAGTTCTTCATCTAATTTTTAATGTAGTTGCAAACTAAATTTTCGGTTGTGAAAGTTTTTTGTTAATTGCAGTTAAAATAGTTGCATAAGTGCTGTTATTTTCCCATATGTAATTTCATTTCATAGGAGTTAATATGTAGTAATGATATGGCTTAGAAAAGACCATGTGCTTCTTACATGATTGCAAGTGTAATCTTACTTCTAACTTGTATTTTTCTCTTGTTTTTATATTTTTTTATCTCTTCTATTTTTATTTTTATTTTTATTTTACATTAGTATTTACAACCATAATCCCAAATAAGAGTCCATTATTTATCTTCTTCAATTTTCGATATCACCGCTAGCTATTACCACCATCAAAGCCACATTCTACCTTAGGTATTAACACCACATAGTAGCGTTGATAATCATCTCCACCAAATTTAGAATCCCACCATCATCCTCCATTTCTGACATAATTGAGGACATATATATATATATATATATATGCTTTAATGGATCATAGACCTAATAGATTAATTTTTTGGGTCAAGTTGTGATTTTAGATGAGCATATATGTGTCGAATATTCTCAACAACTGTCTCAACTCTCTAGGATGTTATTACTTCTTGGTTGTGTTCTCCTTTTCTTTAAACACAAGACTCTTATTTTTAATATGAATATTTATTATAATTTGTAAACATTATTATAATTAGTTCAATTTTTTTATACTTAATTTTAACAAAAAAATTAGTTAAAATTCGTCCCTACTAGAAAACCCCTGCAACTACCTATTACCACCATCAAAGCCACATTCTACACAATCATCTTAAGCTAGAGTTAAGGGATTTACACAATCATTTAAGCTAGAATCAATTGATTGACAAGGTCAAGGATTCTATGGAGATAATTATGGTAATTCAATATTCTAACTAGTAGCAGATTATTAGCTAGTGTTGATATTTGTTGGGTAAAATCTAATACGCGCAACACGCAAGTATACGTGATTAACAAGTAATATAATGATAAGAAAAGTATCGTTCTCACGGAGACAATAATTACAATTTATCCTAACAATTATCAATTTTATACTATTTCAATTTTATTAAACCAATGATTAATTATGTGAGATTTCTTAAAACTACTAATAACTTCAATATCAAATATTATCCTGACTTTTAATCAAATATTGGAGAATTAAGTCTACAATTTTACTTTATGCTTCACTTAGAATGACACACTTCCGTTTCAATTCAATTCAACTATTCTACCTTGTAAATCGAGAACACAACAATAACTATAACCACCTCTTGATGAATTATAATCGTATCTATATAACTCCACAATTGATAGAATCAAATAGAACACTTTAATTAACTAATCCACTATATCTTTATGCGAATTATAATTAAAGAAAATTTACTCACACATTCTCATACGATTACCTGCGATGCATAAGTATACCTCTATACTAGTCATAAATTATAACTCCCAACATCATGCAAAAATTACAATCACACGCCACTATGATTACGTGTAAACCCACAATTCCTCTCTCGAGTTCATATGGGTTATCAGAAATTGGTGACCAAGCAATTTATAAATTAAGCATAAACCATAATGGACAAGGCTGGAAATAGTCTGTTAGGAATATACATGAGAATGTTATTCCTATTTATATATGATTTGATTATGATATAAATGAATGAATATGGAAGTATGCTTGCATTGACAAAAGCTGTAAAGTCCTCTGATAGATAACAGGAATATATGTACAAGGACTTAGAATGAACTGATCAAATATGTTAGGTTGATCCTACATAAGCAAAACAGCTTTTGTAAAGTTCTTAAAAAGAAATGATGTACAAGGACTATAAATATAGAAAGATCAAACTTGTTAGGTTGATCGTATAATGTAATAGATAGGCTTGTCTGATCGTCGAGCACTGCATCAGAAATCGTAGTCTGTCAGGAGAGACAAAGGAGACTGGAGAGCTATCAAGGCAGAATCGTAGTCTGTAGGATAGTAGATCTCGGAGTTCGTAGTTTGCCAGGAGAAACGAGGAAGAATCGTAGTGTGTCGAGAAGAATTTGTTGGGTTTGTACGTAACACAATCATGCAATCAAATCACATAAATAGGGCGAAAGTGCGAAACATAGGTTTTCAAAAATTTATACAAACCAATAACCATGATCATGCTTTGTGCTAGTTATCAATAACAGAAAAGAGAGAACATGAAATTATACCTTTGAAGATCCGAGCTTTCTTCCCTTGATTAATGTCAGCCACCCAAATGTTTGACCTCTAACGGTGATCCACCAAGGAAGATGAAGAACTCAGGAAGATGGGTTATTGGCTTAACCCTTGTTTCTATCTCTATAGAATATGTGTACTCCCAACTTTTGAAAAAATTCACGTACCTTATTTCTGATATAAGACTCTCTTATATAGATATTAGGTTAACCCTCCTAATCCAATTAGAATAGGTTTTTATTTAATTAATTAATTAAATATTTTTAATTAATTTACATCCTAATCTTATTAGGATGGAGAGAGAGTACTGATATTATATTAATTCCTAAACTCCTTTAGAATAATAATAATAATATTAATAAGACTCCTCTTATTAATTTATATTTAATATTTCTAAAATATTAAATAATAAATATTAAGCTATTTAATTTATTCTATTACCATAGATTAAATTAATTATACTTAATGCATTATTACTATCATGCCATTTTCTTCTTAAATAATTCTTCTTCCTTTTATGGTGTGACCCTTTAGGTTCTCCATATTAAACCGGTTGTGAATAAATCAATTAGAATAATTCTAATCTTATTTATATAAATAAATTAAACTAATAATCTATTTAAATAAATAACATTTATTCTACAATAGGGATAAGCCTCCCTAGCGATCAACGACTTTCCAGATAATATAGATTTCAACATTAATCATAAAAGAACCTGTGAGTTAATAGTTACCGTACAATTCAATCCTTCCACCATACAATGTCCCAATTAAATATAAGACATGGATTTACTGCCAAGTCTTAATTTATTTAATCATATGTATTTCGATTAGAAAACGCACAACTCCAAATAATGCAAATTAGAAACCTCTTTCTAATTTCATTCTACCTTGGCCAAGGATTTCTAGGTTGTCATTTAATGAATCACATAGGACATATCTCCTCTTTTATTAGAGGTGGTAGATTCTTTATTGATCATACATTATCTCCATATACAACTCATTATACCCAAGCATACCCTATATATGCCTTAAAAGGCCTTAAGGAATAAGTCAAAGTATAATTTGTTACATACAAGATACTATGATGATCTCAAGTCCAAGGATCACTTGTACTACTATCACATTAGAAATTCCTATTGACAGGCAAGTAAAACTCCATTAGGTATTCCATAGCGAGTCACGTTCAGTGAACTTATTCTCCAATAAGCACCTACATACTTGCTTTAGTGTCTCCACACAAATGACCATGAGATCAGTCATTCTCATTCAATGAGCAAGCAACATATGTACCAATCTATCCGGATTTACTAATCCCCATTTTAGTAATCTCACAATTGGGAACTATTTTAATTTTTAAGCTTTCTAAGAATTTAGATCTCATTAGCATGATCTCATCATGATTCTAAAAGCATTGTTTAAAACTATGGGTTATTTACATATTATAAAAACAGCACCATGTAGATAATTAAATGCCTTAAATGAATATTTTATTAATAAATAAATAAGATTATTTACAAAGTATGTGCTTTATTATCATACATGATTGGCTTGTATGCACACTACTATCAGAATTTCCTCGAAGCCGTAGTCTGCTGAGGAAGTCATGTTCAAAATCGAAGAGACAGCCTGTCTATGAGCCGACCAAGAAACTGCCAGAGCTAAGTCAAGAATCGTAGATCACACTTAAAGTAGTGGAGTCTAATGATCATCAGAGACAGAGATCGTAGTCAGGTAAGATAAGACGAAGGCAGCAAACATGAAGGCATAATCGTAGTCTGTCAAGGTCTGATCTCGGAATCGTAGTGTCTGCAGTAACTAAGCTAAATCATAGTCTGCAGAACTAAGGCTTCCACAAAGGTTGCTCAAGAACGCTAAGGGAAGAATCGTAGTGTCAACACGATTCTCATCAAATGGGCACTCCTAATATATCCAAAGCATGAAGCCTCTGGTCTGAGCTACAAAGATGCATCCTACATGAAGAGTATCAGAGAGCACTCACCGAATGGCATGCAAGCTAACAGAAGATCCAAGCATCAGCTCTATCAACATGCAAACTGAGCTGTGAGGCCATTCGAGATGAAGTCTTCCACAAGCTAATCAGAAGAAGACTTCATACAAAGTGACTGACTAGAGAAAGTCAGCAAGTGTAGTAGCTGTCAAGATAACAGAAGACAACGATCTTGAGAATCACTCAAGATCGTAGTGTTTGCCAAAGTAAAGAAGGAACTGATACAATCTACAGAGATACCGACAAATTTGTGAAGAACAAGACAGAAGTGATTAAACATGGGTCAGACCATTGAAGATAGGTGAACGGGAGATCACCAGGAGAAAGGAGCTGGGTATGCCACAAATCTGAAGTGTCTTGCTATTCAGAAGAGGTCAGAATGACAAGTCAAGATATCAGTTCCTGAGATCTATCAAGGCAAGCAGAAGTGTTGAAACACTGCACAAATGAAAGAAGAGATGTTCTACATTGAAGATCCAAGAACACTCATCAGAATCGTAGTGTTGTCTCAGCCAGTCAAAGCAACATTCAATATGACACACTACGATCAAGGTCCAAGAACATCTGCATCAGAATCGTAGAGTTCTGACATCTGAAGATTGAAGTATTGGCAACGGTTTAATCTGAAGACTGACATCTGAACGTTGCTATTTGAGAGCATAGATGCAGAAGGACAACTCCTAAGGATTCGAATTCAAGGAATCAGAAAGGAGTAATAAAGAAGATTACCAGTCTGACACGGAACAGTGACATCTTTGAGGCGGTAGGTGAGAAAGCAGACTGCTGTGTCAGTTAAGTCAAAAAGAACCTGTCACGTCACATCAGTAGTCTGCACCAAATAACTCGAGATCAGCGAAGCAATTCAAATAACTTCCAACGGCTACTTTCCAACTGGAAGATTATGGAAGGCTATTTAAAGGATAAGCTTCAAAGATAAGTGTAGTTGCTAAGTTGTAGATTCATCGAGTTGTTGGAATGCTACATTGTTGACTCTACAAGTTCCACCAGAGCTGAAGAGAACAAGTCTCAGTGGCAGTGAGATTACGAAGGTGGAAGTGAAGCAGACTTGAAGAAGGACTGAACAGACTAAAGCTTCACTCAACAAAGATGAGGATGCCACTGAAGATGGCAGCCAAGCTGAGAGCCTTGAAGGCCAATAATATAGCATTCAAGAAGGTGGCTGAGTATAAGGAAGGTCAGAAAAGCCACTCTACGGATCACCATGAAGAACTAGAAGCTGAACAAGAGAAAAGGCTAAACCATGTCTGTATATCATTCAAGAAGGGTTCAAGGGTTGCTAAGGGTCAGAAGAAAGTGACCCACAATGAAAAGCCTTAACCGTCCTATGTGGTGATGGTGCACAGCTGACAGCAAGTGAAGATGAGCTGAACAGACTGAAGATCAGCTGCACCAAAAAAGAGGTCCAGACTTAAAGCAGAATGATGAGGACCGAGCCTAGCTGCTAAGTACAAAGATGATCAAGCTTCAAGACATCTTAGTAGCAAAGAACAAACAACAACAACAACTACAACTACAAGTAGCCAGGGCCAAAGGGTCCTTGTCCGGAGGGACTAAATGAGTTCCAAGCCGGAGGGCTTGAAGAGTTCTCAGTGAACTAGAGTTCCAAGCCAAAGGGCTTGAAGAGTTCTTAGTGAACTAAAGGAGTTCCAAGCCAAAGGGCTTGAAGAGTTCAAAAGTGAACTGAAGTTCCAGGGCTGCTGGCTTTGAAGGGATCTTAGTGATTCAGGGTGCTGCCCATTCCTTAGTGAATTTCCTGCGAGAGTGCAGAAGAGTGGATTAGGAGTCGAGTTGGCTCTGAACCACTAAAAACCCTTTTGTGTCTTTTACATTCTGTTATTTACTTTATGTCTTTATATTATGTACTTAACTGCTATGTATGTACTAACTACTTACAACTAAACTAACTCCAAGAATAATGTATCAATGTTTATCAATATATCAATGAAGGGGAGATTTAACTTATTCCGCTGTGCTTGAAATGATTCTTATGTTTGTCATATGCTAACTTCTTAGCTATACAAATTAAAATGGAAAAGAGTTTAAATTCAAAGGATCTATTCAACCCCCTTCTAGATCTATTGTGTGCCTACTGGGAACTAACATAGTCCCTGAATTAATATAAAAGTATGTCAAGCTTCGTTACACATAAAGATCCATCGTAGACTTAAAAAGTGATTTCATTCATGATGAATGAATTAAAAACTAAAATCCATGATACTAGCATCCTGAATACAAATATGAAGAAATAGAGTAAAAACTGTAGTAGAATTGATGCTCATCTTCAATCTCCTTCGTGTTCTTCGTGCTTGAATTCTTCACTTCAATCCTCCAAACGTGATCCGTAAATTAGGGCTTAGTTTCTGATAATGAAAATCCCTCCCTTATTCCTTCTAAGCTGCCTCTTTATACCTTCCTAAATTGCGTCTGAATTGCCTTGCAAAGCTCTACAGAATCCTCCTCAAAGATGGAAACCTCCAACTCAGCCGCGTACCCCTACCCTAGCGGGTATTTGGCCTTGAAGAAGCCCGCCCCGGCGGGTGTCCACTTAGTCTGAGAAAGCCACCCCCGCCCCGGTGGGTAATTTAGTCTATGAAGCCCCGCCTCGACGGGTGTACTGGCTATGAGATGCTGAAAATTTCCATTAAGTCCTGATTTCTGTCAATTCCAGTTCCTGCAACATCAATACAAAAATCGAGTAACATGACACTAAAAATACTTGAAGTAGCAAAGAATCAAGCTATAAAGGTCATCGATTCGTAGGTATAAAACCAACTCATCAAATACCCCCAAACTTAAAACTTTACTTGTCCTCAAGTAACACAATGCACATGCAAACTAACTAAATGCCTATGAATGCAACTGTCAAATAGTATAAAGCTCACAAGGATTGCCTCAGAGAAATTACAACAGATATAAACAACAAATCCAACCAAAAACATGTTAGCAATTCAAACTAATCTATCAATCAACGCCTGTTATTACCGATGTAGTGTGTGTGTGCTTGACAACCATGGTACCAACTACAGTTCAAATATATCACATAATATGCTTCTTAGAAATAAAACACAGCTTTAACTCCAGAAATTGTGTAAACAAGATAAATCAGCTAAGACGCAACATCAACCAAGCCGGAAGTCAAAATGGGAAAATTTTGTTATCTTTATTCATTTACGGGGAATTTTGCTCTTTTTCTCGTACTTCTACTTTACCCATGACTGTGCAATGTCTAGTTCTATTAGGCTATTTAGTGTCACCCATATAATGAGCATTCGACCAACGACTCCCAAACTAGACGATTTTAGGGCGCTGGGTGTAAAGACATCCCCTAGGGCGTATTTACTCGAATGACAAAGGCCACGGAACTAAACAAGTCATGGTATTTATTCATAATTTGTTTCTTTTAACATTTTTCCCCCTTCATTTCAATTTTTTTTCTTTTTTTTTCTTTTAGATAGCTCCCATATCTTCCCCCAAACTTAGGTTTCTGCCTAATCCCAGTCATCACCACTAGTTCACTGAATTTCTACATTAAACCTTAATGTCCTTCAAGAAGTCAATTATGTCACTATTTGAACCAAATTAGCTTACATGGTCATCCTATTGTGCTATCCGGTACAACAGTGTCAAACAGGCAAAGATTCATGTCATGGTTTGAAATTATATCTATGTCTTAGTGTCATTACTATTCAAGTTATATGCAAGTCCAGTCTCATCACTGGCTAAGGTCACTTCATACTTACTGACATACATTGACTCATGCACTCTAACTAACGACTCTTTTTGTGATTTTCTGATTTTTTTCTTCATTTTTTCAAATAAAAGAAAAATGCAATGCTCTAACAATATCATGATAATTAATATACACCCCCAAACTTAAATTGCGCAATGTCCTCATTGTGAAAATTATCAACATTTATGCTTAGAGGACTTCCCTGAGCAATCATGGATCAAGCTCGACCACCTCCACATCAGAATCAGAAGGTGGGTAGCCTGGGAGTGGTTGAGGAGTCGAGAGTTGGAATGGGTCAGCAGAAGTGTTCAGCCGCGCAAACACCTCGGCTACTACGACGTTAAAACTGTTCTGCATCTTGAACATATGTCTCTGTCTCGCTGCCAACCGGTCTGCTTTCTTATCCTCTGTTAGTTCCCAAAAGCACGTTAGTTATCTAGAAGGGGGGGTTGAATAGATATTTTAAAATTTCTTTGTTTAAAATACTTAGTCAGTATTGGTGATACTGACTGCAGCGGAATATATGTTTTGTTCCCCTTCAAGATAATGCAGTTAAGGTGAAATAAACAGTTATAGAAGTTATAACAGATATAGCAGTTATAGTAGTTAATGAGAGACAATGAGACACAAGGGTTTTAAGTGGTTCAGAGCCAACGCGACTCTTA
Organism: Panax stipuleanatus; assembly: GCA_020205555.1. Classification (NCBI taxonomy): domain Eukaryota; kingdom Viridiplantae; phylum Streptophyta; class Magnoliopsida; order Apiales; family Araliaceae; genus Panax; species Panax stipuleanatus. The sequence continues at coordinate 117,426,873 of CM035118.1, read as the reverse complement.
ATCCACTCTTCTACTCCACGAGTAGGAAATCCACTAAGGATGTCTTCTTACAACTGGATCACTTAGATCCCTTCAAGGCCAGCAGCCCTGGAACTTCACTTAGTTCACTTTTGAACTCTTCAAGTCCTTTGACTTGGATCTGCTCTTAGTTCACTTCTGAACTCCTCAAGTCCTTTGACTTGGATCTGCTCTTAGTTCACTTCTGAACTCTTCAAGTCCTTTAACTTGGATCTTCACTTAGTTCACTTCTGAACTTCTTCAAGTCCTCTAACTTGGTACCTCACTTGGATAGACAGTTGATAGTTTGAGGTGTGCTACTCAGTTATAGTTCAGCTTCTGTCTTTCAAAGGACTGAGTAGCGAAGCAAGCTTTCTTCAGTATCGTAGTGTTGCTCATTGAGTGTTCTTGAGCTTTTTCAATGTATTCTTTCTTTATGCGTCTTGCTTGCTTAGTCTGAATCCTTGTCTGATTTCCTTATAAAAGAGCCATTCAAAAATAGCCGTTTTGAATGCTCTCGTTGCTTCATTAATGCTTCAGACATTTTCTGTGCAGTGATATTGACGTCCTGCTTTTCTGCTGCTCTGCCGCCTGGCCCACTGACATAGCAGACTGTATCTTTCACCTAACACCTGAAAAGGTGTTTTCTGCAGGCTGCTTTAGTCATATCCTTAGCTTCTTCAATACGCTTCTTCGATTTGGACTAAGGATGAATATGGAAGTATTGGGACTATCACTTTGTCAACTGGCTATAAGCCTTTCTTCATTTGTTGCTCTTCCTCCCTTCATCAGATCTTCAATCTTTGATGTTGACTGGAGGAACACTACGATTATGGTCATTGTGACATAATCGTTGTGTGTTGGCTTTGCACAGCGTGTTTCAGACTTCTTCGTAGAGCACACTACGATTTCTCTTAAGCTCTCGGTAGACTACGATTCCTTGCTTGCTTGTCTTGCAGACTTCACACTTTTGATAGCACTCTGCGATTCCTAACTTGGCTCGGCAGATGCTTTTCAACTTTATGACTCTCAGTGTGGCTTCTAAGGCAGACTACGATTCTTTGATGCTTTCACTTGAGCTCGACATTTCTTGCCTTGGCCTCCGCAGACTTGATTCTTCGGCAGACTCCTATTTTGAATATCTTCACTTAAGCTCCACGTTTTTTGCCTTAACTTCTGTAGGCTTGAATCTCTTGGCAGACTACGATTCTTATATGGTCATTCAAGCTCCATGAGTCATGCCTTGTCTTCTGCAGACTTGAATCCCTTCGGCAGACTACGATTCCGAATTTCTTCATTTAAGCTCCACGATTCTGCCTTGTCTTTCGAATGCTGTCTTTGACAGACTACGATTCTGTCAAGACTTTAACTTTTACAGCTCAAATAGATCAACCTAACAAGTTTGATCTTTTCTTCTATACATTCATTTACATAAATGATAAACGTTAAAGCTCAGATCAACCTAACATGTTTGATCTATCATCTAAGTCCTTATACAATGATTCTCTTAAGGACTATACACTTAAGCATTTATATTTACTTTTAATATCAAATCTGAATATGCAATTCCCAACATCCTCCAACCTGCGCCGGTCATCCAACTGCAGCTGTAGTGTCCGAAATTGGGAGCTAAACATAAACTTTGCCGAGCTAGAAGTGCTCGACGTAGTAGCATCCCCCTCCTCAGGCAGTCTGTCCTCTGCAAACTCGTCCTCCTCTGCCGCCACATAGTCTGCATCCATGGCTTCGTCCTCCTCCTCATCCGAGTCTGAAGGAAATATGAAGTCGAGGCCACGTGGATGTGACGTGCCCCCTTTCCAGCATGAGTATCGGGCAATCATTCTAGTGTCCAGCAGCTGCAGTGGTTGCTGAATCGGCTCCTCGGCTGCCCACCTGACACCAGCAAGGCGGCACAACCCGGTGATAAGTAATGGATGTGGTAATCCTCCCGACATAGGCCCTCTTAAGCATCGACGAATAGAGAAACTGATGATGGCCCCAATGTTGATATTGAAGTCTTTGATGATCGCGTACAACAGTGAGACCTTTTCCTTTGTAATCTCGCTCGTATGCTGTGAGGTAAGGAGCTTGGCACAGAGGAATGCATTCCAAATTTTCCCGTAAAGGCTGAACTCTGAGCTCAAGAACAGCGTACCCCTTTTCTTTCCTTTTTTCCACACCGTATCGGGCTTACAGATTTCTGTCAGGATCTTATCATAGTCTGGCCCACTGTCTCGAAACTCTGTATACTGACATATTATAGGCTCTCGTAAGTTGTAGAAGTCATTTATAGACTCGGCATTGAAAGACACCATCTTGCCTCGGACGAACGCTGTAAAAGGAGCTTTATCTTCGACGTTCGCATAAAATTCTTTAACTACGGCTACCACTGCCGCCTCGGGCTGATCAGTGAAGGTGTCCCACCCCTTCTCGATGATCTGTAACCCCATCTCACCATCTAATACATCGGGCCGAAGGTCATGTTCAGGGGTTAGTGCCTTACTTGCCAAATAGTCGAATCTGTCGACGGCGAAAGCACTTATGTATTTCCTTCGGTCAAATGGTCTTGCGTGGGTGGAAGAACCCTCACCCTTCTGTCATTTTGGTGCTCTCGGTGGCATAATGTCTCAACCTAAAATGAACTATTTCTTGTGTGAATTATAGTTGTGGTCTTTTATCAAATAATTGGTGGGCAATGTCACCAGAACTTGATGATAGTGATGTTGACTTCCTGTTCTTCCCCCAATTTGGTCTTACACAGCACTCAAGCAGGGTATAAGCAATTACACAAACTTCTTTCCCAAATCAAAACCCACAACTAACTCTCCCCAATTGGCACCCAAATTTTTTGACCCAAAAGGTGAATGGAGATTGAATACTTGGCTTTGTGTGCACATTTGGTTGATTCATAGATGTAGTCTTGCAATCCCAAGTGACTAGAGCTTTGGAAGGGAAGGTTTGGTCAAGAGTGTCTTTGGATAGCTTTTTGGCAGGTTAGGGCTTGAACTTATGTTGTGGAATGGCTCAAATCGAGTGTTGTTTTGTGTTTAAAAAAATTGAATTTTTGTATGCCCGCCGGGACGGGCTCCTTTTGCTCTTGGAGGCCCGCCGGGGCAGCCCTATTGCAGCGAGAAAACCCTCCGGGGCGACATATGTAGGCATAAACTGGGCCGCCGGGGCGGGCTTGGGAATTTTTTTGCACTTAAATTGTGAAGTGTTTCTGCAGCATGTTGACTTGAATAGACTCCTTTCATTGATTTTAAGTTGGCCATTGAGTTCTAGTCTGCATATCTGCTGTCATTTGCCCATACCTGCAGCGAATACCAATGCAATTGTTAGAACAAGCACTATAAAGAAACTATTACTTATTATGCATGATTATAACTAATTGACATCTATATACTACAAATGAAAGTAAAGAATGGGTTGCCTGTAAGAACCAGAATTTTATGAATAATATTAATATTGATATTAATAAGAATGTGAATATTTATTTGAATATAAATGTTTATGTAGAATGAACCGAGTAACTCAATTAAATTAAATTTAATTAATGATAATTGCGAAAAATGTGGAGTTTATGATAAGCTCATAGTAAGCTCGTAGAATGCCTTGTGTGGCACGATGATGAAAATTTTGATGATTTAATTAATTATAAAAGAAATTAATAAGTGAATGATTAATTAATAATATATTGTTAATTAATTGTTATTATGAGTGATAGCATATTAATGAATAAATAATTAATTAATATTATAAGGTTAATGTTTGTTCAATTAATTGCTAAGTGTAACGATATGTAATCACATATTATATAGTAACAACATCTATATAATATAAAGTATAGTGTGACACTGTGATATGACTATGTAATATAGGAACTATATGGTAAAAGGAAGTAAGTCACATGAATTACGTAAATGGACCTATGTGAATACATGTTATGTGTACATTGTGCAATATTGAATTGAACTATATAATATAAAGTATAGTGTGACATTGTGATATGACTATGTAATATAGGAACTACATGATAAAAGGAAGTAAGTCACATGAATTACATAAGTTACACAAATGATGTTTATGTGACCATGTGATATGTATAGTGCATTAGTGTGTACTTTATAGAATATTAAATTAGACTATATAAATAATTATTTCAATAATTAAAATAATTGAAATAATAAGGTTGATGATAATGTGGTATGTCACTACATAATTAAATCATAATTTGGCATTATCAAAATGTACATGAATTATATATTGATGTGTATACATGTACCCCAATTTACTACTATATAATATTGCTATATCATTAAAATACATGTATGTACCCAACTGAATTTAAACCTAGGTATACCTATATATACAATCATGTGAGAGTAATGTGTATATATATTATAAACCTTAGTATAGGTGTTATATCATTTTGCCAAATGCTGAGAATGAGCTTGTCCCATATTGAGAGTCCCTCTCTTCTCTTTCACGTGCATGGCCTAAGCCTAGCCTCATTCTTCATTGTCAAACTCTATCTTCAATTAAATGATGAGGGGGAGTGGGTGATGGGGGTGGTTGAGCACTATTTCACCAAACAAATGTTGTCCATCATCTCTTCTCTTCCTCCATTGGTTTCAAATTAGGGACAAAGCTTTGGCATGGATATTCAAGACTCTATAAATTAAGCATCCCTCTTCTTATTTCATTTTGCTGAGATTATTGTTAAGTTGCTATAGAGAGTGTTGAGGGAGTAATCTGAAAATGAAAGGAAACTCTGTCCAAATTCAAAGCACAAAGGTATAACATTTTATTGTGTTCTTAATTCAAGCTTGATTAATGCTTGAATGTGCATGAATTATTGTTAATTGATATGTGAAAAGTGCTAGCATGATTAGTAGAGTCTATATATATAATATAGAAGTAATGTAGTTGTTTACAAGCATGTTGTATGAAGAAATTGAGTGTTGGTTGGAACTCTGCACAAGCAGAGAGCATTCTGGTCTGGAACCGGAGTGGCGCGGCCGCGCCCTTCTGCAGAACCCGATAATGATTTTTTATGCAATCTGACTTATGGAGCATGCTAGTATAATGTCATTAAGCCTATATAAGTCCCTTGCATTCTAGTTTAAGGGGCCTTGCATGTATCCACTTACCATAGCTTGGTTTTCAAAGGGAACTTGAGTTTTCAAAGTGCAAACTCAATGAGCCATGTATACTTTAAATTCTGAACTTGAAAACATGCTATTATGGTCTGATTACATATGTACATGAGCATGAAACATGGTATGTTTACTTTGCAAGCCTAAATGATTTTGATAACCTTCTAATGGAAACTTAGAGTTCAAAGGCAAACTTGACAAATCAAGAACACTTTGAGTTCTGAACTTGAAAGCATGATAATGTGAACTAGCTATGTGTATATGGAAACCTGATATATAGTAAGTGAAGTAGCTTTGCATGTTTGAATAGTTTAACATGAGGTTTCAAAGAAAACGTAACAGTTTCGAAAACTAATTTGGTTGATAATCACCTTGTATGTATTCTGAAATTTATAATCATCATGTTAGGATATCATATGCATATAGACATGATTGAAATGTATGCCTAACTAGCCACGTTAATTGTAAACTAGTTGAGCATGATATAGAATGAGTTTTTAAGAAGTAAAACCATGTAACATAAAATACATAACTAAGATGACATGAGCATATGTAGTTGAGACTTATTGACCTCATTACATGTGTTTATTGGCTAAACATAAGAATCTTGTTAATCGAACACGTTAAGCCTCGTTGGTTGGAAATTGATAGAACATGTTAACTGTAAATTTGAAATCTATGCATGCTTGAGTTGCTACCCTAATCTGCGATACATGTTTAGAGGTATGTCCAAAGGTCAATAAGCATGCTAACGGTAGAATCATAGATTTGATAAATGGTTACAAACTTCCAATTATTAAGTCAAGTAATGATTACGAAAGATATTATTTGGTTTCATAGTGTCCTACAAACTGATTCTGTGTTAAGTGTATGTAAGGTACGTAATGACATATGTGTAGGATCATACGACTAAGATAGGATCGTATGTATGTGCTTATCATTCATATCATGTATATGTATTCGACTTATGTAACTAATGAGATACATATATATATGTAACTATATTACGAAAGGAATTCAAAGTATTGATAAGATAAAGGTTGATAAACTACGCTTAAGGCAAGTTTTCTATCTTACACAACTTTGAATATTGTGCAAATTCCTAACCTTACTCTTTATTGAGCATTACTTAAGCTTGTGCTATTATTGGTCGTACGAGTAAACCATTGAAAGTATGATTCATATCTTACGACCTCATGCTTCGTAGCTAAGATAGAGTTGTTTACATTCTTTGAACTTTAATCTCGAGTATTGAACTTATAATTGTTCTTATATACATTGAAAGAGCGGTCTATGCCACTTGATTCGGCTAGACTTATATCATGAATTTGATAGCTATCCAAATCAATTGATTAATGTGGAATCTTATAATTGACTGAGATGAACAACCTTCTTGAAGAAGAAACTATATTTGTCGGGAGACCGACGTGCGCACTCGAGTACGATTAAATGTTATGCATAATGTAGGGTACTTTAGGCTGATCACCTGTTGTACTTGTTTTGATTGGGTTATTAGTATATTACTGTTAATTCTAGTAGAAGTTCATAGTTTCTTAGTGACTGCTCAGTATTCATTTCTCTTGAACTGTGAAAAGGTTAACCCTTGAATCTTATTGATATCTTTATGTCCTTAGCGACTATTGTTGAGAACTATAGATACTTCTTGCTATCCTTGAATTATCCCTTATTGTTGTACCCTTGGGAAATTGAAAACAATATTGACCCTTTTTGCTATATTACTTACTGAGCAAACTTGTTGCTCATTCTTGCTTTCCCTAAAAATATTTCAGTTAGGGAGAAGAAGACGGACCCTGGGGCACTGACAAGGGCAAGGGCAAGGCTACGGAGTAGCTTGTACTTGATTAGAACTATTATGATTGTAATAAGATTATATCCTATTATGTATTAGATAAGTTTAAGTTATGTTTAAATTATGTATGAGATGTCTAAGTTACGAAACCTTGGGACATGAAGGGTTATATTAAATAAATGTAATCTATTCTGTGATTTTTGTTGTGCGAGATATTATTTATGTCGTTAGATATTTAGAACGTGACGAACCGAATTCAAGACGCGAGTGGTCCGAATTTGGGGGCGTCACAGGTTGGTATCAAAGCTCTAGTTATAAACCTTAGGAGCGAGAGTCCTTAGATTATAACTTAGGAGAACTTAGAAGATAGAAAGGGATAAAACTCATGTAGAGTTTTTCCTAGAGAGAATTAGTATGTTATGAAATATAATTTCATTCTATACAATGAACTTATGTTTTATTTAACATTCTAATGAAGTTGTTGTTTGTTTGTCCTGTGTTTGTGATTGTAGGATGACAGACATAGGAGGACCTAGTAGAGTGGCCAATGAGGAGCCCCGAGATATACATGTTGTATATGAGGCACCTATAAAGGCTGAGCCTGTACAGGCAGTTACACCGTCTAAGTTTGACGACGATGACGAGATTGAGGTAGAGTCCGATCCAGAGGAGGAGCCTATGGAGGAGGAGCCTATGGAGGATGAGACCATGGAGGACTCTGACGAGGCTATTATCGAGGAGCGGATATTGGGAGAATACGAGGAGTGGATCCTAGAGCTAGACTGTAGAGTGCAGGAGCTGGAGGCTGAAGCTCTGGAGAGGGAGTCCGAGTTCCAGAAGCTAAGGGACGAGGACCACCAGAGGAAGCTAGCGATGCAGGGGTTAGAGGTAGAGATTGCGTACCGCAGGGAGGCAGGGATCTAGATGGGGACTTTGTTTCACAGATCGGTGTCTCGGAATGTCGATTTGGCAGGAAAGCTGGAAGAGGTGGAGCAGAGAGAGTTGAGTGAGAAGACGGAAAAGGAGGCTCTCCGTACTCAGCTAGAGTTGGAGGTGATGGATAGGATACACTTCGAGGAGAAGTGGGAAGTAGCTAATGAGAGGGAAGACGGCTTAGAGGATGAAGTCAGGTGTAATAAGAGGAAGGTGAACAAGATGGGTTACGTGTTTCGCTCAGCTATAGAGAGAGTGATTGATGCTGTATATCACCATCCGGCGAAGCAGGGACAGACCCGACATACTATGAGCAGAGAGTTGATGGCGTACATAGCTCAGATAGAGTACAAGAGCGTTGTGGAGCACAAAATATTGGGATGAGACCCAGTAGTCTAGTAGTAGTAGTAGTTCTTTATGCGATGTATATATTGATGTAATCCTAATCTTTTGTGTAAGATATGGGATAGATGTAAACCCCGGATAGGCTTATGTTAGAGTGGTAGTATGTTTGTGTTGTTCCCCATCTTTTGTGATATTAGGGGATACGTGTTGACATTTATAGAAGTATGCTAGGGATGATCATTTTGATGTAATGATTTGGCATATGAATATAAATGATCTTATTTTAGAAACGTGTTATAAAATTTTATTCCTTTTTTATTTGAGAAATACTTAAGGAATATAATTGAATAATAAAAGTGAAAATTTTGTGATGCAGAAAATGCCGCCCAGACGTAGATTAACTTCACCTGAGGAATCTGTGAACAACGAGAGAGAGCAAGTAGATCCCATTCAGAAACTAGTTGATTTGCTAGGAGAAGCTCTTAGGGGAAGGAACAACGAAGTCGTTCGCCCCAATCCCCAAGCAGCTCCAGTCAAGAGTTTCAAAGACTTTAGGAGCGTACGACCCCCAAAGTTTGAAGGTACTACCGATTCGATCACTGCACAAACGTGGATCAAGGAGATTGAGAAGGCTTTCACCATCGCTCATGTGGGTGAGGACCAAAGATGGTATTTGCTATGTATATGATGAGGGGCAAAGCCAACTACTGGTGGGAGGCGAATCAGCAAAGAGCAGGTGAAGGGATAATAGCATGGGAGAGATTCAAGACTCTGTTTTTTGAGAACTACTTCCTGAAAAGCATGAAGAATAGAATGGAGGTTAAGTTTTTAGAACTGAAGCAGGGAGATATAACGGTGGCGCAATATGCGGCTAAGTTCAATGAACTAGCGCGGTTTGCAGAACTCCAGGTAGAGAATGAAGAGGAAAGCTAGACGTTTTGAGCAAGGACTGAAGCCTTGGTTGTTTAATAAGGTGTCAGTTCTTTAGATTGATTCCTTTGCGACATTGCTGGAAAAGGCGATCATTGCGGAAGGTGGCAGTGAAGCCTTAAGTCTGTATAACAAAGAAAAGATGGGAAAGAATACGGAGGAGAAAGCCATGGAGAAGGAAGCAGTAGCGGGGGAAGTAACTTAGGAAAGAGAAAGTGGGAGAATAACAACAAAAACAATCTGTCGGGAAATTTTTGTGGAGGTTTTAAGAAGAGGGCTGAGGGATGCCCGAAGTGTGGGAAGAATCATCAGGGCGAGTGCTGGAAGGGGCGCAGTACTTGCTACAACTGTGGCCAGGAGGGACACATTTCGCCCAACTGCCCAAAGCCAAAAAAGATCCAAGGGTGTTTCGCTTGCGACTCGACTGAGCACCAGATCAAGGATTGCCCGAAGAAAGGGAGCGGCGGAGGAAGTGGCCAACAAGGGGGAGGCAACAAGTTAATAATCGGAGGACCAACACAATCCAACCGCCCAACCGCCAAAAACTTTAACATGACCGTCAAGGACGCAGTAGCTGCGAAGGACGTGGTGTCAGGTATAATCCCAATCAATGATATAAATGCATATGTATTATTTGATTCAGGTGCCACCTGTTCTTTTGTATCTGAATAATTTGCTAGTCAATTAAATTCACCCGAGAACGATTAGGGAATCCTTTAAACATAGAAGTTGCAAATAAGGAAGTAATCCCTGTAGAATTCATATACCAAAATTGTCGAGCAAACATTAGAGATCATGAACTGAGCGTAGATTTAATTCCAATTAGATTGGGAGAATTTGACGTGATATTGGGAATGGATTGGTTGTATAACCATGCTGCGATAATTGATTGTCAGAATAAAAGTGTGAACCTTCAGACTCCGAATAATTCTAAGGTAGTATTTTATGGTAGCTCATCGCCTAAGAAATTGAGTTTTCTTACGATGATGCAGGCCAAGAAATTATTAAGGAAAGGATGTGTAGGTTACTTAGCTTATATTGTAGATACTCAGATAAAAGGAGTAGAAATAAAGGATATATCCGTAGTGAGAGAATTCCAAGATGTATTTTCAGATGATTTGCTTGGTCTTCCGCCAGACATAGAAATCAAATTCGTAATATACTTAGCACCGGGAACGACACCGGTTTCGAAAGCTCCATATCGTATGGCGCCAGTAGAAATGAAAGAATTGATAATACAATTGCAAGAGTTATTGGATAAGGGTTACATACGACCGAGTGTGTCTCCTTGGGGAGCACCGGTATTATTTGTTAAGAAGAAGGACCGATCGATGAGGCTCTGTATCGATTATCGAGAATTGAACAAAGTAACGATCAAGAATAGATATTCATTACCGAGGATAGATGACCTTTTTGATCAATTGAAGGGAGCGAAGTGTTTCTCAAAGATAGACCTACGGACAGGTTATCACCAGTTGAAAGTAAGGAAAGAGGACATACCAAAGACTGACATTTTGAACCCGTTATGGGCACTACGAGTTTTTGGTAATGTCATTCGGATTGACTAATGCTCCGACAACATTCATGGACTAGATGAACCGAGTCTTCAAGCCATACTTGGATAAGTTTGTGGTAGTTTTCATCGACGACATCTTGATCTACTCGAAGACAGAGGAAGAGCACACCGAACATCTGAAGATGGTTTTGGAGGCGCTAAGGAAGGAGAAAATGTATGCGAAGTTTTCTAAGTGTGAGTTTTGGATGGAGAAGGTTCAATTCTTAGGACACGTGGTGGATAAGAATGGAATCTCAGTAGACCTTGCGAAGGTAGAATCAGTGAGTAATTGGGAGCAGCCGAAGACACCAACAGATATAAGAAGTTTCTTAGGGTTAGTTGGGTACTATCGAAGATTCATCCAAGATTTTTCTAAGATAGCAACCCCGTTGACCAATCTAACAAGGAAGATGGTGAAATTTGTATGCACAGAGAAATGCGAGGAAAGTTTTTAGGAGCTGAAGAAGAGACTAAGCGAAGCGCCTGTATAATCATTACCAGACGATGCGGGAGGTTTCGTGGTGTATAGTGATGCATCACATAAGAGACTTGGCTATGTACTAATGCAACACGGCAAAGTCATTGCGTATGCATTGCGACAATTGAAGGATTAAAAAAAACGATACCCTACTCACGACTTAGAGTTAGCGGCAGTAGTTTTTGCGTTAAAAATTTGGAGACATTATTTGTACGGAGAAAAATATGAGATATACACGAACCACAAGAGTCTGAAATATATCTTCACACAGAAGGAGTTGAACATGCGTCAGAGGAGGTGGTTAGAATTGATCAAGAATGACTGTGATATTCTTTATCACCCGGGAAAGGCAAACGTAGTGGCCGATGCACTGAGTAGGAAAGGAAGGGAGAAGTTGTTTCACTTGACGACTCAGGAAGAGTTAATAAGGGAAATGAAGAAGTTTGAAATAGAGGTAAATGGACCGGGGAAGTCTGAAGAACAACTATTTGCAATGGAAGCTCGTCCAACCATGTTAGATAGAGTGATGGAATCACAAGAAAAGGATAAAGAGTGTGAGAAAATGAGAAAGAGGATCGCCAAAAATGAAGAGGAAAGATTCATAATGGATAAAGACGGTATCTTGAGATTCGAAGGGAGAGTGTGGGTGCCAGAGGTAACCGAGTTGAGGAAAGAAATTTTGCACGAGACACACAATACGACGTATTCCGTTCATCCGGGAGGCACAAAGATGTACTGAGATTTGAGGCAACATTTTTGGTGGCCCAATTTAAAACAAGAAGTCACAAAGTGCGTCAGTAGATGTCTTACTTGCCAACGGGTCAAAGCAGAGCACCAGAGGCCGAGTGGTTTACTTCAACCATTGGAAATACCAGAGTGGAAATAGGAGCACATTACGATGAACTTCGTGGTGGGACTTCTAGTCACACAGAAAGGTTTTGATGTCATTTGGGTTATCGTGGATCGACTAATGAAGATGGCTCATATTCTACCGATTAAGGTCCGATATAGTTTGAATCAGTTAGCGAGTCTGTACGTAAAGAAAATTGTTTCACGACATGGAGTGCCGGTGTTAATTATCTCTGATCGAGATCCGCGCTTCACGTTAAACTTTTGGAAAAGCTTGCAAGAGAGGATGGGAACACAGTTGAGGTTGAGTACTGCGTATCATCCACAGATGGACAAACAGAGTGAGCGAACAATACAAACGCTGGAAGATATGCGTAGGACTTGCGTGATGGGCTTCAAGGGAAATTGGGATGACCACCTATCCTTAGTAGAATTCACTTACAACAACAATTATCATGCGAGTATCGGCATGCCACCGTACGAAGCTCTTTACGGAAGAAAGTGCAGAACGCCGTTATGTTGGGACGAAGACGGAGAACGACGAATATTGTGGTCAGAATTAGTACAATAAACCGCAAATGTGGTGACAGTGATAAGAGACAGACTGGTAGCAACTCAAGATCGCCAGAAAAAGTACGCAGATTTACATCGACAAGACCGGGACTTTAAAGTCGGTACTTTCGTTTTCTTGAAAGTATCTCCCTGGAAAGGAAAAATACGATTCGGCAAGAAGGGAAAATTAAGTCCAAGATTTATAGGACCATTCGAGATATTGAAGCGAGTGGGCGAAGTGGCATACAAAGTTGCATTACCACCCGAGTTGGAGCACATCCACAACGTGTTTCACATCTCCGTGTTGCGTCCGTACAAGCCTGACTACAAACACGTGATTTCCTACGAGCCCATTCAAGTGGAAAGGAACCTGGCGTATGAAGAAATTCCTGTCCAATTATTAGATAGGAAAGAGCAAACATTAATAAATAAAGTTATATCTTCATTAAAAGTACTTTGGCAAAACAACGATGTCGAGGAGGCCACGTGGGAATTAGAAGATAGGATAATGAGGGACTATCCCCATCTTTTTGTGTAACCTTGTACAAATTCTGAGGACGAAATTTTTATAAGGGTGGAGGATGTAAGAACCGTGAATTTTATGAATAATATTAATATTGATATTAATAAGAATGTGAATATTTATTTGAATATAAATGTTTATGTAGCATGAACCGAGTAACTCAATTAAATTAAATTGAATTAATGATAATTGAGAAAAATGTGGAGTTTATGTTAAGCTCGTAGAATGCCTTGTGTGGCACGATGATGAGAATTATGATGATTTAATTAATTAAAGAAGGAATTAATAACTGAATGATTAATTAATAATATATTGTTAATTAATTGTTATTATGAGTGATAGCATATTAATGAATAAATAATTGATTAATATTATAAGGTTAATGTTTGTTCAATTAATTGCTAAGTGTAATGATATGTAATCACATATTATATAGTAATTACATCTATATAATATAAAGTATAGTGTGACATTGTGATATGACTATATAATATAGGAATTATATGGTAAAAGAAAGTAAGTCACATGAATTACGTAAATGGACCTATGTGAATACATGTTATGTGCACATTGTGTAATATTGAATTGAACTATATAATATAAAGTATAATGTGACATTGTGATATGACTATGTAATATAGGAACTACATGGTAAAAGGAAGTAAGTCACATGAATTACATAGGTTACACAAATGATGTTTATGTGACCATGTGATATGTATAGTGCATTAGTGTGTACTTTATGGAATATTAAATTAGACTATATAAATAATTGATATTAATAATTATTTTAATAAGTAAAAAAATTAAAATAATAAGGTTGATGATAATGTGGTATGTCACTACCTAATTAAATAATAATTTGGCATTATCAAAATGTACATGGATTATATATTGATGTGTATACATGTACCCCAATTTGCTACTATGTAATATTGTTATATCATTAAAATCCATGTATGTACCCAATTGAATTTAAACCTAGGTATACCTATATATACAATCATGTGAGAGTAATGTGTATATATATTATAAATGTGACGCCCCCAGAATAGGTCCAGTCAACCCAACCCATTCTGAGTCGCCAAATACATGGTACAGAATTCAAATACAAACTTTTATATCACACGGTCGTGCAAAATACGACCACACAACTGTGAGTGTCAATACAAATATGTAGAAAATATTAACATTCAAACTAAGTCCTCATTACAATTATTATCACACTATTTATCAGAAATAGTGATGACTACTACTGCTCTAACTCGGACCATCACTCTGTCCCCCGACTAGTTCCTGCGACATTCTCATTTCCTGAAGAGGACAATAGATGAAAAGGGTGAGCTCAACTAGCCCAGTAAATAATATTATGACTAAGATAATGGAAAATAAATTATCGTTAGTCTTCAACAATTCAGATAAAATATTATTGACAACATGTTTTAGATCAATATTCGCAGCGAAAATAACCATTCATTAGAAGAGTTAAATAGAGAATGAAGTCTACTATCTTCTATGATTTAAAAGTTCATCATCAATATTTTATACCTGTAACATCAATCAATATACATCTCGAATCAAATATTCATCTTTGCACTACGGCCAAAGATATTCATTTGTATCACTAGTGGTCATGTTCATCTCAACACCTGTTCATCTTTACACTACGGCCAAAGATATTCATCAGGTAATCATTCATCTTTGCTCTACAGGCCAAAGATATTCAGTTATATCACCTTTTAGGACTGAGGATGATGTAAAATATTTTAAAGAACGAATCCAGTGATATAAAGGACAAAGACTAAGGATTCGTATTTTAGTTTATTCAATTCAAAAATACTTCGAAATAATCAATTGTGGAGCAAAATTCAAGAATAAAGTTTAAAACTTAGATCCAATCAAAGATAGGAACCTTAACAAGCAACTTGGACATATAAAAGAAAATTTAATTTTTTTCATGAATAGTGCCGTATACGTGAATAGTAATCCCGACGGAAAAAGTAAGAATTTCATAATAAAATCCATGCCAAATTTTGGTATAATGATATTGAAAAGAATAACACCATTTACGAAAGAAAATAACATCCGTTACCTCAAAAGAATAATTCTGACTGGAATATCGAATATAATACCGAAGGAAACTTGCACTAAATAGTAACACTCAAAGTATCTAAATACTCAGAAAAATACACTCGATATTATAGAGAGAGAAAACTTCTGATTCTGGTGTGATTTTCAATTCTAACCTAAGTACCCTATTTATAGAAAAAGCTTAGGATGCCAAAGTAGACTTTTTAATAAAATAATATTTTTTTTTAAAAAAAAATTTGCCCGCCTGTTGACCCAAAATCCATCAGCCACCAGTGGAGCCCACCTCCCATAAAAAAAAAAATTTATTTTCTGAAACTTCAATAATTTATATTAAATAACCCTTTTGTCAGAAAAATACAAATTCTATGTTCTTTCCATAGAAAATTTAATTCTCTACAACTTTGTAGAAGGAAGTTTTTCCCAATTCCAAACATAAATTATCCGAAATCCATAAACGGATGATTTTCCACACCAAAATACTGATAAAAATACATCAGCACTAATTTCTTCTTTTATATCGACAAAATAAATATTTTCTTATCATATAAACAAATAATTAATTATTCACAAATAATATTACAGAACTACAATATTGACAACCAGGTCGTTCCAAGAAAAGAGGAGGCCTTCCGATAAGGATTTCTCCTTACTAGCGCGCAATTAAATAACCTCTCATAGACAGAATTTCTTTAGACATTGTCAATAATGCTATCTAATAATATTATTCAAATAATATGAATTATTGAGTTGATAATGTGAAATACTGTGCAGTGACAATTATTGAATCAATAATACAAAATATCAACGGTAGCAATTATTGAATCAATCATATAAAATAGCAACGTAGCAATTATTGATATAAAATATCAACGTAGCAATTATTGAACCAATAAAATATCACGCAATTATTGAATCAATATTATAAAATATTGAACAGTAATTACTGTAACAATTATTGAGTAAGTGACTTCTTACGTAAGAATCAATAATTCAAAATACTGTGCAATACCGTGTGCTACTGTGCAACAACGCGTATTACTGTATTTTTATCACCGGGTATTTCAACAGTTTAACCGTAACAGTTTTACCGTTATTTATAAAAAGGTTATTTCTGTCGCTTTCTATATCCGATAGTTATTCTGTTGTGGGGCCCATAAATAGCTACGCCGTCGTACGAATATTCCCCGACAACAAGAATATTCCACGACCAAACGAATATTCCCCGACAACAATGAATATTTTATAACCACTTGCTTATTTTGAAATATTTGCACATTTTACCCATAACTTTTCACATTTATCAAATATACACCTTACTATTTTGAAATAATATATAAAGAAAATTAAATCTTTATTTATAAAATTCGGGGTCTTACAACCTCCCCTCCTTATGAAATTTTGTCCTCGAAATTGACGTACGTACCTGGTATTTCAAAAAGGTGAGGATACCTCGCTTTCATTTTCGATTCCAACTCCCAGGTCATTTTCTCAATTTCATGGTTTCTCCACAAAACTTTAACTTGAGGTATAATTTTCGAGCGTAGGACATGCTTCATCCTATCCAAGATCTTGACAGGTACCTCCTCGTACGTTAAATCTTCGGCTATCTCGTCTGGTTCTAACTCAATAATGTGGTTTGGGTCTTTCACATATTTGCGAAGTACGGATATGTGAAAAATGTTATGAACACGAGACAGGCTTGGAGGTAAAGCGAGTCTATAGGCCACCTTTCCTACTCGGTCAAGGATCTCAAATAGACCAATGAATCGTGGGTTGAGCTTTTCTCTCTTCCCGAATCTCGTAACTCCTTTCCATGGAGCAACACGTAACAATACATGATCCCCAACATTAAATTTCATGTCCTTTCGATGAAGATCTGCATAACTCTTTTGTCGATCTTGTGCTATTTGTATCCGTTGCCGGATCATTTGGATCTTTTTCGTAGTCATACGTACTAACTCCAGTCCCAACAATGTTGCTTCACCCACCTCATCCCAGTATACTGGAGAACGACACTTTCTCCCATACAACGCTTCGAATGGAGCTACGCCTATACTTGCTTGATAACTATTATTGTAGGAGAATTCCACCAATGGTAAGTACTTATTCCAACTCTCTTTGAAGTCTAGAACACAGAGTCTCAATAGATCTTCAAGAGTTTGAATAGTCCTTTCTGATTGTCCGTCTGTTTGATGATGATAAGCCGAACTGAATCGTAAATCCGTGCCCATAGCTTTCTGCAAACTGATCCAAAATCGTGAAGTAAATCTGGGGTCACGATCCGAAACTATGGATACTGGCAGGCCATGCAATCTCACAATCTCATTCATGTACATACGAGCAAGACGTTCAAGGGAATAAGTCTCTCGTATCGGCAAGAAATGAGCAGACTTGGTTAATCTATCAACAATAACCCAAATCGCATCTATGCCTTGAGAAACCTTGGGAAGACCCGTAACGAAATCCATCGTAATGTGTTCCCACTTCCATTTTGGAATGTCCAGTGGTTGCAATGGACCCTTCGGCACTTGATGCTCCGCCTTTACACGTTGACACGTTAAACATCTCGAAATAAACTCCGCGATCTCTTTTTTTATATTGCTCCACCAAAATGTATGTCAAAGATCACGATACATTTTGGTGCTCCCAGGATGGATTGCAAATGGTGTGTTGTGTGCCTCCATCATGATTCTATGCTTCAAGTCAGAATCGTTAGGAACACAAAGTCTGGAGTTGACTCGCAGTATTCCCTCTTGATCGATTCTTGCTTCTGGAATGGCACCTTCTTCTTCATCTTCATTAGCTCCGGATCTGCAGCTTGAGCAGCTTTAACTTTATCAATCAAAGCTGGTTCTACGCGTATACTTGACATCATCGCACTCGTTCCCGCATATGATCTTCTACTCAACGCGTCAGCTACCACGTTCGCTTTTCCAGGATGGTATTGGATGGTATGATCGTAATATTTCAACAGCTCAAGCCAACGTCGTTGTCGCAGGTTGAGTTCCTTTTGAGTGAAGAAATATTTAAGGCTCTTATGATCTGTATAAATCTCCAATTTCTCCCCGTACAGGTAATGTCTCCAGATCTTCAACGCAAAAACGACAACTGCCAACTCTAGATCATGAGTAGGATAATTCCTCTTATATTCTTTGAGTTGTCGCGAGGTATAGGCTATGACTTTCCCATGTTGCATGAGAACACATCCTAACCCTTTGCCCGAAGCATCTCTGTAGATAACAAATCCATCCGAACCAGATGGTATTGTCAGAACAGGTGCCGAAATAAGTCTTCTCTTGAGCTCTTGAAAGCTCTTCTCGCATTCCTCACTCCAAATGAATTTTGTATCTTTCCGAGTCAACTGAGTTAATGGAGTAGCGATTTTATAAAATCCCTCTACGAACCTCCGATAATAACCAGCTAAGCCTAGAAAGCTTCGTACTTCGGTCACCGACTTAGGTTGCTCCCAACTTTGTATTGCTTCAATCTTCGTTGGGTCAACAGATACTCTACGTTTCGATACCACGTGCCCAAGGAATGCTACTTCCTTAAGCCAGAACTCGCATTTCTTCAGCTTGACATATAGCTTATTCTCACAAAGCTTTTGAAGTACCAACTTCAAGTGGTGCTCATGATCTTCACGACTTTTAGAATAGATGAGGATGTCATCAATAAAGACAACAACAAACTGATCCAAATATTCCTTAAATACACGGTTCATCATATCCATGAAAGCAGCAGGAGCATTAGTCAATCCAAAAGACATGACTAAGAACTCATAATGCCCGTACCGAGTTCTGAAGGCAGTCTTCGAAATATCCTCAGTTTTAATCTTCAGCTGATGATATCCAGAACGAAGATCGATCTTTGAAAAGAATTGTGCTCCTTGTAATTGGTCGAATAGGTCATCAATACGAGGTAACGGATACCTATTCTTGATGGTGACATGGTTCAACTCCCGATAGTCAATACAAAGTCGCATACTCCCGTCTTTCTTCTTTACGAATAAAATAGGAGCACCCCAAGGAGACGTACTAGGACGAGTAAAATCGATGTCTAACAATTCCTGTAATTGGACCTTTAACTCCTGAAGTTCAATAAGAGCCATTCGATATGGGGTTTTAGAAATGGGTTTTGTACCAGGTTCAAGGTCAATAAAGAATTCAACTTCACATTCTGGGGGTAGACTATGATGTTCTTCGGGAAATACATCAGGAAAATCATTAACAACGGAAATATCATTCAGACCTAACGTATTCTGGTTTAGATCGGTAACATGAGCTAAGAAAGCTTGACATCCGTTTTTCAATAAACGAATAGCTTTGTGACTTGAAATGATATTGACTGATTTTAGTGGTTTGGTGGTTTGGATTCGCACAACTAGTTGATTAGGAATATGAAAACTAACAACCTTACGAAAATAATTAATTTTGGCATGGTAAGTGGTTAACCAGTCAATTCCTAAAATCAAGTCAAATGCAAGTATTTTCAAAGATATAAGATCAACAGGTAAGGTAAGGGTACCAATCTGAATCAAGCAAGATTTGTAAACTGTGGATGTAACAAAGGTTTCTCCCAACGGAGTTTCAACAGATAAGTCAAAGTCTAATTTATCAGAAGTCAAGTTTAAACGTTGAGCACAAGCAGGTGAAATAAAAGAATGGGTAGCACCGGTGTCTAACAAGGTGTAAACTTCGCAAGAGTTTATGATTAGCTTACCCGTAATCACCTCGTGTGGATTACTCGCGTTTTGAGCTGTCACGACAAACGCTCTTCCAGGAATCACCGACTTTGACTTGTCCGAAACCGCCTTTGGAATCACCACCCCACTGGACTTGGTTTCGCTATAGGACAATCTCGAGCTATATGTCCTTCTTTTCCACAGTTATAGCATGCTTTGAATTTTTGTGGGCAGTTTGGGCTGATGTGTCCCTCTTTCCCGCATTTATAGCATACGACCGGTGGTCGTTCTCCTCCCCTAGAAACAGTTGATGCTGGTGCTAATGTTGACGTCTTCACGTTCTCATTGTTATACCTTCTCTTCTTGAAATCTCCCCCCGATTCACTTTTTCTACTATCATGGCCACGATTATCACCGGAGTGGTTACCGCTTCTGTCATACTTTCCTCCCCGCCGGTTGTCATTGCTCCGATGACATGCTGTCACCGGTACGACCTTGGTTGTTGTCCCTTGGTTGAATATAATCACTATCTCGTTCTAACAACTGGGCCCTGTTCACTACATCCGAATATAGAGAAAATTTGTGAGAAATGAGGTATTGACGTATTTCGGGTTTCAAACCTCTCAGAAACATCTGCGTCATACGTTTCTCATTCTCTACCAAATGAGGTGCAAACCTGGACAACTCCGCAAACTTAGCCTTGTACTGGAACACAGTCATGTTGTTTTGTTCTAGTCTGATAAACTCTACCTCCTTTATATGACGAATACTTTCAGGACAGTACTTATCATTGAACAGTTTTTGGAACGCTTCCCAAGACATCTTGAGTGCGGTAGACTGGGTATGCTTTACAGACTCCCACCAGTAATCTGCCTCTCCACGGAACATAAAGGTGGTGAATGAAACCTTCTGTTCCTCCGTGCATCCCAAGACATCAAATATCTTGGTAATTTTCTTAACCCACGTCTCTGCCTTGATTGGATCTAGCTTTCCCTAAAATTCTGGTGGTCCCAACTCTTTGAACTTCTTGGAAGTGACAAGCCGCGAGTTGTTATTATCTCCACTTGTATTTTGCACACGAGTTTCCCTCATCTGATTTTGCATGAACTGCAAAAAAATTCCAAACATCTCATCGTTTATCGCCTGATCAGCGTTGTTTTCAGGATGAACATTGCCTTTCTGTTGCACGTTCTCCTGGTTGGTGATTAAATGTGTCTCCACGGTCTCATTCACTTCATTTTTAACATTCTCAGCTGCCATTCTCAAATACTGCCATAAAATAAGGGTTAATTAAATAAATTAACATATCACATAATAATCCTATGCTCCGACTGACCAATTAAATACCATATAAGCTTAGGTAGGACACACTAGCGAAGGATTTACTCGTCTCTTCCCTCCTAGTTCTATTCTCAGATCTCCGCCATAGATCATATCCCTAAGCTCTGATACCAACTGTGACGCCCCCAGAATAGGTCTAGTCAACCCAACCCATTCTGAGTCGCCAAATACATGGTACAGAATTCAAATACAAACTTTTATATCACACGGTCGTGCAAAATACGATCACACAACTGTGAGTGTCAATACTAATATGTAGAAAATATTAACATTCAAACTAAGTCCTCATTACAATTATTATCACACTATTTATCAGAAATAGTGAGGACTACTACTGCTCTAACTCAGACCATCACTCTGTCCCCCGACTAGTTCCTGCGACATTCTCATTTTCTGAAGAGGACAATAGATGAAAAGGGTGAGCTCAACTAGCCCAGTAAATAATATTATGACTAAGATAATGGAAAATAAATTATCGTTAGTCTTCAACAATTCAGATAAAATATTATTGACAACAAGTTTTAGATCAATATTCGCAGCGAAAATAACCATTCATTAGAAGAGTTAAGTAGAGAATGAAGTCTACTACCTTCTATGATTTAAAAGTTCATCATCAATATTTTATCCCTGTAACATCAATCAATATACATCTCGAATCAAATATTCATCTTTGCACTACGGCCAAAGATATTCATTTGTATCATCAGTGGTCATGTTCATCTCAACACCTGTTCATCTTTGCACTACGGTCAAAGATATTCATCAGATAATCATTCATCTTTGCTCTACAGGTCAAAGATATTCAGTTATATCACCTTTTAGGACTGAGGATGATGAAAAATATTTTAAAGAATGAATCTAGTGAGATAAAGGACAAAGACTAAGTATTCATATTTTAGTTTATCCAATTCAAAAATACTTCGTAATAATCAATTGTGGAGCAAAATTCAAGTATAAAGCTCAAAACTTAGATCCAATCAAAGATAGGAACCTTAACAAGCAACTTGGAGATATAGAAGAAAATTTAATTTTTTTCGTGAATAGTGTAGTATACGTGAATAGTAACCCCGACGGAAAAAGTAAGAATTTCATAATAAAATTCATGCCAATATTTTGGTATAATGATATTGAAAAGAATAACACTATTTACGAAAGAAAATAACATCCCTTACCTCAAAAGAATAGTATTTCTGGCTGGAATATCGGATATAATACCAAAGGAAACTTGCACTGAATAGTAACACTCAAAGTATCTAAATACTCACAAAAATACGCTCAATATTATAGAGAGAGAAAACTTCTAATTCTGGTGTGATTTTCAATTCTAACCTAAGAACCCTATTTATAGGAAAAGCTTAGGATGCCAAAGTAGACTTTTTAATAAAATAATATTTTTTTAAAAAAAAATTCCGCTCGCCTGTTGATCCAAAATCCATCAGCCACCAGTGGAGCCCACCTCCCATTAAAAAATATATTTATTTTCTGAAACTTCAATAATTCATAATAAATAGCCCTTTTGTCAGAAAAATACAAATTCTATTTCCTTTCCATAGGAAATTTAATTCTCTACAACTTTGTAGATGGAAGTTTTTCCAAATTTCAAACATAAATTATCCGAAATCCATAAACGGATGATTTTTCACACTAAAATACTGATAAAAACACATCAGCACTAATTCCTTCTTTTATATCCACAAAATAAATATTTACTTATCATATAAATCAATAATTAATTATTCACAAATAATATTACAGAACTACAATATTGACAACCAGGCAGTTCCCAGAAAAGAGGGGGCCTTCCGATAAGGATTTCTCCTTACTGGCGCGCAATTAAATAACCCCTCCTAGACAGAACTTCCTTAGACATTGTCAATAATATTATCTAATAATATTATTCAAATAATATGAATTATTGAGTTGAAAATGTGAAATACTGTGCAGTGACAATTATTGAATCAATAATACAAAATATCAACGGTAGCAATTATTGAATCAATCATATAAAATAGCAACGTAGCAATTATTGAACCAATAAAATATCATGCAATTATTGAATCAATAATATAAAATATTGAACAGTAATTACTGTAACAATTATTGAGTAAGTGACTTCTTACGTAAGAATTAATAATTCAAAATACTGTGCAATACCGTGTGCTACTGTGCAACAACGCGTATTACTGTATTTTTATCATCGGGTATTTTAATAGTTTAACCATAACAGTTTTACCGTCATTTATAAAAAGGTTATTTCTTTCGCTTTCTATATCCGACAGTTATTCCGTTGCGGGGCCCACAAATAGCTGCGCCGTCGTACGAATATTTTTCGACAACAAGAATATTCCACGACCAAACGAATATTCCCCGACAACAATGAATATTTTATAACCACTTGCTTATTTTGAAATATTTGCACATTTCACCCATAACTTTTCACATTTATCAAATATACACCTTACTATTTCGAAATAATATATAAAGAAAATTAAATCTTTATTTATAAAATTCGGGGTCTTACAATAAACCTTAGTATAGGTGTTATATCATTTTGCCAAATGCTGAGAATGAGCTTGTCCCATATTGAGAGTCCCTCTCTTCTCTTTCACGTGCATGGCCTAAGCCTAGCCTCATTCTTCATTGTCAAACTCTATCTTCAATCAAATGATGATGGGGGAGTGGGTGATGGGGGTGGTTGAGCACTATTTCACCAAACAAATGATGTACATCATCTCTTCTCTTCCTCCATTGGTTTCAAATTATGGACAAAGCCTTGGCATGTATATTCAAGACTCTATAAATTAAGCATCCCCTTCTCATTTCATTTTGCTGAGATTATTATTAAGTTGCTATAGAGAGTGTTGAGGGAGTATTCTGAAACTGAAAGGAAACTCTGTCCAAATTCAAAGCACAAAGGTATAACATTACATTGTGTTCTTAATTCAAGTTTGATTAATGCTTGAATGTGCATGAATTCTTGTTAATTGATATGTGAGAAGTGCTAGCATGATTAGTAGAGTCTATATACATAATATAGAAGTAATGTAGTTATTTACAAGCATGTTATATGAAGAAATTGAGTGTTGGTTGAAACTCTGCACAAGCAGAGAGCAATCTGGTCTGGAACCGGAGTGGCACGACCGCGCCACTCCCTAGTACAAATAGGGCGCGACTGAGCCCTTCTGCAGAACCAAATAATGATTTTTTATGCAATCTGACTTATGGAGCTTGCTAGTATATTGTTATTAAGCCTATATAAGTCCCTGACATGCTAGTTTAAGGGGCCTTGCATGTAACCACTTACCATAGCTTGGTTTCCAAAGGGAACTTGAGTTTTCAAAGTGCAAACTCAATGAGCCATGTATACTTTAAATTCTGAACTTGAAAACATGTTATTATGGTCTAATTACATATGTACATGAGCATGAACCATGGTATGTTTACTTTGCAAGCCTAAATGATTTTGATAACCTTCTAATGAAAACTTAGAGTTCAAAGGCAAACTTGACAAATCAAGAACACTTTGAGTTCTGAACTTGAAAGCATGATAATGTGAACTAGCTATGTGTATATGGAAACCTGATATATAGTACGTGAAGTAGCTTTGCATGTTTGAATGGTTTAACATGAGGTTTCAAAGAAAACGTAAGAGTTTCAAAAACTAATTTGGTTGATAATCACCTTGTATGTATTCTAAAATTTATAATCATCATGTTAGGATATCATATGCATATAGACATGATTGAAATGTATGCCTAACTAGCCACGTTCATTATAAATTAGTTAAGCATGATATAGAATGAGTTTTTAAGAAGTAAAACCATATAACATGAAATACATAACTAAGATGACATGAGCATATGTAGTTGAGACTTATTGACCTCATTACATATGTATATTGGCTAAATGTAAGAATCTTGTTAATCGAACACGTTAAGCCTCGTTGGTTGGAAATTGATAGAACATGTTAACTGTAAATTTGAAATCTATGCATGCTTGAGTTGCTACCCTAATCTGCGATACATGTTTAGAGGTATGTCCAAAGGTTAATAAGCATGCTAACGGTAGAATCATAGATTTGATAAATGGTTACAAACTTCCAATTTTTAAGTCAAGTAATGATTATGAAAGATATTATTTGGTTTCATAGTGTCCTACAAACTGATTCTGTGTTAAATGTATGTAAGGTACATAATGACATATGTGTAGGATCATACGACTAAGATAGGATCGTATGTATGTGCTTAACATTCATATCATGTATATGTATTTGACTTATGTAACTAATGAGATACATATATACGTAACTATATTACGATAGAAATTCAAAGTATTGATAAGCTAAAGATTGATAAACTACGCTTAAGGCAAGTTTTCTATCTTACACAACTTCGAATATTGTGCAAGTTCCTAACCTTTATGACTCCCCCAAAATAGGTTCAATACACAGCCCATTCTGAGTGGCCAAATACATGGTACAGAAACCAAATACACATCTTTAATAACAAACGATCGTGCAAAATTTGACCACACAAACTGTGAGCTTCAATACAAATCGTATATAATATAAAATATAAACACTCAAATTCAGTGCTCATTAATTACAATTATTATCACACTATTCTACAAAATAGTGAGGACTGTTACTGCTCTAACTCTGACCATCACCCCATTCCCCGACTAGTCCCTGCGACATTCTCATTTCCTGAAGAGGATAATAGAAGAAAAGGGTGAGCTCAACTAGCCCAGTAAAGAATATTATGACTAAGTGATAAGTGGTTTTTATGACAACTTATTCAGATATTATCTAACTTGTTTTGTTGATTAAACTCAAGTATTATTGTGCTTTTCATGCATTTTTGCTTTCTTTTATAGTTTTCATTTTGGTAACTCTCTTGGTGGCATTTGAAGCAAAAATGGGAAGGAAATGCAATCCGGACATCGTTTAGGGGTTTCATGTTTATTTCATGTTCTTGGATTGGAACTTGGGTCATATTGTAGAGCATCTTATAAGCTTTCCAGAACATCTTGAATTATCTCAATCGGAGTTCAGAGGCGAGAGTTATGACCTTTTTACCAACCAACGGACGTTGAACTTCACGGTTTTGGGTTGCCAGTGCACAACTGTCACTTCAAGCCCAATTTAGACCTTCATTTGTCCATTATTTCTCAATGCTCAAAGAATAAAAGTTGTATATCTCTTCGATAGCTTCGATTTGATAGGTAGCAGGCCCCGTAAATCCTCCCGGATTAAAAGTTATGGCTGTTCTACCAGAGTGCACTGCAATAAAATTCCAGCGGCGCGGCCTCACCAATTTATAGTGTATTTTGGGCTCAACCGCTCCCGTCCCCAGGCCAAAAATCTGATATTTGCTTCCAGCATGCCAGCGCCTAATTCCAAGCCATTCCCAGCACGGCCGCGCCATTCCTGAACGTGACCATACTTGACTTTTTCATTAAAGAGTGAGATTTGAAGCAAATGGAGAGGGGCATTCATATTCGGGCTTAGAGACAGAAACAGAGGAGGAGATAAAAGGGGATTCCACCCTTAGGTTAGATTAGATTATATATTCTCCTTTCTTCTCTTCTTCTCTAGTTTAGATTAGGTTAGATTAGAGTAGAACCCTAGGTTTAATTAGAGAAGAAGATTGAAGCAAGTGGATTTCTTTGAAGATTCAACTTAGAAGCTTGAGCACTCAGATTTGCATTCTCTATCTTTATACTCTTGTTGCTCTCTCCTTGTAATCTTATGATGTGTATTGAACTTGTGGATGGTATATCTAATTCTAGTATAAGTTAGCTTATATTTTGAGGTTTCAATGGAACCTAATGAGTAATTTACTTTGATATTCTTCCATGTTGGTCTATTGATTGTTATGTGATTGTCTATTACGATTTGTGCTTTAATTGCTTAATTGATTAGCTACCAATTACTGTGATAACCCATATGGACTTGAAAGATGAAATGTGGGTTTAGATTTGATTGTAGTAGTGAGTGATTGTATGTTCTACATGGTGTTGGGATGTATGATTTGTGCTTAGAATAGACATATACCGAAGCGCCGCTCGTAGTCAATTGAGAACCTATGCTTAAACCCTAATTATTTGTAAATCACATAGACATATAGGGTTTAGATAATGTGGGTATTCATGTGCGTTCTATCATCTGTGGATTGTATGTGATATGGATTAGGTGCATTGAAAGATGGCCTTATCTTATTTTCGTGTTCTCGGCTAGCGATATGTGACGATTAATTTGACCTAACAGGATGTATGTTGACTTAGATGAATCAATAGGGGGAACGATATCTGTACTTACTCTTTATTACTTGTTGACCGCGTATACTTGAGTGTATTTGTCATTATATAAATCGGACAACAAGTTTTTGGCGCCGTTGCCGTGGAATTAATTTGATAACTGTCTGCTAACATTAATTTCAATCAAATTAGTTTTAATTTAAATATTTTTATTTTATTTAATTCTCTTCCTATATTCTCTTTGCAGGTACAATGGATCTTAATGCTTATCCATTGTTTTACACGAGGAATGATCAACCAAAGGAAACATACACTGATGGACTCAACCCAATTGCAACATTATCAGCACAGCTAGAGGATCTCTCGAGGAAGTTGGACATTGTTACAACCGAACAGAGTTGAGAGTCGGCAGTTACTTATGATTATGGTAATGGAAACTATATGAGCCATCTGTGCTTCATCAGTTATTGGCAAGAGTAGTATGGGGGTGATTACTTCAACCACGATGAGTATCCCAATTATCACCAAGATTTGGAGTATCACCCAAACTCTTCAACAAGCTATTATCAAGACCAATAGTGTGAGCAAAGTCCAATATATGCATCAGACCCCACATATCAATCTCCGTGTTTACAAAGAGAACAGTCAACAAAGGACTTCATGTATAGGGTCTTAGCAAACCAAGAGGAGATGATTAGGAGCCAGGAAATATCGAACAAAAATTTTCAGAACCAGATGGCACAAATCATCAATACCCCAACCAATGAGACTCAGTACATGGATTTTGAGGCTGAAACAGAAAAGGAAAGATTGGAAAGTTTGTGGGGAAATTCCATAGCATCAACAAAGGAGATCTTGATTGAGCAAGCGAAGTCGATTGAGAATCTTCAGAATTGGGTAGAGCAAATCAGCATGACTTTAATGAAGGAGGAGGTGATTGAGCAAGGGATAGAAATTCAAAATCTTCAGAATCAAGAACCTCAAATGTTTGAAGCCATGAGCAAAGGCCCTCAGAATACTTGGTGCTATAGATTGGATGCTGAAACTGATGGAGAGCCAGAAGTGCACATGCAACTGGATGACCTGAAAGAAGGCGACATCGAGGAGACAATTGGGGATGTGGAAAATTATGAATGTGAACCAACCGTGATAATACCCCAAGAGCCTTCTCCGCCCAAGTTGGAAAAACTAGTTAAGTTTGCACACCCTTGTCCCATTGGTAGTCACGTTGCAGGAAATTATCTTTATGATAGTGACTCATCCTTGAAGTTATGGTGGTACAAAGAAGAGAGAATTGAAGAAGAGCCCGTTGTGTTAGTCATGCCTAAATACCCCAATAGCTTCATAAACACAACAGAAGAAGTTCCTAGCTCCCCGAACTTCAAAATGGGGAATTCATATACACATCAGATACTAAGAAACTTAACTCCGAAGCCTCTTGTGAAGGGGAACCTCCCAACATACACTGCAGTACTAATGGATGGAGGGTATCTCAAATATTGTCGAGGGATCGGATAGCGGTGGCAAGACAAAGTCCAGTTATCAGACTATAAACCAAGCGCTCGATGGGAGGCACCCCATCAAATCTCTCTCTCTCCTTACTTGTTTAATTCTACTTACTTATCTCCATTTTCGCCCCCTGTTTAATTCTAAGTAGTTTGATTTAGTTAAAAATTTTTGAATATTTTTGGAATTAGGATCTCAATGCCTACATTTTTGGATTTAGGCATTAGTGCGTGCATGTTTGGGACTTTAAAGTTTTGAACACATTTTAGAAGCACGAGCATATTGCATATAAGCACATATAGGAATTTTTGGGAATTCACATATATATCCCCTATGCTTAATTCTCCTAATTGTAAATAGTTAATATTAAGTTTTGGTGGTTGAGAGGGTTTAATAAATCTTCTATGCATCTCTCAGGTTAAATTTGTTGGAATGAAGCAAAGTTCAAAAGCCCATCCTCAATGCATGTTAAAAGCTGCATATCCGAAATCTGGGGAAGGGAGCGACCGCGCCGGAATCAAGGCTAATAGGTGCGCCGCCGCGCGTCATTCAGGTTATCTCAGACTTAAGGCAAAAATTCAACATAAATTGAGCGCCACATCATTTCATGTAGCTGACGAGGGGAGTTTTCTTTTTACCCTTTTACCTTCAATGAGGACATTGCAGTTTTTAAGTTTGGGGGTATTAGGGTTTATTTTGCATTTAGTGTAGTTCATGTCATCTTGCATATTGTGTTAGTTCATATAGTGCATGTAGGTCGTATTTTGTTCATTTTTTTTTTTTAAAATTTTGCATGAATTTAGTTCATTTAGTTAACTGTGTTAGGTCATTTTGCATGAATCTAGTTTTCTATTGGTTTGTCATTTATTTGGCCTATGAGGAAATGGAAATTACTTGATTTTTGAACTGATTTGAGACTTAAGCTTGATTATAATGTCATATATGTAAATCCTTATCTGTCAGATACTGATGTAACCGGTTAGCACTCTAAGAGTAACCACCATGACTTGCTTAGTTTAAATTTTCACATACTTATCTTCTGGTGGGAAATCTATGTTTTAATGGAAGAGTTTCAGTACTCATGTGATAATAACTCGGCTGTAAAAAGCTTAGGTTTGGGGGAAACAGGAGGTATGCATGCTATTTGGGGAGATGGAGCGTAAGACGCACTCTCCTATGAAAAAAAAGAACAGAAAATGCAGTGAAAAAGAAAAAAAAATTATAAAATAAACACTTCGGCTACGTCGAGTTCTGTGGCCTTTGATATTTGAGTAAGTAAGTCCTAGGGGTGTCTTTACACCCAGCGCCCTAAGGCTTTTTAGGTTTGGGAGTCGTTGGTCGAAAGCTCGCTACATGGGTATCATTGAAAAGCCTAAGAGGACTAGGCATTGCACAGTCGAGTGTGTACACAGGAAAGTGCAAAAATGCCCTCGTGAGTTAATAAAAAGCATATTAAACCCTCAGTGACTCTTAGCTTAAGTAATGCATGGTCTTGGTTAGGACTTATCGGATTTACTGCTTTTCTTCAGTTAAAACTTGTTTTTCCCCTAAGAAGCATAGTATGTGATATATTTGTTCGAAAGCATGTTTAATGGTTGCTAGGCACACACACAATACATCAGTGCTGACAGGTTTGGATTTGCTAGGATATGCCTTATGATCTTGTCTTGGGTAGCTTTCCTGTTTAATTATCTTGTGATTTTTCTGAGGCATTTCATTTGAATATAAATTCTGACTGAGACTTGGATTCGCATTCATGATAGGATAGGTTGCATTCATTGTAGATATTGCATTGCATCTTTTGTTGGTTTTGTTTTGGTTACTTGAGGGCAAGCAACGTTTAAGTTTGGGGGTATTTGATAAGTGGTTTTTATGACCACTTATTCAGATATTATCTAACTTCTTTTGTTGATTAAAGTCAAGTATCATTGTGCTTTTCATGCATTTTTGCTTTCTTTTGTAGTTTTCAGTTTGGGAACTCTCTTGGTGGCAATTGAAGCAAAAATGGGAAGGAAATGCAATCCAGACATCGTTTGGAGGTTTCATGTTCATTTCATTTTCATTTCATGTTCTTGGATTGGAACTTTGGTCATATTGTAGAGCATCTTATAAGCTTTCCAGAACATCTTGAATCATCTCAATCGGAGTTCGGAGGCGAGAGTTATGAACTTTTTACCAACCAACGGACGTTGAACTTCACGGTTTTGGGTTACCATTGCACAGCTGTCACTTCAAGCCCAGTTTAGACCTTCATTCGTCCATTATTTCTCAATTCTCAAAGAATATAAGTTGTAGATCTCTTCGATTTGACAGGTAGCAGGCCTCGTAACTCCTCCCAGACTAAAAGTCATGGCTGTTCTACTAGAGTACACTGCAGCAGAATTCCAGCGGAGCGGCCTCGCCAATTTGTAGTGTATTTTGGGCGCGGCCGCACCCGTCCCCAGGCCAAAAATATGATATTTGCTTCCAATGCGCCCGCGCCCAATTCCAGGCAATTCCCAGTCCGGCCGCGCCACTCCTGAATGTGACCAGACTTGACTTTTTCATTAAAGAGTGAGATTTGAAGCAAATGGAGAGGGGCATTCATATTAGGGCATAGAGACAGAAACAGAGGAGGAGATAAAAGGGGATTCCACCCTTAGGTTAGATTAGATTATATATTCTCCTCTCTTCTCTTCTTCTCTAGTTTAGATTAGGTTAGATTAGATTAGAACTCTAGGTTTAATTAGAGAAGAAGATTGAAGCAAGTGGATTTCTTTGAAGATTCAACTTAGAAGCTTGAGCACTCAGATTTGCATTCTCTATCTTTATACTCTTGTTGCTCTCTCCTTGTAATCTTATGATGTGTATTGAACTTGTGGATGGTATATCTAATTCTAGTATAAGTTAGCTTATATTTTGAGGTTTCAATGAAACCTAATGAGTAATTTACTTTGATATTCTTCCATGTTGGTCTATTGATTGTTATGTGATTGTTTATTATGATTTGTGCTTTAATTACTTAATTGATTAGCTACCAATTACTGTGATAACCCATATGGACTTGAAAGATGAAATGTGGGTTTAGATCTGATTGTAGTAGTGAGTGATTATATGTTCTACATGGCGTTGGGATGTATGATTTGTGCTTAGGATAGACATATATCGAAGTGCCACTCGTAGTCAATTGAGAACCTATGCTTAAACCTTAATTATTTGTAAATCACATAGACATATAGGGGTTTAGATAATGTGGGTATTCATGTGCGTTCTATCATCTGTGGATTGTATGTGATATGGATTAGGTGCATTGAAAGATGGCCTTATCTTACTTTCGTGTTCTCGGCTAGCGATCTGTTACAATTAATTTAACCTAACAGGATGTATGTTGACTTAGATGAATCAATAAGGGAAATTGGGATCTCTTGTCTTCATTATCTGATTCTACTCTAGGGTTAATTAGTTTTTATTTACTTAAATAGTTTTAATTCAAATACATTTAATCTCTCGTTTAAATAAGACTAAATTGGTTATGGTCTAGTGCTTTGGCGATCTTTTATTAGTTAATTCTCCGTGGGAATGATATCTGTACTTACTCTTTATTACTTGTTGACCGCGTATACTTTCACGTATTTGTCAATATATAAATCGGACAACACTAAGATAAGGAAAAATAAATTATCGTTAGTCTTCAACAAATCAGATAAAATATTATGGACAACAAGTTTTAGATCAACAACTGCATCGGAATTAACAATTCATTAGAAGAGTTACGTAGAGAATGAAGTTTAATATCTTCTATGATTTAAAAGTTTATCATCAATATTTTATCCCTGTAACATCACTCAATATATATCTCAAATCAAATATTCATCTTTGCACTACGGGGCAAAAATATTCATTTGTATCACTAGTGGTCATGTTCATCTCAACACCTGTCCATCTTTGCACTACGGGCCAAAGATATTCATCAGGTAATCATTCATCTTTGCACTACAGGCCAAAGATATTCATCAAGTAATCATTCATCTTTGCACTACAGGCCAAAGATATTCATTTGTATTATCATTTAAGATTGAGGATGATGAAAAATATTTTAAAGAACGAATCTAGTGAGATAAAGGACAAAGATTAGGGATTCGTAATTTAGTTTATCCAAGTTCAAGAATACTCCATAATAATCAATTGTGGAGCAAAATTCAAGAATGAAGATCAAAACTTGGATACATTCAAAGATAGGAACCATAACAGACAACTTGGACAAATAAAAGAAAATTAAATTTTTTTGTGACTAGTACCGTATTTGTGACTAGTGTCGTATACGTGAATAGTGCCGTATACGTGAATAGTAATCCCGACATGAAAAGGTAAAAATTTCTTAAGAAAGTTTATTCCAATATTCCGGTGAATTGATACTAGATGAAGTGCAAAACTCAAGGAATTTCTGATCATTTTAGGAATTATAGAAGCAATACTTACCGTAGTAAGTTTAAATTTGGGTATTTGAAATAAAATATTATCACTTTCATAATATGGAATATGAAAGAAAATAATATTCTTTATGAATATTGAAAGAAAGTAACATCATTTACCAGAAAAATAATATCCCTTACCTCAGTATAATACTCAATCTGATTGGAATATCGGATATTATGATTAGAAAAACTTGCACCGTTATCAACACTCAAAGTATCTAACTACTCAAAAAAATACGCTCAATATTATAGAGAGAATTTTTTTTGATTCTGGAGTGATTTTTATTTCTAACTAAGCACCCTATTTATAGAAAAATTCCAGAACGCCAATGTTGACTAATGAAACCACGGATGAAATTTCAGCACATCACCTTTGAATTTGCTCAGCACACCAAAGGAGAAATAATTTAGTTGCCCACAAGTTTCTAGATTATTATATATATATATATATATATATATATATATATATATATATAATAAAACATTTATTAAAATAATTCTAATTCCATTTTTCTCTCTTTCACCTTATTTTATTTTAGGGTCCTCTTAACATGTGCCCTAAGGGCACATGCTAAGTACACAGTTCAAGAAAATATTCTTTTGAATTATGTGCATATTTTGTTGATTTCTGTATTTGCACCAAGTTCAAAAAAATATAAACACAATTCAAGAGAATATTCTCTTGAACTGTATGCTTAGCATGTGTCTTTAGGGCACATATTAAGAAATTTCTTTATTTTATACTATGAATTTATTATAACAATATTACCACTTCAAATTATAAATTATACTATTATATTATCACATTATAATATTATAATAGAATATTATAATAATATATTTGAATGAATTATATTATCGAAGAAGATAAAATACCAACTTTCAACAAATATCTCATACTAAAAATTTCTCCATTTATATCAAAATTGAAATAAATATTTCCTTGTCATTTTTATCGATAATCAATTATTATTCACCAATTATTATTCATAATATTATAGATATTGACTACCAGGTCGTTCCTAAGAAAGAGGGGGCTTTTCGATAAGGATTTCTCCTTACTGGCGCGCAATTAGGTGACCAAACCCCTTTTCTAGACAGAACTTCCTAGACATTGCCAACAATGCTATCTAATAATATTATTCAAATAATATGAATTATTGATTTGATATTGTAAAATACTGTGCAGTGACAATTATTATAATATAAAATATTAACGTAGCAATTATTGAATCAATAAAATATTATGCAATTGTAGCAATTATTGAATCAATAATATAAAATATAGAACATTAATTACGGTAACAATTATTGAGTAACTGACTTCTTACGTAAGAATCAATAATTAAAAAAATACTGTGCAATACCGTGTGCTACAGTGCAACAACGCGTATTACTGTTATTTTATCAGCGGGTATTTCAATAGTTTTAACGGTAAAAGTTTTGCCTTTATTTTTATAAAAATATTATTTCTGTCGCTTTCTATATCAGACAATTATTCCGTTGTGGGGTCTACAAATGGCTGCGCCGTCGTACGAATATTCTCTGACAACAAGAATATTCCACTACTAAACAAATATTTTCCGACAATAATGAATATTTTATAACCACTTGCTTCTTTTAAAATATTTGCACATCTCACCCATAACTTATCACATTAATCAAATCAACACCTTACTATTTCAAAATAATATATAAAGAAAATTAAATCTTTATTCATAAAAGTTGGGGTCTTACAACCTCCCCTCCTTATAAAATTTCATCCCCGAAATTGGCGTATGTACCTGGTATGTCGAAGAGGTGAGGATACCTCGATTTCATTTCTGATTCTAACTCCCAGGTCATTTCTTCGATATCATGGTTCTTTCACAAAACTTTAACTTGAGGTATAATCTTCGAGCGTAGGACATGTTCCTTCTTATCCAAGATCTTGACATGTACCTCCTCATATGTTAAATCTTTGGCTATCTCGTTTGGTTCTAATTTAATAATGTGGTTTGGGTCTTTCACATATTTACGAAGCACGGATATGTGAAAAACGTTATAAACACGAGACATGCTTGGCGGTAAGGCGAGTCTATAGGTCACATTTCCTACTCGGTCAAGGATTTCAAATGGACCAATAAATCTTGGATTGAGCTTTTCTCTCTTTCCGAATCTCGTAACTCCTTTCCATGGAGCAACACGTAATAATATATGATCTCCGACATTAAATTCTATGTCTCTTCGATGAATATCCGCATAACTCTTTTGTCGATCTTGTGCCGTTTGTATACGTTGCCGGATCATTTGAATCTTTTTCGTAGTCATACGTACTAACCCAGTCCCAACAATGTTGCTTCACCCACCTCGTCCCAGCATACTGGAGAACGACACTTTCGTCTATACAATGCCTCGAATGGAGCCATGCCTATACTTTCCTGATAACTGTTATTGTAAGAGAATTCCACCAATGGTAAGTACTTATCCCAACTCCCTTTGAAGTCTAGAACACAGAGTCTCAATAGATCTTTAAGAGTTTGAATAGTCCTTTCTGATTGTCCCATCCGTTTGAGGATGATATCCAGAACTGAATCGTAATCGGTGCCCATAGCTTTCTGCAAACTGACCCAAAATCGTGAAGTGAATCTTGGGTCACGATCCGAAATGAGCAGACTTGGTTAATCTATCGACAATAACTAAAACCACATCTATGCCTTGAGAAACCTTGGGAAGACCCGTAACGAAATCCATGGTAATGTGTTCCCACTTCCATTTTGGAATCTCAAATGGTTGCAATGGACCCTTTGGCACTTGATGCCCCGCCTTGACACGTTGACACGTTAAACACCTTATGATAAACTCCGCGATCTCTCTCTTAATATTGCTCCACCAAAATGTATGTCGAATATCACGATACATTTTGGTACTTCCAGGATGGATTGCAAACGGTGTGTTGTGTGCCTCAATCATGATTTTATACTTCAAATCAGAATCGTTAGGAACACAAAGTCTGGAGTTGACTCAAAGTATTCCTTCTTCATCGATTCTTGCTTCTGGAATAGCACCTTCTTGCACCTTCTTCATCATCTTTATCAGCTTCGGGTCTGTAGCTTGAGCAGCTTTAACTTTATCAATCAAAACTGGTTCTACGCGTATACTTGACATCATCACGTGGGTCCCCGGAGTCTTGAACTCTATCTCTATCCTTTGTAAGTCACACAAAATGGGTCTTTGTGTTGACATCATCGCACTCGTTCCCGCATATGATCTTCTACTCAACACGTTCGCTACCACGTTCGCTTTTCCAGGATGGTATTGGATGGTATGGTTGTAATCTTTCAACAACTCGAGCCAACGTCGTTGCCGCATGTTGTGTTCCTTCTGAGTGAAGAAATATTTAAGGCTCTTATGATCCGTATAGATCTCCACTTTCTCCCCATACAGGTAGTGTCTCTAGATCTTCAACGCGAAAACGACTGCTGCTAACTCTTGATCATGAGTAGGATAAATCCTCTCATATTCTTTGAGTTGTCGTGAGGCATAGGCTATGACTTTCTCATGTTGCATGAGAACACATCCTAACCCTTCGCCCGAAGCATCGATGATGACAAATCCATTCGAACCAAATGGTATCGTCAGAACAAGTGCCAAAATGAGTCTCCTCTTGAGCTCTTGGAAGCTCTTCTCGCATTCCTCGTTCCATACGAATTTTGTATCTTTCCGAGTCAGCTGAGTTAATGGAGTAGCGATTCGAGAAAATTCTTCCACGAATCTCCGATAATAACCAGCTAAGCCCAGAAAGCTATGTACTTCGGTCACCAAATTAGGTTGCTTCCAACTTTGTATTGCTTCAATCTTCGCCGGGTCAACAGATACTCCATATTTTGATACCACGTGTGTAAGACCCCGAATTTTATGAAATAAAAGTATTCAATTTTTCTATTTAGTAAATGGTTAAATTGATAAAAGTTTAAAGTTAAGGGTGATATATGTAAATTTTTCAAAATAAGCAAGTGGTTATAAAATATTCATTGTTGTCAGGGAATATTCGTTTGGTCCTGGAATATTCTTGTTGTCGGGAAATATTCGTACGACGTCGCAGCTATTTGTGGGCCCCACAACGGAATAACTGTTGAATATAGAAAGCGACAGAAATAACCTTTTTATAAATAACGATAAAATTGTTATGGTTAAACTGTTGAAATATCCGGTGATAAAAATATAGTAATACGCGTTGTGCACAGTAGCACACGGTATTGCACAGTATTTCGAATTATTGATTCTTACGTAAGAAGGCACTTACTCAATTATTGTTACAATAATTACTGTTCAATATTTTATATTATTGATTCAATAATTGCATGATATTTTATTGGTTCAATAATTGCTACGTTGATATTTTATATCAATAATTGCTACGTTGCTATGATTGATTCAACAATTACTACCGTTGATATTTTGAATTATTGATTCAATAATTGTCACTGCACAGTATTTCACATTATCAACTCGATAATTCATATTATTTGAATAATATTATTAGATAGCATTATTGACAATGTCTAAGAAAGTTCTGTCTAGGAGGGGTTATTTAATTGCGCGCCAGTAAGGAGAAATCCTTATCGGAAGGCCCCCTCTTTTCTGGGAACTACCTGGTTGTCAATATTGTAGTTCTGTAATATTATTTGTGAATAATTAATTATTTATTTATATGATAAGAAAATATTTATTTTGTGGATATAAAAGAAGGAATTAGTGCTGATGTGTTTTTATCAGTATTTTGGTGTGGAAAATCATTCGTTTGTGGATTTCGGCCATTTTCGGTTGGGAATTTGGAAGGATTAAAAAGCGTTGATTAATTGTATGATGAGTAACATAACCATTAGAGGAAGTTATGGTGATATGTGGCATTTTGTAAGTTGGGACCCATAGGTCATCATCTAAGAGTCACTTTCGTAAATAGTAACTTGCCTCTTTGTTTTTCAAAGAGTTACTTGCCTCTTCATTTTTTCAAGAGTTATTTGCCTCTTCGCAAATAGTAGTTGCCTCTTCAATATTACTAGGAGTCATTTTGGACATTCGTTAAAGCCAAGGGCCACTTTCAGTTCTTCTATAAATAGAAGTTCAATTCTTCATTATTTCTCACCACCAATTCACAGATTTATACAGAGAGAAGCTTTAGAGAGAGAATAAGAGAGAAAGAAGAGTATTCTGCTACTACACTATTGCAGTATCCAAACTTCTACTAAGGTAAGGGGTATTATTTCTGTCGTATTCGTAAGAGATGTTGTTTTCTTTCGTAAATGATGTTATTATTTTCAATATCATTATACCAAGATATTGGCATGGATTGTATTATGAAATTCTTACTTTTTCGTGTTGGGGGTACTATTCATGTATACGATACTATTAATATATATGGCACTATTTACGTATACGGCACTATTTACGTATACGGTACTACTTACGAATACGTCGTACTATGCACGAGTTACTATTCATGGGTACTATTCACGACAAAATTGGTTTTTTTCTAACCAAATTATTGTTGATTTATGAATCTTAGTTTTGAAATTAGATCGATGTTTTGATCATATTATTTTTATTATCATATATAACATTTTTAT
Source organism: Panax stipuleanatus (assembly GCA_020205555.1). Taxonomy (NCBI): domain Eukaryota; kingdom Viridiplantae; phylum Streptophyta; class Magnoliopsida; order Apiales; family Araliaceae; genus Panax; species Panax stipuleanatus. The sequence goes on along the minus strand of CM035118.1, from coordinate 117,387,805 downwards.
AATCTTGGTGATGAAATTTCTCTTTGACTTGAGTGTAAAGATGGGTAGATTATTGGTATGATCATGACTATAGATTCTATTTGGCCAGTAGTGCAAAAATGGATTGTTGACTGGTATGTTCATGACCATTGAATTTACAATTGAATATCTTTAGCTTAAGGGCAAAGGTGAATTGATCAACATAGTTATAATTATTGTTTATATAAATTCTGAAATGATTAGATATTTTTTTTGAGCTATGAATATCTTTGGCAAGTAGTGCAAAGATGACCTGTTGTTAAATATATTTGGCCCGTAGTGCAAAGATGAACTATTGATGAATATCTTTGGCCTGTAGTGCAAAGATGAGCGGTTGGTTTGTGAATATCTTTGGCCTGTAGTGCAAAGATGAATGATTAATTGTTGAATATCTTTGGCTTGTAATGCAAAGATGAATTGATTAGCATGATTATGAACAGGAACTGTGATTTGGTATAACCATGATCTTTGGTGTTTCAGGTAAAGACAGGTGATGAGAATTATCTTCGTCCTGAGTGCGAAGAGGAATTTATCAACATAATTATGATCATGAACTATTTACATGATTGTGGGCATAAACTATTAATTTGATGTTACCGGGATAAAATATTATTGGTGGATTTTTAACATGGAGAAGATAGTAGACATTATGGTCTATTTGACTCTTCTAATGGATTGTTCGTTCCGCTGCAATTATGGTTGAAAATTTTTATCATCTACCATATGTTTAAATCTCTGATTTATTACTAATGAAAACTATTGATAATTTAATTATCTTTAGTCATGATATTCTTTACTGGGCTATTTGTGCTCACCCTTTTTGCTTCACAATTCCTTTCAGGTAATAAGAGTATAGCGGGGTCGAGCGGGGATAACAGGAAAATAGAACAATGGTCTATAGTTGTTGTGGTTTTCTATAAAACAGTATGAGAAGAATTATATTGAGAATTTAAAATGTGTGTGTCGTATTTTATACGTCATTTAACAGTTGATTTTGGTGAACCAAATAGGCTGAGGTGAACCCAACTTTGGAAAGGTGTTTTGCCACTATCGTACAAGATGTCTAATGACATACGACTTCGTGTTATCATAAGACAGGGTTGTGTACATCCACTTTCTGATTATATCTATGAACACTACCTATATAATATTGGAGTTTGGTTGAAATATAATTCATAATTGGAGACAATGGAGATAATTATATGGCAAGAAAAGACCCACCATTGGAAAGAACATGATAGTAATCTTCTCATTTTTCTTTGGGGTCTATTGGGTCAACCAAGGATAATTCTCAAGTCATATGATATCTATTATAACTTAGACGCATGGCCTCCCATGTACGAAGGTTTCCTTGAGCATTTTCTAAAGATTTTAATTCCTAAAACAGTTATTGACTGTGCCTTTCTGTAACGTATCATTAATTTGAAGTATGGGCAATGTATTTGTATTGAAACTCACAGTTTAATTGTGGTCGTATTTTGAACGATATTTTAAAAGATAGAATTTGAAGATTTGTATTTGAAATTTTTGTTGAGTGTATTTCGTGGCGGCCCAGAATGGGTTGGGTGGATTGGACCTATTTTATGAGAGTTACATTTTGGTATCAGAGCTTAGGAATATGGTCGCTGGCAGAGATTGGAGTCTAGAACTAGGAGGGGAGGGACGAATAATATACTTCGCTAGTGTGTGACTTACCTAAGCTGACTTTTCTTATTTAATAAATTGACAATTGTTATATGTCAATTAACCTTGTTTTGAAGCGGTATTCTAGAATGAGCAATGGAGAAATCATGATGACAAGGAAGATGGAATCTGAAATGAAAGCAATGTATTCACAACTTTTCAAAATACCAGGTACGTAAATTTCGGGGACAAAATTTCATAAGGAGGGGAGATTGTAAGACCCCAAATTTTATGAAATAAAAGTATTCAATTTTTCTATTTTATAAATGGTTAAATTGATAAAAGTTTAAAGTTAAGGGTGATGTATGTAAATTTTTCAAAATAAGCAAGTGGTTATAAAATATTCATTGTTGTCGGGGAATATTCGTTTTGTCATGGAATATTCTTGTTGTCGGGGAATATTCGTACGACGGCGCAGCTATTTGTGGGCCCCACAACGGAATAACTGTCGGATATAGAAAGCGACAGAAATAACCTTCTTATAAATAACGGTAAAACTGTTACGGTTAAACTGTTAAAATATTCGGTGATAAAAATACAGTAATACGCGTTGTGCACAGTATTTCAAATTATTGATTCTTACGTAAGAAGGCACTTACTCAATTATTGTTACAGTAATTACTGTTCAATATTTTATATTATTGAATCAATAATTGCATGATATTTTATTGGTTCAATAATTGTTACGTTGATATTTTATATCAATAATTGCTACGTTGCTATGATTGATTCAACAATTGCTACCGTTGATATTTTGAATTATTGATTTAATAATTGTCACTGCACAGTATTTCATATTATCAACTCAATAATTTATATTATTTGAATAATATTATTAGATAGCATTATTGACAATGTCTAAGAAAGTTCTGTCTAGGAGGGGTTATTTAATTACGCGCCAGTAAGGAGAAATCCTTATCGGAAGGCCCCCTCTTTCCTGGGAACGACCTGGTTGTCAATATTGTAGTTCTGTAATAGTATTTGTGAATAATTAATTATTGATTTATATGATAAGAAAATATTTATTTTGTGGATATAAAATAAGGAATTAGTGCTGATGTATTTTTATCAGTGTTTTGGTGTGGAAAATCATCCGTTTGTGGATTTCGGCCATTTTCAGTTGAGAATTTGGAATGATTAAAAAGCGTTGATTAATTGTGTGATGATTAAGATAACCATTAGAGGAAGTTATGGTGATATGTGGCATTTTGTAAGTTGGGACCCATAGGTCATCATCTAAGAGTCACTTTCGTAAATAGTAACTCAAATAGTAACTTGCCTCTTTGTTTTTCAAAGAGTTACTTGCCTCTTCATTTTTTCAAGAGTTATTTGCCTATTCGCAAATAGTAGTTGCCTCTTCAATATTACTAGGAGTCATTTTGGACATTTGTTAAAGCCAAGGGCCACTTTCAGTTCTTCTATAAATAGAAGTTCAATTCTTCATTATTTCTCACCACCAATTCACAGAGTTATATAGAGAGAAGCTTTAGATAGAATAAGAGAGAAAGAAGAGTATTCTGCTACTACACTATTGCAGTATCCAAACTTCTACTAAGGTAAGTGGTATTATTTCTGTCGTATTTGTAAGGGATGTTGTTTTCTTTCGTAAATGATGTTATTCTTTTCAATATCATTATACCAAGATATTGGCATGGATTGTATTATGAAATTCTTACTTTTTTGTGTTGGGGGTACTATTCACGTATACGACACTATTAATGTATATGGCACTATTTACGTATACAGCACTATTTACGTATACGGTACTACTTACGAATACGTCGTACTTTGAACGGGTTACTATTCACAGGATACTATTTACAACAAAATTGGTTTTTTTTAACCAAATTATTGTTGATTTATGAATCTTACTTTTGAAATTAGATCGTTGTTTTGATCATATTATTTTTATTATCATATATAACATTTTTATAATCTTGGTGATGAAATTTCTCTTTAACTTGAGTGTAAAGATGGGTAGATTATTGGTATGATCATGACTATAGATTCTCTTTGGCCAGTAGTGCAAAGATGGACTGTTGACTGGTATGTTCATGACCATTGAATTTACAATTGAATATCTTTAGCTTAAGGGCAAAGGTGAATTGATTAACATAGTTATAATTATTGTTTATATAAATTCTGAAATGATTAGATATTTTTTTTGAGCTATGAATATCTTTGGCATGTAGTGCAAAGATGACCTGTTGTTAAATATCTTTGGCCCGTAGTGCAAAGATGAACTATTGATGAATATATTTGGCCTGTAGTGCAAAGATGAGCGGTTGATTTGTGAATATCTTTGGCTTGTAATGCAAAGATGAATTGATTAGCATGATTATGAACAGGAACTGTGATTTGGTATAACCATGATCTTTGGTGTTTCAGGTAAAGACAGGTGATGAGAATTATCTTCGTCCTGAGTGCGAAGAGGAATTTATCAACATAATTATGATCATGAACTATTTACATGATTGTGGGCAGAAACTATTAATTGATGTTACCGGGATAAAATATTATTGGTGGACTTTTTAACATGGAGAAGATAGTAGACATTATGGTCTATTGGACTCTTCTAATGGATTGCTCGTTCCGCTGCAACTATGGTTGAAAAGTTTTATCATCTACCATATGTTTAAATCTCTAATTTATTACTGATGAAAACTATTGATAATTTAATTATCTTTAGTCATGATATTCTTTACTAGGCTATTTGTGCTCACCCTTTTGCTTCACAATTCCTTTCAGGTAATAAGAGTATAGCGGGGTCGAGCGGGGATAACAGGGAAATAGAACAATGGTCTATAGCTGTTGTGGTTTTCCATAAAACAGTATGAGAAGAATTATATTGAGAATTTAAAATGTGTGTGTCGTATTTTATACGTCATTTAACAGTTGATTTTGGTGAACCAAATAGGCTGAGGTGAACCCAACTTTGGAAAGGTGTTTTGCCACTATCGTACAAGATGTCTAATGACATACGACTTCGTGTTATCATAAGACAGGGTTGTGTACATCCACTTGCTGATTATATCTATGAGCACTACCTATATAATATTGGAGTTTGGTTGAAATATAATTCTCAATTGGAGACAATGGAGATAATTATATGGCAAGAGAAGACCCACCATTGGAAAGAACATGATAGTAATCTTCTCATTTTTCTTTGGGGTCTATTGGGTCAACCAAGGATAATTCTCAAGTCATATGATATCTATTATAACTTAGACGCATGGCCTCCCATGTACGAAGGTTTCCTTGAGCATTTTTCAAAGATTTTAATTCCTAAAACAGTTATTGACTGTGCCTTTCTGTAACGTATCATTAATTTGAAGTATGGGCAATGTATTTGTATTGAAACTCACAGTTTAATTGTGGTCGTATTTTGTACGACATTTTAAAAGATAGAATTTGAAGATTTGTATTTAAAATTTTTGTTGAGTGTATTTCGTGGCGACCCAGAATGGGTTGGGTGGATTGGACCTATTTTGGGGGCGTTACAACGTGCCCATGGAATGCTACCTCCTCAAGCCATAACTCGCATTTCTTTAACTTGGCATATAGCTTGTTTTCACAAAGCCTTTGAAGTACCAGCTTCAAGTGATGCTCATGATCTTCACGGCTTTTGGAGTAAATAAGGATGTCATCAATAAAGACAACCATAAATTAATCCAAATATTCCTTGAATACACGGTTCATCATATCCATGAAAGCAGCAGGAGCATTAGTCAATCCAAAAAATATAACTTAGAATTCATAATGCCCGTATCGAGTTAGGAAAAGCAGTTTTTGGAATATCCTCAGTTTTAGTCTTTAACTGATGTTATCCAGAACGCAGATCGATCTTTGAAAAGAATTGTGCACCTTGCAACAGGTCGAACAGGTCATCAATGCCAGGTAGCGGATACCTATTCTTGATGGTGACATGGTTCAACTCCCGATAGTCAATATAAAGTCGCATACTCCCGTCTTTCTTCTTTACGAATAAAATAGGAGCACCCCAAGGAGATGTACTAGGACGTATAAAACCGATGTCTAATAACTCCTGTAGTTGGACCTTTAACTCCTAAAGTTCAATAGGAGCCATTTGATATGGGATTTTAGAAATGGGTTTTGTACCGGGTTCAAGATCAATAAAGAATTCAACTTCACGTTCTGGGGGTAGACCGGGAAGTTCTTCTGGAAATACATCAGGAAACGCATTAACCACAGAAATATCATTCAAATCTGACGTATTCTGATTTAAATCAGTGACATGGGCTAAGAAAGCTTGACATCCATTTTTTAATAAACGAATAGCCTCATGACTTGAAATGACATTGATTAATTTTAGTGGTTTGGTTGTTTTAATTCGCACAACAGATTGGTTAGGAATATGAAAACTAACAACCTTACGAAAATAATTAATTTTTGCATGATAAGTGGTTAACCAGTCAATTCGTAAAATCATATCAAATGCAAGTATTTTCAAAGATATAAAATAAACAGGTAGGGTGAGGATGCCAATTTGAATCAAGCAAGATTTGTAAACCGTATATGTAACGATGGTTTCCCCTAACAGAGTTTCAACAGATAAGTCAAAGTCTAATTTATCAGAAGTCAAGTTCAAACGTTGAGCATAAGCAAGCGAAATAAAAGAATGGGTAGCACCGGTGTGACGCCCCCAGAATAGGTCCAATGAACCCAACCCATTATGAGTCGCCAAACACATGGTACAGAATCCAAATACAAACTTTTATATCAAAAGGTCGTCGTGAGCAGGACGACCATACAAGTTGTGAATGTCAATACAAATTGTATATAATACGAATATAAACACTCAAATTCAGTCCTCAATAGTTACAATTATTTTCACACTATTATACAAAAATAGTGAGGACTACTATTGCTCTCAACTCTGCCCATCACTCTGTTACCTGACTAGTCCTTGTAACATTCTCATTTCCTGAAGAGGACAATAGAATAAAAGGGTGAGCTCAACTAGCCTAGTAAAGAATATTATGACTAAGATAATAAAGAACAATTTATCATTAGTCTTCAACAAATCAGATAAAATATTATGGACAACAAGTTTTAGATCAACAACTACAGCGGGAGTAATAATGCATCAGAAGAGTTAAGTAGGAAATGATGTCTACTATCTTCTATGATTTAAAAGTTCATAATCATTATTTTATTCCTGTAACATCAATCAATATATATCTTGAATCAAATATTCATCTTTGCACTATGGGGCAAAGATATTCATTTGTATCACCAGTTGGTCATGTTCATCTCAACACCTGTCAATATTTGCGCTACGGGCCAAAGATATTTATCAGGCAATCATTCATCTTTGCACTATAGGCAAAATATATTCAGTTATATCATCATGTAGGACTGAGGATGATGAAAAACAATATAAATAGCGACTTGGACAAAGAAAAGAATATTTAATTTTTCTGTGATTAGTACCGTATTCGTGAATAGTGCCGTATACGTGAATAGTGCCGTATACGTGAGTAGTGCCGTATACGTAAATTGTAACCCCAATATGAAAAGGTAAAAATTTCACAATAAAATTCATACCAATATTTCGGTGTCATGAGGAAGAAATAACATCATTTTTTAAAAAAATAACATCCCTTATCTCAAAAGAATAGTACTTCTGACTGGAATAACTGATATAATGCTGAAGAAAACTTGCACTGCTTATCAACTCTCAAAGTATCTAAATACTCAAAAAAATACGCTCGATATTGTAGAGAGAGAAAACTTCTGATTCTGGTGTGATTTTTAATTCTAAACTAAACACCCTATTTATAGGAAAAGCTTAGAACGCCAAAGTAGAAAATTTAATAAAATAATATTATTTAAAAAAAAAATTCATGCCTACCTCCTGACCAATTCATCAGCCTACACAAGTGGGGCCCACTTCACAAAAAACATTTTTTATTAAAAAAACATTTATAACCCCAAAAATCAATTCAGACCCAATATTTCGGAACTTCAATAATTCCTAATAATTAGCTCTTTTATCAGAAAAATACGAATCCTATGTCCATTTCATAGGAAATTTAATTCTCTACAACTGTGTAGAAGAAATTTTTTCCAAATTTCGAACGAAAAATGACCGAAATTTACATACGGATGATTTTTCACACCTCCATTTTGACAAAATCTAATCTGACCCATACCTTTGTCGAAAACCAAAATTCAGCAAAATAACACAAATTGACAATGATATCTTCCACCAAAAACAGTTTTTGTCACCAAAAATATTTTCGATCCAATTTGCTCTCTTTCTCCTCATTTTATGCGCATATCGTGCGTTCATTGTAAAATATCACCATTATTATATTATTATATTATTACATCATACACTTATAATGTAATATAATAATATATTTGAATGAATTATTTTATCAGAAAAGATAAAATATCAATTCTTAATAATTGTCTCTTTTACTGAAAATTCCTCCCTTAATATCCACATTAAATAAATATTTTCTTATCATTTTTATCAATAATTAATTATTCACAAATAATATTACAGAACCACAATATTGACAACCAGGTCGTTCCCAGAAAAGAGGGGGCCTTCCGATAAGGATTTTTCCTTACTGGCGCGCAATTACCTAACCCCTTTCCTAGACAGAACTTCCTTAGACATTGCCAATAATGCTGTCTAATAATATTATTCAAATAATATAAATTATTGATTTGATAATATAAAATATTATGTAGTGACAATTATTAAAACAACAATAATATAAAATACTGTGCAATACCGTGTGCTAATGTGCAACGACGCATATTACTTCATTTTAACCACCGGGTATTTCAATAGTGTTAAAAGTAATCGGTACGCCATTATTTTTAGAAAACTCATTCTTGTCGTTTTCTTCATCCGACAGTTTTTCGTTATGGGGCACACAAATGGTTGCGCCGTCGTAAGAATATTCCCCGACCGCAAGACAATGAATATTTTATAATCACTTGCTTATTTTGAAATATTTGTGCATTTTAACTATAACTTACCACATCTATCAAATCAACCCCTTAGTATTCAAAATAATATATAGAGGAAATTTAATTTTATTCATAAAAAGTTAGTGTCTTACAATCTCCCCTCTTTATGAAATTTCGTCCTCGAAATTGACGTACATACCTGGTGTTTCGAAAATGTGAGGATACCTCGCTTTCATTTCCGATTCCAACTCCCTGGTCATTACAATCTCCCCTTTTTATGAAATTTCGTCCTCGAAATTGACGTACATACCTGGTGTTTCGAAAAGGTGAGGATACCTCGCTTTCATTTCCGATTCCAACTCCCTGGTCATGTCTTCAATATCATGGTTCCTCCAAAAAACTTTAACTTGTGGTATAACTTTTGTGCGTAGGACATGCTCCTTCCTATCCAAGATCTTGACAGGTACCTCCTCGTACGTTAAATCTTCAGCTATCTCGTCTGGTTCTAACTCAATAATGTGGTTTGGGTCTTTCACATATTTACGTAGCACGAATATGTGAAACATGTTATGAACACGAGACAGGCTTGGAGGAAAAGCGAGTCTATAGGCCACATTTCCTACTCGGTCAAGAATCTCAAATGGACCAATAAATTATGGGTTGAGCATTCCTCTCTTCCCAAATTTCGTAACTCCCGTCCACGGAGCAACACGTAACAGTATATGATCCCCAACATTAAATTCCACGTCTTTTCGATGAGGATCCGCATAACTCTTTTGTCGATTCTGTGCCGTTTGTATACGTTGTCGGATCATTTGGATCTTTTTCGTAGTCATACGTACCAACTCTGGTCCCAACAATGTTGCCTCACCCACCTCGTCCCAGCATACTGGAGAACGACACTTTCGTCCATACAACACTTCGAATGGAGCCACACCTATACTTGCCTGATAACTGTTGTTGTAGGAGAATTCCACCAATGGTAGGTACTTGTCCCAACTCCCTTTGAAGTCTAGAACACAGTGTCTCAATAGATCTTCAAGAGTTTGAATAGTCCTTTTCGATTGCCCGTCCGTTTGAGGATAATATGCCGAACTAAATAGTAAATCCGTACCCATAGCTTTCTGCAAACTAACCCAAAATCGTGAAGTAAATCTTGGGTCACGATTCAAAACTATGGATACTGGCATGCCATGTAATCTCACAATTTCATTCACATACCTATAAGCAAGACGTTCAAGGGAATAAGTCTCCCGTATCGGCAAGAAATGAGCAAACTTGGTTAATCTATCAACAATAACCCAAATCGCATTTATGCCTTGAGAAACCTTGGGAAGACCCATAACGAAATCCATGGTAATGTGCTCCCACTTCCATTTTGGAATCTCAAGTGGTTGCAATGGACCCTTTGGCATTTGATACTCCGCCTTTACACGTTGACAAGTTAAACACCTCGAAATAAACTCCGCGATCTCTCTCTTTATATTTTTCCACCAAAATGTATGTCAAAGATCACAATACATTTTGGTACTCCTAGGATGGATTGCAAATGGTGTGTTGTATGCCTCCATCATGATTTTATGCTTCAAGTCAGAATCGTTAGGAACACAAAGTCTAGAGTTGTCTCAAAGTATTCCTTCTTCATCGATTCTTATGTCTGGAATGGCACCTTCTTACACCTTCTTCCTCATCTTCATCATCTCCGGGTCTGTAGCTTAAGCAGCTTTAACTTTATCAATCAAAGCTGGATCTACATGTATAATTGACATCATCATGTGGGTCCCCGGAGTCTTGACTTCTATCTCCATCTTTTGTAAGCCACACAGAATAGACCTTTGTGTTGACAGCATCGCACTCGTTCCCGCATATGATCTTCTACTCAACGCGTCAGCTACCACGTTTGCCATTCCTGGATGATATAGGATGGTATGATCGTAATCTTTCAACAGCTCAAGCCAACGTCGTTGCCGCATGTTGAGTTCCTTTTAAGTGAAGAAATATTTAAGGCTCTTATGATCCGTATAGATCTCCACTTTCTCCCTGTACAGGTAGTGTCTCCAAATCTTCAACGCAAAAACGATTGCTGCCAACTCTAGATCATGAGTAGGATAATTCCTCTCATATTCCTTGAGTTGTTGCGAGGCATAGGCTATGACTTTCCCATGTTGTATGAGAACACATCCTAACCCTTTGCCCGAAGTATCACTGTAGATAACAAATCCATTCGAACCAGATGGTATTGTCAAAATAGGTGCCGAGATAAGTCTCCTCTTGAGCTCTTGGAAGCTCTTCTCGCATTCCTCGCTCTATACAAATTTTGTATCTTTTTGAGTCAGCTGAGTTAACGGAGTAGCGATTCGAGAAAATCCTTCCACAAATCTCCGATAATAACCAGCTAAGCCTAGAAAGCTACGCACTTCGGTCACCGACTTTGGTTGCTCCCAACTTTGTATTGCTTCAATCTTCGACGGGTCAACAGATACTCTATGTTTTGATACTACGTGCCCAAAGAATGCTACTTTCTCAAGCTAGAACTTGCATTTCTTCAACTTGACATATAGCTTGTTATCACGAAGCCTTTGAAGTACCAGCTTCAAGTGGTGCTCATGATCTTCACGGCTTTTGGAATAGATGAGGATGTCATCAATAAAGACAACCACGAACTGATCTAAATATTCCTTGAATACACGGTTTATCATATCCATGAAAGCAGCAGGAGCATTAGTCAATCCAAAAGACATTACTAAGAATTCATAATGCCCGTACCGAGTTCTGAAGGCAGTCTTTGGAATATCCTCAGTTTTAATCTTCAGCTGATGATATCCAGAACGAAAATCGATCTTTGAAAAGAATTGTGCTCCTTGCAACTGGTCGAACAGATCATCAATACGCGGTAGCGGATACCTATTCTTGATGGTGACATGGTTCAACTCCCGATAGTCAATACAAAGTCGCATACTCCCGTCTTTCTTCTTTACGAATAAAACAGGAGCACCCCAAGGAGACGTAGTAGGACGAATAAAACCGATGTCTAACAACTTCTGTAGTTGGACCTTTAACTCCTGAAGTTCAATAGGAGCCATTCGATATGGGGTTTTAGAAATTGGTTTTGTACCGGGCTCAAGGTCAATATAGAATTCAACTTCACGTTCTGGGGGTAGACCGGGAAGTTCTTTGGAAAATACATCAGGAAACTCATTAACAACAGAAATATTATTCAAAACTGACTTATTCTGGTTTAGATCAGTGACATGAGCTAGGAAAACTTGACATCCGTTTTTCAATAAACGAAGAGCTTTATGACTTGAAATGACATTGATTGATTTTAGTGGTTTGGTTGTTTGGTTTCTTATAACAGGTTGGTTAGGACTATGAAAACTAACAACCTTACGAAAATAATCAATTTTGGCATAATAAGTGGTTAACAAGTCAATTCTTAAAATCACGTCAAATGCAAGTATTTTCAAAGATATAAGATCAACAGGTAGGGTGAGGGTACCAATCTGAATCAAGCAAGATTTGTAAACTGTAGATGTAACGAAGGTTTCACCCAACGGAGTTTCAACAGATAAGTCAAAGTCTAATTTCTCAGATGTCAAGTTCAAACGTTGAGCACAAGCAGGTGAAATAAAATAATTGGTAGCACTGGTATCTAACAAGGTGTAAACTTCGCAAGAGTTTATGATTAGCTTACCCTTGATCACCTCGTTCGGGTTCCTCGCATTTTTAGCAGTCACGACAAACGCTCTTCTAGGAACCACCGACTTTGACTTGTCCGGAACAGCCTTTGGAGTCACCACCCCCGCTGGACTTGGCTTTGCTACAGGACAATCTCGAGCTATATGTCCTTCCTTTCCACAGTTAGAGCATGCCTTGAATTGTTATGGGCAGTTTGGGCTGATGTGTCCCTCTTTCCCGCATTATAGCATACGACCGGTGGTCGTTATCCTCTCCTAGAAATAGTTGATGCTAATGCTGCTGTCGACGTCTTCACGTTCTCATTGTTGTACCTTCTCTTTTTGAAATCACCCCCCGACTCACTTCTTCTATTATTATGGCCATGATTACCACCAGAGTGGTTACCACTTCTGTCATTATACTTTCCTCCCTACTAGTTGTCATTGCTCCGATGACTGCTGCCACCGGTATGACCCTGGTTGTGGTCCTTTGGTTGAACAGACTCATTATCTCATTCTAATAACTGAGCCCTGTTTACTACATCTGAATAGAGAGAAAATTTGTGAGAAATGAGGTATTGACGAATTTCAGGTTTCAAACCTCTCAAAAACATTCGCGTCATACATTCCTCATTCTCTACCAAATGAGGTGTAAACCTAGACAACTCCGCGAACTTAGCCTCGTACTGGGACACAGTCATGTTGTTCTATTCCAGTTTGATAAACTCCAGCTCCTTCATATGACGAATACTTTCAGGAAAGTACTTGTCATTGAACAGTTTTTGGAATGCTTCCCAAGACATCTTGAGTGCGGCAGGCTGGGTACGCTTCACAGATTCCCACCAGTAATCTGCCTCTCCACGGAACATAAAGGTGGCGAATGGAACCTTCTGTTCCTCCGTGCATCCCAAGACATCAAATATCTTGGTAATTTGCTTAACCCACGTTTCTGCCTTGATCGGATCCGACTTTCCCAAAAACTCTGGTGGTCCCAACTCTTTAAACTGATTGTCAGTGACAAACTGCGTGTTGTTATTATTTCCACCTCTATTCTGCACACGAGCCTCCCTCTTCTGGTTTTGCATGAACTGCAAAAAACTTCTAAACATCCCATCGTTCATCGTCTGATCAGTGGTGTTGTTTTCAGGAGGAACATTGCCTTCCTGTTGCACATTCTCCTGGTTGGTAATTAAAGGTATCTTAACGGCCTGATTCACTCCATTGTTAACATTCTCAGCTGCCATTCTCAAATACTGCCATAAAACAAGGGTTAATTAAATAAATTAACATATCACATATTAACCCTATGCTCCGACTGACCAATTAAATATCACATAAGCTTAAGTAAGACACACTAGTGAAGGATTTTCTCGTCTCTCCCCTCTTAGTTCTATTTCCAGATCTCCGCCAGAGACCATATCCCTAAGCTCTGATACCAACTGTGACGCCCTCAGAGTAGGTCCAATCAACCCAACCCGTTCTGAGTCGCCAAACACATGGTACAGAATCCAAATACAAACTTTTATATCAAAAGGTCGTGAGCAGGACGACCATACAAGTTGTGAGTGTCAATACAAATCGTATATAATACGAAATATAAACACTCAAATTCAGTCCTCAATAGTTACAATTATTTTCAGACTATTATACAAAAATAGTGAGGACTACTACTGCTCTTAACTCTGCCCATCACTCTGTTTCCCGACTAGTCCCTGTAACATTCTCATTTCCTAAAGAGGACAATAGAATAAAAGGGTGAGCTCAACTAGCCCAGTAAAGAATATTAAGATTAAGATAAGAAAGAACAATTTATCGTTAGTCTTCAACAAATCAGATAAAATATTATGGACAACAAGTTTCAGATCAACAACTGCAACGGAAGTAACAATGCATCAGAAGAGTTAAATAGGAAATGATGTGTACTATCTTCTGTGATTTGAAAGTCCATAATCAATATTTTATCCCTGTAACATCAATCAATATATATCTTGAATCAAATATTCATCTTTGCACTACGGGCCAAAGATATTTATTTGTATCACCAATTGGTCATGTTCATCTCAACACCTGTCAATCTTTGCGCTACGGGCCAAAGATATTCATCAGGTAATCATTCATCTTTGCACTACAGGCGAAAGATATTCATCAAATAATCATTCATCTTTGCACTACAGACTAAAGATATTCAGTTATATAATTATTTAGGACTGAGAATGATGAAAAATAATATAAATAGCGAATCTAGTGAGATAAAGGATAAAGATTAGGGATTCGTAATTTAGTTTATCCAAGATCAAGAATACTCAATAATAATTAATTGTGGAGCAAAATTCAAGAATGAAGATCAAAATTTGGATCCAATCAAAGATAGGAACCATAATAGCCAACTTGGACAAAGAAAAGAAAATTTAATTTTTCTGTGAATAGTACCGTATTTGTGAATAGTGTCGTATACTTGAATAGTATCGTATACGTGAATAGTAACCCCAATTTGAAAAGATAAAAATTTCACAATAAAATTCATACCAATATTTCGGTGTCATGAGAAAGAAATAACATCATTTTAAAAAAAATAGCATCTCTTACCTCAAAAGAATAGTACTTCTGACTGAAATAACTGATATAATACTGAAGAAAACTTGCATTGCTTATCAACTCTCAAAGTATCTAAATACTCACAAAAATACGCTCGATATTATATAGAGAGAAAACTTTTGATTCTGGTGTGATTTTCAATTCTAAACTAAGCACCCTATTTATAGGAAAATGCTTAGAACGCCAAAGCAGAAAATTTAATAAAATAATATTATTCTAAAAAAATTCACACCCACCTCCTGACCAATTCATCAGCCCACACAAGTGGGGCCCACTTCACAAAAAACATTTTTTATTAAAAAAACATTTATAACCCCAAAAATCAATTCAGACCCAATATTCCGGAACTTCAATAATTTATAATAATTAGCTCTTTTATCAAAAAAATACGAATCTTATGTCCATTTCATAAGAAATTTAATTCTCTACAACTGTGTAGAAGAAAGTTTTTCAAAATTCTGAACGAAAAATGACCGAAATTTACATACGAATGATTTTCCACACCTCCATTCTGACAAAATCTAATCTGACGCATACCTTCGTCGAAAACCAAAATTCAGCAAAATAACACAAAATGACAAATGACATCTTCCACCAAAAATATGTTTTTGTCACCAAAAATATGTTCGATCCAATTTGCTCTCTTTCTCCTCATTTTATGCACATATCGTGCATTCATTGTAAAATATTACCATTATTATATTATTATATTATTACATCATACACTTATAATGTAATATAATAATATATTTGAATGAATTATTTTATCAGAAAAGATAAAATATCAATTCTCAATAATTGTCTCTTTTGCTGAAAATTCCTCCCTTAATACCCACATTAAATAAATATTTCCTTATCATTTTTATCAATAATTAATTATTCACAAATAATATTGCAGAACCACAATATTAACAACCAGGTTGTTCCCAAAAAAGAGGGGGCCTTCCGATAAGAATTTCTCCTTACTGGCGCGCAATTACCTAACCCCTTTCCTAGACATAACTTCCTTAAACTTTGCCAATAATGCTGTCTAATAATATTATTTAAATAATATAAATTATTAATTTGATAATGTAAAATACTGTGTAGTGACAATTATTGAAACAATAATAATATAAAATACTGTGCAATACCGTGTGCTATTGTGCAACGACGCATATTACTTTATTTTAACCACCGGGTATTTCAACAGTATTAACGGTAATCGTTACGCCGTTATTTTTAGAAAACTCATTCTTGTCGTTTTCTTTATCCGATAATTTTTCGTTATGGGGCCCACAAATGGCTGCGCCGTCGTGCGAATATTCCCCGATAGCAAGAATATTCACGACCAAACGAATATTCCCCAGCAACAATGAATATTTTATAACTACTTGCTTATTATTTGCGCATTTTTCCCATAACTTACCACATCTATCAAATCAACCCCTTACTATTCAAAATAATATATAGAGAAAATTTAATTTTATTCATAAAAAGTTGGAGTCTTACAACAAGTATCTAATAAGGTATAGACTTCACAAGAGTTTATGATTAGCTTACCCTTGATCACCTCGTTCGGGTTCCTCGCGTTTTGGGCAGTCACGACAAAAGCTCTTCCAGGAACCACTGACTTTGACTTGTCCGGGACAGCCTTTGGAGTCACCATCCCCGTTGGACTTGGTTTCACTATAGGACACACTTGAGCTACGTGACCTTCCTTTCCACAGTTATAACACACCTTGGATTGCTGTGTGCAATTGGGACTTATGTGTCCCTCTTGTCCGCATTTATAGCATACGACCGGTGGTCGTTCTTCTCCCTTAGAAACAGTTGATGCTGGTGCTGCTATCAACGTCTTGACGTTCTCATTGTTGTACCTTCTCTTCTTGAAATCTCCCCCGACTCACTTCTTCTATTATCATGGCCACGATTACCACCAGAGTGGTTACCGCTTCTGTCATGATACTTTTCTCCCCGCTGGTTGTCATTGTTCTGATGACTGCTGCCACCGGTATGACCTTGGTTGTTGTCCCTTGGTTGAACATAATCATTATCTCATTCTAATAATTGGGCCCTGTTCACCACATCTGAATATAAACAAAGTTTGTGAGAAATGAGGTATTGACGAAATTCGGGTTTCAAACCTCTTAGAAACATCAGCGTCATACGTTCCTCATTATCTACCAAATGGGATGCGAACTGGGACAACTCCGCAAACTTAGCTTCGTACTGGGACACAGTCATGTTGTTCTGTTCCAGTTTGATAAACTCTACCTCCTTCATATGATGAATACTTTTTGGAAA
The DNA here is from genome assembly GCA_020205555.1 of Panax stipuleanatus. Taxonomy (NCBI): domain Eukaryota; kingdom Viridiplantae; phylum Streptophyta; class Magnoliopsida; order Apiales; family Araliaceae; genus Panax; species Panax stipuleanatus. Next base: position 117,370,595 of record CM035118.1, on the reverse strand, counting down.
GTACTTGTCATTGAACAGTTTCTAGAACTCCTCCCAAGACATCTTGACTGCGGCAGGCTGGGTACGCTTCATAGATTCTCACCAGTAATCTGCCTCTCCACCGAACATAAATGTGGCGAATGGAACCTTTTGCTCCTCCGTGCATCCCAAGACATCAAATATCTTGGTAATTTGCTTAACCCACGTTTCTGCCTTGATTGGATCCCGCTTTTTCAAAAAATCTGGTGGTCTCAACTCTTTGAACTGCTTGGCAGTGACAAGCCGCGAGTTATTATTATTTTCACTTGTATTATGAACACGAGTCTCCCTCGTCTGATTTTGCATGAACTGCAAAAACTTCTAAACATCCCATTGTTCATCGTTTGATCGGTGGTGTCGTTTACAGGAGGAATATTACCTTCCTGTTGCACGTTCTCCTGGTTGGTGATTAAAGGTGTCTTAACGGTCTCATTCACTACATTGTTTAGATTTTCAGCTGCCATTCTCAAATACTGCCATAAAACAAGGGTTAATTAAACAAATTATCATATCACATATTAACCCTATGCTCCGACCAACTAATTAAATACCAAATAAGCTTAGGTAGGACACACTAGCAAAGGATTTACTCGTCTCTCCCCTCCTAGTTCTATTCCCAGATGTCCGTTAGAGATTATATCCCTAAGCTCTGATACCAACTGTGACGCCCCCAAAATAGGTTCAATACACAACCCATTCTGAGTCATCAAATACATGGAACAGAAACCAAATACACATCTTTTATAACAAACGATCGTGCAAAATACGACCACACAAACTGTGAGCTTCAATAAAAATCGTATATAATACGAAATATAAACACTCAAATTCATTCCTCATTAATTACAATTATTATCACACTATTCTATAAAATAGGGAAGACTCTTACTGCTCTAACTCTGACCATCACCCCGTTCCCCGACTAGTCTCTGCGATATTCTCATTTCCTGAAGAGGACAATAGAAGAAAAAAGTGAGCTCAACTAGCCCAGTAAAGAATATTATGACTAAGATAATAAAAAATAAATTATCGTTAGTCTTCAACAAATTAGATAAAATATTATGGATAACAAGTTTTAGATCAACAACTGCAGCGGATTTAACAATTTATTAGAAGAGTTACGTAGAGAATGATGTCTACTATCTTCTATGATTTAAAAGTCCATCATCAATATTTTATCCCTGTAACATCAATCAATATATATCTCAAATCAAATATTCATCTTTGCACTACGGGCCAAAGATATTCATTTGTATCACCAGTGGTCATGTTCATCTCAACACCTGTCCATCTATGCACTACGGGCCAAAGATATTCATCAGGTAATCATTCATCTTTGCACTACATGTCAAAGATATTCATCAAGTAATCATTCATCTTTGCACTACAGGCCAAAGATATTCATTTATATCATCATTTAAGACTGAGGATGATGAAAAATATCTTAAAGAACGAATCCAGTGAGATAAAGGACAAAGATTAGGGATTCGTAATTTAGTTTATCCAAGTTCAAGAATACTCCATAATAATCAATTGTGGAGCAAAGTTTAAGAATAAAGATCAAAACATGGATACAATCAAAGATAGGAATCATAACAGACAACTTGGACAAATAAAAAAAAATTAAATTTTTCTGTGAATAGTACCGTATTCGTGAATAGTATCGTATACGTGAATAGTGTCGTATACATAAATAGTAACCCCGACATGAAAAGGTAAAAATTTCCTAAGAAAGTTTATTCCAATATTCCGGTTAATTGATACTAGATGAAGCACAAAACTCAGAGAATTTTTAATCATTTCAGAAATTATAGAAGCAATACTTATCGTAGTAAGTTTAAATTTGGGTATTTGAAATAAAATATTATCACTTTCATAATATGAAATATGAAAGAAAATAATATTCTTTATGAATATTGAAAGAAAGTAACATCATTTACGAGAAAAATAATATCCCTTACCTCAGTATAATACTCAATCTGACTGGAATATCGGATATTATGATGAGAAAAACTTGCACCGTTATCAACACTCAAAGTATCTAAATACTCACAAGAAATACGCTCAATATTATAGAGAGAAATTTTTTTTATTCTGGTGTGATTTTTATTTCTAACTAAGCACCCTATTTATAGAAAAATGCCAGAACGCCAATGTTGACTAATGAAACCACGGATGAAATTTCAGCACATCACATTTGAATTTGCTCAGCACACCAAAGGAGAAATAATTTAGTTGCCCACATGTTCCTAGATTATTATATATATATATATATATATATATATATATATATATAATAAAACATTTATTAAAATAATTCTAATTCCATTTTCTCTCTTTCACCTTATTTTATTGTATACCATGAATTTATTATAACAATATTACCACTTCAAATTATAAATTATACTATTATATTATCACATTATAATATTATAATGTAATATTATAATAATATATTTGAATGAATTATTTTATCGGAGAAGATAAAATACCAACTTTCAACAAATGTCTCGTACTAAAAATTCCTCAATTTATATCAAAATTGAAATAAATATTTCATTGTCATTTTTATCGATAATCAATTATTATTCACCAATTATTATTCATAATATTATAGAATTACAATATTGACAATCAGGTCGTTCACAGGAAAGAGGGGGCTTTCCGATAAGAATTTTTTCTTACTGGCGCCTAATTAGGTGACCAAACCCCTTTCCTAGACAGAACTTCCTAGACATTGCCAACAATGCTATCTAATAATATTATTCAAATAATATAAATTATTGATTTGATAATGTGAAATACATTGCAGTGACAATTATTGAATCAATAATATAAAATATCAACGTAGCAATTATTGAATCAATAAAATATTATGCAATTGTAGCAATTATTGAATCAATAATATAAAATATTGAATAATAATTACTGTAATAATTATTGAGTAAGTGACTTCTTATGTAAGAATTAATAATTAAAAAAATACTGTGCAATACTGTGTGCTACTGTGCAACAATGCGTATTACTGTTCTTTTATCACCGGGTATTTCAACAGTTTTGACAGTAAAAGTTTTGTTGTTATTTTTATAAAAATATTATTTTTGTCGGTTTCTATATCCGACAGTTATTCCGTTGTGGGGTCTACAAATGGCTGCGTCGTATTACGAATATTTCCCGACAACAAGAATATTTCACGACCAAACGAATATTCCCCGACAACAATGAATATTTTATAACCTCTTGCTTATTTTGAAATATTTGCACATCTCACCTATAACTTATCACATTAATCAAATCAACACCTTACTATTTCAAAATAATATATAAAAAAAATTAAATCTTTATTCATAAAAGTTGGGGTCTTACAACCTTACTCTTTGTTGAGCATTACTTAAGCTTGTGCTATTATTGGTCGTACGAGTAAACCATTGAAAGTATGATTCATGTCTTACGACCTCATGCTTCGTAGCTAAGATAGAGTTGTTTACATTCTTTGAACTTTAATCTCGAGTATTGAACTTATAATTGTTCTTATATACATTGAAAGAGCGGTCTATGCCACTTGATTCGGCTAGACCTATATCATGAATTTGAAAGCTATCCAAATCAAATGATTGATGTGGAATCCTATAATTGACTGAGATGAACAACCCTCTTGAAGGGGAAAATATATTTATCGGGAGACCGACGTGCGCACTCGAGTACGATTAAATGTTATGTATAATGTAGGGTACTTTAGGCTGATCACCTGTTGTACTTGTTTTGATTGGATTATCAGCATATTACTTTTAATTCTAGTAGAAGTTCATAATCCTTAGTGATTGCTCAGTATTCATTTCTCTTGAACTGTGAAAAGGTTAACCCTTGAATCTTATTGATATCTTTCTGTCCTTAGCGACTATTGTTGAGAACTATAGATACTTCTTGCTATCCTTGAATTATCACTTATTGTTGTACCCTTGGGAAATTGAAAACTATATTGACCCTTTTTGCTATATTACTTGCTGAGCAAACTTGTTGCTCATTCTTGCTTTCCCTAAAAATATTTCAGTTGAGGCAGAACAAGGCAGACACTCGGGTACTGATAAGGGCAAGGCTACAGAGTAGCTTGTACTTGATTAGAACTATTCTGATTGTAATAAGATTATATCCTATTATGTATTAGATAAGTTTAAGTTATGTTTAAATTATGTATGAGATGTTTAAGTTACGAAACCTTGGGACATGAAGGGTTATATTAAATAAATGTAATCTATTCTGTGATTTACGTTGCGCAAGATATTATTTATGTCATTAGATATTTAGAATGTGACGAACTGAATTCGAGACGCGAGTGGTCCGAATTTGGGGGCGTCACATTGCCTCCCATAGAGCGCTTGATTTTAAGTCGTTCAGCCTGACTACTCCCTGTTTCAAACTGGCTCGGCAAGGTCGACCGAGGTTGCCTGGCGATCGACGTCACCTCCCCAATAATTCTTTAGGTGTTGGCCGTTAACTTTAAATGTTTCTGTTGGATCCCGACCATAGAGTTCAACGGCGCCGTGTGGAAATACGGTTTTGACAGTAAATGGCCCGAACCACCTTGATTTTAGTTTCCTGGGAAAGAGTTTCAGCCAAGAGTTGAATAATAGCACTGATGGACCCGGTTCGAACTTTCAGTCCACTATCTTCTGATTGTGCCAGTTTCTTGACCTTTTCTTTGTACAACTTTAAGTTCTCGTATGCCTGCAGGCGAAATTCATCTAACTCATTGAGTTGTAATAGTCTTTTCTCCCCTGCTGCTGTTAGATCAAAGTTGAGTTTCTTGATGGCCTAATAGGCTTTATGCTCGAGTTCCACTGGGAGGTGATACGCTTTTCCGATCGGGGTCTTATAAGCGGTTCAATACTCCTAAAGAGCGTTATCCAATTTCACGGACCAATCTTTTCGGTTTGGGTTCACTACTTTCTCCAGGATTCTCTTCACCTCTCTGTTAGATACTGCTGCTTGGCCACTTGTCTGGGGGTGATAGGTAGTGGCAATTCTGTGGTTAACCCCATACTTGGTCAGGAGTGCCGTGAAATACTTGTTGTAGAAGTGACTTCCCTCATCACTGATGATTACTCGGAGTGCCAAATCGGGTGAAGATGTTCTTTTGCAAAAAATTTAACACAACTTTTGCATCATTTGTCGGTAGCGCGACTGCCTCAACCCACTTCGAACACATAGTTGACTTCTAATAGGATATATAAATTACTGAATGACGATGGAAACGGTCCCATGAAATTGATTCCCCATACATCAAACACCTCGACTTCCAAAATCATGTTAAGTGGCATCTCGTTCCGCTTAGAAATG